>CM046303.1:48912208-49512208 GCA_025267735.1 Mactra quadrangularis | reverse complement strand
ACCTTTGGTTGCCGTACAACCAGGCTCTCACCTATTTCTTAGACTACATTTTAATGATTTCAGCATCCTTATTTCACATCAGTTCATTTAGTGTATTTACCACCAAATTTATCGACTCTGGCAAAATATCATATTCTACATGCATTTGGATTGTTATACTGTTTCTCACATCTTCCAGAAACAGAAGCTAGCTAACTTAAACAGCTTCCAATGACTTATTCTTTACAAGTAGTTACTAACCCAGCAAGATCTGGCATTATTTTTCTATATACATGTACAGTAGAAAATCAACATTTTCACACTTTTAAGGAAGAGGTTAGCATGCCATGACTAGGATTTTAAACCAAAGTCACTAAATTAAATCACTAAACCAGCAAGCTATAACAATAGTATAGAAAGTATATTATACAGTGTAGTTTACAGGACAGCAGCTTTTTTGTCACAATGTACAGCCTCGTTTTTATTACCATATTTAAAATAGCTAAATAAATGTTCAAATCAGTAACACAGATCAATGGTGAAATATTTAAAATATACCAATATATAATTCTCTGAAAAATGCAATCATGTAAAACATGTCATTACCAAAGCAAATTATAAATATAAAAAAAAAATACAAAATTTGTTAAGCACAATATCTTTAAGAAATAAAGAAACATTTCATACGAGCTCCAACAGCAGTGAAGACTAATATAATAAGAGAACAAAATGAGTTTAAAGGGTAAATTTCATAAAGATGGTATTGCTGAAGTGTACTCATACATTAACCCCACTGATTTAAATACTCACTATAGTATTTCTGTACACACTGTTGATAATCAAGTATTTAAATCAGTGAGCTGTAGAATGCACCACTGGCAGTTGAATTAAATTTAACAATAAATTCTAAATTAAAAAGCCAGTCAATTGTCAACATTATGCATGTTTTGAAAATGGTACACTGATTCTAAAAAATCATTCTTACAAACTATGAAAACAATTTCATCGTTCAGTGCAACACTCATCTAACTAGATGTAAAAAAGAAGGATTTTGACCAGTTTTGCACTGACTTTCTTCATTATTATTCACCAATAGACATAATACTGTTTGCTGCAATTTTCATATAACAAGCATGTGACTTGATCACTAAGAACAAACTAAACATGCAGATTCACTTACATGTTTTTAGTTCACTTTTACGATAATTTAATTTTGATACTGTAACAGTAACTAACAATAAAAAACAAATAAAATTTTAAATTATAAAGCTGCTGCTTTTAGTGGTTGTTATTCAAAAACAGATTTTCTCCAACATTTGAATTAATGTGATAATACCAGTAGATACCATACATGAAGCATAATCAAATTAAATGGTATGGTCAAGCAATATGATTTTTAGACGGGTAATCAAAGAATAGTCAACTCCATGTTGATTGATTCGAATCCTATTGTTAACCCATAGGATTGCTTCATACAGCATAGAACTTCATTCTTATAGTTAACTATTTGGGAACCAGGAAGTAGGCTTGAAAGTGATTTATCCTAAAACTTGATTCACACTTGAGCTAAAATTAATTTGTATAAATTTAGAAAATTAGGTTTATCAACAAATATTTACCTTTTGTAAGGGTTCTGTTCATAGACATTCTGGTACCAGTTCCCTTGCCCCTGAAAATCAAAGACAACATTTCATCATTTCTAAGTACATTGCGAAATAAATTTACATTCTCTACAATTAACATATCTAATAAAATGACCTACTAAATCACATCCCTAAACAGTAAATACATAAACTGAGATACTAAACCAGACAAAAAACTGAACTTTCTAGACTAAGTACTTACCAAAACAATACATGTATCTAAAACATAGCAGTTTTGACAACAACTGATTTAAATCCCTGCGGCACATTATCTGTTTAAAAGATGAATTTTATTTTATCCCCTAAGGATCAAAATACTTTGCACTACATGGAGAAATATCTACACTGGTACAATTTTCATGCAACAGCATGACTTGCGGCAACCTTGATAGTGGTTTGTGAAATCAGGATTCATATTTTTTAACAACTACATGTACACAAGTATGTTCATTAAACACAGACAACTACAGAGTTCATTTAATAGCCTATATGACTGAGTAAATGCAATACTTTAAATAAACTTTAAGTAGACTAAACATAAAAGCCCATTATGCAAGAGGTTATAACAGGCTACAGGAGCTAATATAATGTCAATTACGATTATAATCAAAAGCCACAGCATCTCCACACTTTAAATATAGGATTCCCGAGAAGCATTCCATAAAATGACTTTCAATGTCTAGCAATATTGGCAGAATTTGTGTGTTTGATCATCACACAAGGTTTTGAAAAATCTGAAACTTATTAATTACAAAGACTATTGTGATGGTGAAACATGACATTATACAAAATGCATTTTGGGAATTCTACTTAAATTATTTAACAATATATCAAAAGAATCATAAAAATATTCATCAAAAATACAGAAAGCAGACATAGGCTCATACAATGTATAACAACACTACAATACTGACTGGAATGATGTAACACATGTTTTGAGCAAATTATTTAGTAATGTTTTGCATTATATGTTTGAACACAATAAGTTTTGCAATATATGTTTGAACACAACACATTATGCAATATATGATTGAACACAACACATTATGCAATATATGATTGAACACAACATGTTTTGCAATATATTCTAACTTAAGCACAATATGTTTTGCAATATATGACTGAACACAACATGTTTAGCAATATATATATTTAAGAACAACACATTATGCAATATATGTTTGAACACGACATGTTTAGCAATAAATAATTGAAATATAGGTTTGAACACAACAAACTTTATATATAAATTATAATGTTTAAACATAACAAATTTAATAATGTATGTCTTCACACAACATTTTTAGCAATAAACTATGTTTGAACACATAGACACATGTTTGAGTACATTTAGCAATACAACATAAAATTATCTGAACATAATATATTTAGCAATATAACAATACAATATTTATAGCAACAATGAGCTAACAATTACAATATATTATCTCTTAAATACATACATTATAGATACTGATTTGGATATAGTTGAAGATGGAGTTACCTCCCTGCAAGAAAATAAAATCATGTAAAGCCAGGTGCCCTTTTTTAGTAATATTTTCTGGAAGAAAACATTTCTAGTGATCTAAATTCTTGATTTTAGTAAATAAATAATTTAAAAAAAGAACCTCCTACTAGAGAAAATGAATGTTAAAGTGGAGGTAAGGAAACTATTTCTACTTAATAAAAATTGTTATCTTTAACATAAAAAAGCTTAATTTAGAAACACATATTTGAAGTATTATTCCATAGGTCAAACTTGTACTCTTATTTAATTGGGCTTTAGCTCAAATTATTATCAATTACTATCAAGTTAAATAGTACAGGTAAAATTATCAACTAGTTTGACTTTATGTAACAAGTAGTTATTACAAGTTTGAATCAATTGTTCAATAGTCCCAGAATGCAAACTAATGGGTGATGGTGAGGAATATTATATACAATGTGCATGAACCTATAAGGTCCTACAGTGTATAAATCCAGATCAAATGTACCAATTAAAAAATTGTTATATACAAGATTCTAGGGTTTCAAAATCAGAAAAAAATCATTATCGATCATCCGAAATAATCAGACAACCCTTTTCGATCAATCATTGATTATATAATCGG
Source organism: Mactra quadrangularis (assembly GCA_025267735.1). NCBI lineage: Eukaryota > Metazoa > Mollusca > Bivalvia > Venerida > Mactridae > Mactra > Mactra quadrangularis. Next base: position 49,508,475 of record CM046303.1, on the reverse strand, counting down.
ACATTTACTCAGGGTTTTCATACAAAGTTTCGAAAAAATATATGACAGTATGGTTTGCAATGGTTTAACTGATTTTTTGTTTCTTATAATTATTATAGAATATTAAATCATGCATAATAAACCTATAATTAGTGGTTTAGTTGTAGTTTATGTTCAATAAAATTTTCAGACATGAATGAATAACGAAAATATAAAAAAAGAAAGTAGATCTGTAATTAATTGTATTATGTTAATTCTAAAATATATAATTTAATCAATTAATCCACAATCAGTAATTACTACATTAGTCACTCATGACAAGCTCATTTCCTTAACTCTAGATAAGTCTAATAAAAATTTGCTTCACAAAAAAACTAAACAAATATGGCATATTACACTGATGTAAAGAAGAAAATGCATAAAATAGTCTGATACTAGCAGATACTGCATCGAGTCTCATAATGCCACAGACGGGGATGGCAGACACAGACCTCAAACCTTCCAAGACACATAAGTATTAATTGTGTCAAGATGACACTGGTCCTTAAAAATTATGATTTTGCTATAATTTGCAACATGACATAAAAATCTGACCTGGTGAAAAGTTCAGAAAGTCAATACAAAATTAATTTGCTTAGATATAAGTGGCCATAAACATAGTTTGGTGCTGGTGAGATTCTACATGTACCTCAGTGCAAAAAAAACATGTAAGACTAACACGTGTCTGTTGCTTTTCTTTTTTACATCAGTATATTATACCGCTAAAGACATACAAAAATAAAACAATAGATAATTATTATGTTAATAGCTATACAAACACATTTAGTTATACCTGATCTTGGCTGATGATGAACGTGATGTGGATGGTCTATAAAAAATTACATTTACATTTTAAAGTAAAAACATCAGAAATTTGTTGCTCAAAGTTAACCTTTCAACTTAATCTTTAGACAAACTTTATTAGTCATATAAATGCTGAAAAAATACTGATGCCTCAACTAGTACATCAGCTTACTTGCAAATTTAAGTTGTAAAGTTCTACAGAAAAAATCTATAACAAATGAGAACTTCAGACTGTCATATGGTCATTACTTTCAAGTACTATGCCTGAAAATTTACAACAACATGTAGATTCTATTATACAGATTAAATATATGAGTCCAGTTTTAATTATACAAGTAAAAGAGTCTTTCTTTGAAGATGGTTTGCTTTATTTGTTAATCAGTTTCGTTTTACTGTGAGGACAATTGGCAGGGAAAGTGGACTAATTTTGACTGTTAAAGAATGACTACTTACAATTGAAATTCTGTTCATTCTAAATGACTGGACCAGCAGTACTCTAGTCATTTCATTTTTAGACTAGAATACTACTTAATAACATTAATTATTACTTATTATTAATAGGTATGCATACATGTATGCTTGTTTAAATATGTATGGGTGTATATGTATGAGTGAACATATAAATATATCATAATATGTATGTATCTGTTTTATTTTCATCATATTGTCACACGTGTAAATATATTAAACACATGTGTCTCTTGAAAGAAGGCAAACATTTTTGGATACTATTTGATTGATTTTTGTTTTAAAGCAAATAACCAATGTTTATTTTCATATATGTATAATTAGCTATTGAAATATTCATATTTACATGACTGTATCTATATACTATATATCTATGCTTTATATTACTGTATGTTGTAAAATGTTCATGTGCCAGAGGCCTGAATATGTTATGAATAAACTGAAACTGAATAAACTGAAACTGAGACCTTCCAGTTTGAAATCATATAAACTTGTTATATTTACTTACGTAGTTTGTCTTGAGCTTCTAGAACTCCTTGATGCCATACTTTTCTCTTGTTCTAACATTAGACGGAACTTTTTCTCCGTCGTACTCGGTCCATCTTCACTTCTCTTTGGTTTATCTCTGTATAACTTTAGTTTAGTCTCCTTATGTAAATTACGTTGGTCTACTATACGTATTGCTGGTTTATTTACGTGACCATCTGAATCCTCATAAAATAGACTAGATAATCTAGGATACTCCTTGTCTTTGCTCTAAAATCAGACAATATGTACAAGATACGAGGGTTGTTCCGAAAATTCTTAGAATTTTCTCATATATGTGGTTACCCTCTTCCAATAAATTTTAAATGAATAGTGTAAATACCAAACTTGTTTTTAATACATATATTTTACCCCATTTGGACTACTGCTGTACAATCTGGGGTACTTGTAGTGCTGAATTACTAAATAAACTGTACAAATTTAAAGTTATGATGCTCCTACTGAGGCTTTATTGGCAGACCTTAAATGGATGAAAATTCATGATCGCATTCCATTCAAAAAGGCAATTTTTGTATACAAATCTGTAAATAATATTTTTCCTGATTATATGTCCAATATCTTTCAAACAACAACTAATACAACTTTAAGATCTTATTCAAATAACTTTCTAAACATTCCTAAACCCAGATTAGAATTCTGCAGAAAATCTCTAGCATATTCTGGACCAAAAATCTGGAACAATATACCACTCCATGTATGCCAATCAAATAGCCTCCATTCTTTTAAAAAAGCATACCTAACTTGGTTCTACTCTGGTGGGAATACTTTAAGCATGTGATTATTATTTTTGTTCTTTGTCTTATTTGTCCATACTTGTTTTCTTGCAAATGTACCTGTTTTAATATGTTATATAATACTTGCTCATTTCTTTCAATTTCATTATAATATCATACTGTCATCATCATTGTGATTATTGTGGAGGTTCTCAGGGAAGACTGTGCTTGCCCAACTGGTATTATTATTGTTATTATTTTTATAATACATGTCGTCAGATTTCCCAAAAAAACATATTTGGGTTTGGGCATCCTGTTTCTGCTAGTAACATTTGGTTCATATAAATGGGGGTCCAACTATGGAACTATTTTGCTAGGTAGCATTACAATTTGCTACTTCGTAGCAGACCGTTCATCGGCGCGATATGACCTTTCTGTGTTGGTGCGCCGTAAAACCAAAACAAACAAACAAACAAAGCAGACTGTTCAGTAGGAAATTGCTACAAAGCGATCGTCTTGAGGAACGGACCAAATATGTACATGTAAACTTACAGTTCTTGTTAAGGGTAAGACTTCAGGTGGAGGTATAGGTTTAGGATGATAAACATTTAAACCAGGACGTAATTTGATTGGTGGAATCTCCTTGACAACCATTGTCTGCTGTCTAGATAATCCGTCTGCTGTTGTAGGGGGCGCTGTTACCATACCAGGCTGAAAATATCATGAGTTGGTTTTGTAAGATGACTAGATCTATAACAGTGTTCTCAAGGTTTTTAGGAAATAAAGATTTTCAACAGGAAGCTGATGAAATCAAATTCTCAACATTTTCTTGTTTTTCATAAAAGTATGGAAATAATTTTAAAAAAAAAGAACATATACAAATGTATACAAAGTAAAAATAGAATGCTGAATGTAATTAATCTTAAAGCTTCTATATACATGCATACTTCAATATTGTGACAATTTCATGACTTAACAGGTTTATTTAGCCTGAAGGATCTAACACAAACAGTCTCTAAGATCATTTCATTCTCCTTCATTACATAGAGAGATCAAACAAAATTAATATTCATCAGTTTCTTCAACAAATTGTGATGTCCTCTAATAAAGCTACAATCCCATAAACATAAAAATTACCGTGAGGGCACTGTACGGGCCCTTTGCGATCAAGCTCCGCAAGGACCCGTACGAAGTCTTGCGTACCTGTACGGACTGTAACGTTTTTTACCAGGATCTGTGAGAAGAGCCCAGGTTACACATATCAGTTTTAGAGTCAAATCGTGAACGAAATCATGGCCGAGTATGGATTAAACATGCATATCTTCCAGCTACAGCTTGGTACAGGTATGTTGTTATGTACCATGTGCGTACAGTCACCTTGATGCACAAGGCTTCTCACAGCCCACGACTGTCTGCACGTACGGGTCTGTAACAAGCCACAATTTCATGGGACTGAGGCATAAGTAAGTAAAGATTGAGCATACTGCATATGGTAGTAACAGCACTCCAGTCATAGAACACCAACTTAGTGATCAAGAAATCCCGGGTTCGAACTTCACTGAGAACACTGCTTAAATTCCCTAGGGGAATAATTTACCTACAGTTGTTTCAGTCCATTCATGAGTAAATAAGTTAAAGTATTACTTGCTTGAATGTGATTTTAATGATCATGGGTTATTGTAAAAAATTGTAAAGTCAGCTGATCATGTGTATGGAAGCAGACTTGAAACTGCACTTTTAACTTTAAAATATAATGTAATATAGTTAAGTACTCACCCGGCTTTCTGTAGGTGTGACTGATCTTACACCATCTCTGGAGGCTATAAATATAAGACAATATGATATGACATTAAAAGCAACATGAAATACACATATACATGTAGACCTATATGTACAATCCATACAGTATGCTAAAAAAGTGCTTGGACAAACTAAATTTTGAGCAAAACTGTTATAACTGTTGTATACTGCAGGAATTTTACTATTCTTAAAACTTTAAATTCAACTAACTTTGAATCATATGATGACAACAATCTGAATAAAACCCGATCTAAATTTTCCGCTCACCTACTCGCTAATTTAGATCTGGCCTTTTTCAAATGAAGGTCACGTTCAGGTGACCTTTTCTCATCATAAAATTCATGACAAAATTGTTATGATACGTAACTTGTTTACATCGCCTACGTCACGCAATTTGAAATGAGCCGCCTAACCGCAGACTGTGAATAATACCTCAGTTAAATTAGCATGCAAACATTGATCTAAAATAGAAATTACGAAATCAAAATGTAATTAATAGTGTTTTCATCTAGATGAAAGCTATGCAATGATTGGTCGACATAAAGTTCATCTCGACGTGACCTTCCACGGAGACAGTAGAGATCCTGTACGACAACGCTCTACAAGATATCTGTTAACGGAGCTTGGATGACAAACTAACTAGCACTGTTTTCTTGCAAGGTGACTTCTTGTTTCATTTTTTTAGGGTAAATGTTGGTCATTTTAAAAACAGCAATTTGCCCAAGGACTTTTGAACGCACTGTATAATGTTATTTTTATTATCAAGCATATTTTTATTTCATACACACTCAAGAGTCGATTAGAAATTAACTTAGAACTATAGATAGGTCAAATTGACCTGAGACGGATAAAAACATCGTAAACATGAATAATTACACAGTGGCTAACAGATTGAATAAATTCAGACATTTACATTGATTTCTATTTCATACTGATTATGTTTGTTTTGTTTTGGTTTTTTTACTAGATTTAATGCCAAGTCAACAAAATTTAGGTCATTTTACGGCGCCAAGCCCACCTTACCTAGATTTCCTGGACCATTGTTTATAACCAGTACTCTCCTACCCTTCCACAAGGCCGGAAACTTCTCTATATTATCTAATCAATGGAGGAAAATCGACATTATTGTCAAATTTTCATGGAAGGGTATAACCACCCTGGGTGGAATTCGAACCCCCACCCCCTCGGGCACGAGATTCCAAATCCTGGTGCGCTACCAACTGCGTACTGATTATGTACCAATGGGCAAAACAAAACTAAATTCAGGTAAATAACAAAGGATGAAGAGTGCTTTCAACTCATATCTCAATGTGCACAGGTTTTTTAACTCCATCACTAAATTACACGAAAATTGTGATGCAACTGACTTGCATATCTCAAAACAAGAGCAAACCTGAAAGTTGAACAAAATACTAGGTTTTCAGAAAACAAAATGAAATCAAAACAAAAATGAGATAAAAACAAACATTTAAGTCACAATAAATTAATCTAAAATGCACTATAAGTAAACAGTATAGATGATTGTGTGTATGTGATAAAACTGTAATAATGTAATATCTTTATTACTTATATACAATAAAAATATATATTTCTAAGTTGACATGAATATCTTTGAATTAGACTTAAACCATTTCTAGTCAACAACTATTCTTGTAAGTAAAATTCATAATAAGATGTAATCTACAACTTAATGGATAAAATATTGTAGTTTTCACCTACACTGACATAGTACATGAAACTTTGAAATGGTACAAGCATGAAAAATCCATAAATAATACTTGATTACGCCTATCTATCATGCATTAAGTTTATTTATTTAGTAAGACTTCCATAGAATTACGCTATTATGATTTACTATTAGTTTATTATTAGTGTCATCTCAAACTTTCTAATTTTAATAACAACCTCATATTCATCTATTTTATGCATATGTTTTTGTAAGCATTAAATAAATTATCTAACATGGCTTAGTAACATATTCCATGAGGGCTTCGTAATAGGAACACTTATAAATATGCAAAAAAAATTCCATAAAATTGAGTTAATTTCTATGAATACTAGCATGCAGTTCATTTTATGTTTTTGTAATGCAGTTTTCTTTCTGGTTATAGTTATACGTCTAGAATTAACATAGCTATTGCCACAAAGTTTCATTGAAAATGATCAAGAAATGTGATTTCTGAAGAAATATCAAATAAACTATCAAACAAGGTTTCTATTTCCTCATTTATCAGCTTTTCTTCAGTGAAATGGTCAGCTCACCTAACCAGCTGTTTGTACCAACTTCTTTACCAGTATTAGTTTGCTCTTTCACAAGTAGCTGACAACCTCTCAATAAATGGAAGAAAACTGATACCAATGTCAAATATTCATGGAAAGGTATGCCCTTCTAGATCATAATCAAATCTTGATCACCAGGAGCCTGAATAAAATCAAGCATCCTACCACAGATTTTAGTCATAAATGCTTCTTAGTAATAATTTTGTAATGATATATCATATTAAGATATTAATTTATATACTGTCCCAGTTTGAAGTCGATAAATACTGGATCACAATTACTTAAAGCTTTGGCCACTATATCAGCAGTGAAATCAAACCAAAAAAGGACAAAACTTAAATCAACAAGTGAACAAAATGTTCTGAAAAAACATGAACATTTGAAATGGATAGGGTGGCCATATAAAACGTTTTTTATATCTTAAAAATGTGATATCATTCATGTCAACATACTGTGAACTGTCATGTGTTATTATTTCCTACAAATAAAACATAAAACAAAACATCAATGGATTGTATCAGGGATTGTGATGTGTTAAAAATACATTACCAGAACGATACATCTCTGTTGAAGAACAAAATATATTATATACAAAAAACTGAAAGTCTTAAAGTTCAACTTAAAACATTTCGCCTTCGTAATACTATGACTTTGTTTTATCTAGTTATGGGAATTATACTCTAATTTGAAAAGCGGGGCAATTTACTGATGATGACGATGATGGTACTAACTAGTGTAATTAGTGAAACCGGTATTCTTTAAAAGAAATGGTCAGTATCCCATATCCCTTAATTGAGATGCATACAGTCAGTATCCTAGATCCCTAATTGAGACTAAGACACAGTCAGTGCCCTAGATCCCTTAATTGAGTTTAGAACACATTCAGTGTCCTAGACCCCTAACTGAGACTAAGACACAGTCAGTGCCCTAGATCCCTTAATTGAGTTTAAGACACATTCAGTGTCCTAGATCCCTAACTGAGACTAAGACACAGTCAGTGCCCCAAATGGATATCCTTTGAGACACAGTCAGTATTCAAGATCCCTTTATTGTGACCAAAGAATAAAAATAAAATACAAAGTATTTCTCTTTCATAATACCAAATAATAAATATGTGATACAGAGTATCTGAATCAGAAACCAATATAAATATATACATGAGTCTCATATTTGATCATTAAAGCAGCGTAGACTATAATTTCAAAATCTTAAGCTTCCCTTTAGAGACTTTGGTTGTCTCAGGTATTTTGTGATGTTAAACAGGAGTTTGCACAATAGAACTGAGATCAATATGCTAAAATGAGGTAATAATAAAGAAAATTAAAAATATCTGGGAATATATTTATAGATACATTGAGAATACAGACATTTAAACAAGGTATTATATAGGACAATACATGGGTACAACATCAAAACACAACTTGTTAAAATAGGAATATAATATCCTGCCACAGTCATCACCAATTAACAAGCCCAAAGCCTAGGACAAGTGAAAATTGAATCAGGCTAGTGAACATATTGATTTCATATAGTAAGGCTGACTGATGGTCATGCCCTAATAATAGACCATGGCCTGTTCAATTACCCTAAACGTTCCAATCGTTCCAAAACGTTCCGTAACGATACATTCGGAACTCCTCGGCCATTCGCTGCAAATAATCTAATCTTATAATCAATTATACGATTGTTAAGGCAATGACTGATGTTTCAAAATTTATGGACTAAAAACGAAACATCACTCATTGCCTAAACGATCGTATATTTGTTTACGTCAATACTGGTACAGTAAAAGTTCATTCTCTCGAACACCACCAGCTCGAATTAATCGCTGAGTCGAACACATTGTCTGGCACCGATCAATTACCCTTCTATATCTATATAAAATAACCTCCTCTGAGTCGAACCGGACAGGGTCGAACTCTCGAACCAATATCACGGTCCCGTGGTTTACAAATACACTATAATACTATTGTCTCTCTCGAACAATAGATTTTCACACATCAGCGACAAAGGTCTGATCGTAACTATTGTTTGTGACGCGTGATAATAACACGGCGTGAAAATCGCTCAACCTTAAATTTGTTGATTGATTTTATTTCATTGTCGCACAAAAATACTTAACAATAGAATTGTTTGTAGATTGCACATTGTTGATGGACACAAGTTATTAAGTGTCATGGTATGATTAAAAATCAACAATAAATCGAGTAACTAAGGCATCGCTAAAACAAATGAATTAGCGTATATACAGCTTGTATGTTTGTCTTAATTGATAAAATTGCAAACAAAATGTATAGAGGATATTCGTCAACTTTGGTGTAAGATCGATTTTTATTTCACCGAGTGAGCTCAGAAAACATATTTTCATGAGTGGCATAGCCACTAGTGAAAATGTTACTTTCTGAGTTCACGAGTTGAAATAAAAATCATCTTACACCAAAGTTGGCAAGTATTCTGTTTCTTTCATGCTTAGTTTTGCGTTTTATTTGATGTATTTTACACAAATTGTAACGTGACGTCATTTCTACTCCAAGATGACGTAATTTATCATGTAATATGACGTCATGAAAGATGGAAATAGAAGGTTATATTTTCACTGCGATGAATGTTTTGTAATGTTTAGGGTATTTGAACAGGCTACAGTCAAAGTCTCAAGAAAATTCAATGCAAATACTAAGTCATTTTATAATGTAATATCCATGAAATATACTACATGTACTTCTAGATAGATAAATAGAAAATAAGATCCTATTTCACTAAATTCAGATTGGTCTCAAAACTTATTTAATTCAAAATAAACTAGTCATAAAGAATTGATTCCATCATTAATACAAGATCTTGAGTGTCCATAGGGCCAACCTATCTCAGAATAAATTTCTTTCATGCTTTAAAATGGCTAAATGTGGTGCCATTTGATAATAAATTTTATATTTTTATTGTACATCATCAAAATGACATCATTTTGGAAAAGAAATGATTTTATTTGAGTAAAATACCTCTAACAAAACACAGAACTAAGCATGAAATAAACAATGACAATTTCAAAATCTTTTTTATTTCAACCCGTGAACTCAGAAAACAAAACTTGTTTTCTGAGCTCACTCAGTGAGCACAAATCATACACAAAAGTTGATAAATATCCTCTATATCTTGTGTTAAAATTGATTCCTAATTATAAATTTGCATTTGAGACCATTCTACCTTTTCTAAAAATTGCTACAATTTAATTAAGTTTATCTATTGTAGAAAAGATCATAATCAAATAATACTGGGTTAGTATTTGTATTGGAATCAAGGAAACTATACATACATGGATAGTTTTAAAACGAGAGGATCCAGAAAATATAGGCAAAGGGACAGGGTTAGGGTCCAGATGTTTCTATTGAACTATCAAATTACTAATAAAAACTTTTTATCAATCATTTAAAATGATACTTAGTTTCCACCCTCTCTCTGTAATTTCAGTTGGAAATGACTCTAGTTTGCCAGTCTCTATCCCCTGAAAAGTTCTCGAATGGACCCCACTCCCTGGAAATATTGCATTCAAGGTATCCTCCACCTTTCTATAGAAAAATAACTATAATTCTAAAAACTTACGATCAATATTAGAGAACATAGTTGGTTCTCTTATCCCTTGGTTACCCTGTGTGGGTTTGACTGAGAGTAGTGCTGCATCATAGAATTTATCATACATTGTATGAACCCTTCCTGCTAGTTTATCTAAAGCAATTTTCTGAAATATACAGATAGACAAAGTTAATAAGCAGCAATTTTCAGGTAGAAAAAGTTCATCTAGAGCAGTTTTCTGATACATACAGAAAGTCAAAGTTAAATTACATCTATTTTCTGAAAGAACATACAGATGGACTAAGTAATTTACAGCATTTTTTGAAAATATACATAGGTTATTTACTGGCAATAAACTGTAGAATATATGAGAACATCATTTATCCAGTTCATGTGATTGTAAAATACAGGTAGCCATAGTTTTACAGGAGCAATTTTCCAAAGATACAGAGAATTTTTAGAAAAAAAATCTTGAAATACACATGTAACATGGAATTTTATAGATATTTTTTCAGATAAATTCTTTTTCTGTGCAACATGGAATTTTATAGATATTTAAAAAAATTATTTTTCTAGATCAATTTTTTAGTAAAATATATACATAGCTTATCAAAAACTATCTTATGTAAAATATACATAGTTTATATATTATAGTAATTGGATATTGGCAATTTAAGTATTCAACCATCAAAAAGAAAATCATAAAATCTTACATGTATATCATTGATATCACTTCCTTTTCGTCTGACTCTCCAAGGTAGTGACTCATAACTTTTAGAAGCTGAAATTAAATATAAAACTTAAGTCAAACTTTGACATGAATCTCTGTTCATTAATATACATTTTGTATATTGACCTCAATTATAATTTCCATAGCCTCACTATGCTTTCAACATTCAGGGGCAGATCCAGGATTTTTTTCTAGGGGGGGGGGGGTCCAATCTTTTCTAGGGGTTATCAAACCTCGAACCACAACCACATTATACACATTTTGCAGAAAAATGCAACATATTGATAATAAAAACTGCATAACCATTAAATCTATGTTAAAGTCATAAAAGTGACGAGAAATAAGAACCATCATGATATCAAATAAAGCAAAAAAGTTGCATAATAGTGATCTTTGGTCATTAAAATTACTAACTATGAATTAAAAATGCAGCGATAACCATCCATCACACAGATGACGACGGATGAAATAACCAAATTTTCCTTTCAGAGGCCATTTCACGGAAATGGCCGATAAGACCCGTACGTCATCGGAAAATTACGACAGTTGCTAATTTGCATATTAAACGGTGTTCCGGTAAAAAAATCGTAATCATGATAAATGTCAAAGCTTGAAATATGCGGCACATACTTTGGTTTACCTCATTAAAGACACAACTTATCGCAAATTTTGACATCTGTGTTGCACGCTTTTTTCGGGCTAGATATAACGGTAGTATTTCAATATGTTACGATTAATGAACATACTTTCTGAGGCCCTGCAATGACTACATGGACCTAGTTCAAATGCAGTGTTGATAATGATCGTTTCACCACACACTTGAAAAATATTCATAATTGACAATGATACTTGCTGTTTTGGGTTTGAGTTAAAATCTTTGATGCAACTGAAGTGATTTTAATCTGTCAATACAAACGGCGAGTAATCGGGTACAGCCGCCCGATTAGCTAAGTTGGTAGCTCGCAAGTCTACTGATTGAGGGGTCGTAGGTTTCATTTTAGAGCGGGGCATACTCTCGTGGAGCTTGGTTATGAAATTATTTCTACGGCCATTCTCCCTACTACCAATTATTTTTAATAATGTAGCGCAGTTGTCAGTCCCTGACGAAAGTATGCGCTTAGTAGTTGGTTAAAAGCTAAATCTAGAGATTTAGCCTTTCCTGGAGTAGTGAGCCGGTTAGCTGACCGCCGTGATATAACTTATTTAATGTGTGCAACGGCGTTAAACCCCAAAAAACAAGCAATCGAGTGCTGATACCACAGTGGATAAACTATTATGTTTTCCCGACTTGTTTTATCGCCATTTGTGACTCATATATGGACGGTTTAGAGGGTTTGGTAGCCAAGTTTTGCACTGTGCAAGTACGCACTCAGGTATCAGCTCACGCTGATGAAATCTGGGGTTGCCTCGTGCCAGTCTCGCAAATGCCCTCCTGTCTATGTATCTTGGATCCCTCCAAACTCCCCGATTGCATAACATAGCCAAGAAACACACTTAGAGGCATTATCTTTATCTTGAATTCAAGATATGTCTATCTTTATTCCCTTTAGGCCACCAGTCCTAAGTGCTCATTTGTTATACATGGTGAACAGAATCATTCAGGACAATCAATAAACCCCTGAAAATGCTGTGTTCTAGGTGGTGTAGGAAGTTTTACAACTTCAATAACAACATCCCAATTTCTGTCACGAATGAAAGACCTTAGTACTTCATGTTGATCATTTGAGATAAACATAACTATCCTTCTTCTAGCCATTTTACTTGACTGTATTTTGTTTTATAGTTGGATAAAATGAGTTTATACAAGAGCAATGATTATTTCATAAAAATGTATAGTTTGCATAAACATGTATAATTTATATTTACCAAACAACCAAATTCAAAATTTACCTATGAACGGGCCTCAATTTATTTCACCTGCCAGCAAACACGAGAACGTCATGAACCATGTAATATTTGAAATTTTCACGACTATTATGATATAACCACTATACTACAATTTTCCCTTGATGTCCAGGATTTATAAGTTGTGTCTTTAAATATGCGAGTCACGTGACTTACGGAAACGACTGGTAATTTTCGGCGCAGATTTTAAATCTTTTAGGACATGGCATGTCTTAAAATATTTATGAAATTTCATAATTGAATTAAATCAAGAGGCGGATACTTTTTAATTTTTTTTAACATGTCAAAAACTATTTAGATATAAATACAATATGTCAATAATGTTTTTTTTTGCAAAATTAATTTTCTTTTATTTCGTCACTTATATATCTTTAAGCACCGAGAAAAATTGCTTCATGGTTCTTAAAAATGACTTACAGGCAAAAAATACACTAATGGACAGGTACATTTTCCAAATTCTAGGGGGGGGGGTCCGGACCCCCCTGACTCCCCCTGCTGGATCCGCCTATGACATTTGTTTTTCAAATGTTTATCTCTTAAATGACAGATATAAACATCATTGACCAATTTCCTAAAGATATTCTAGCTAGTACTTTGCCCTCTTGTACCCTCAATTTTTTTATCACATTCTTATAACCTTTGGTGTAAGAAGAGTACCAGAAGACAAAGAGCTAGTTAGCGGTATACTTAAGAAACTGGCCACATGTTAGTAAAAATTATTGGGAGGCTATATGACTACTTGGAATGTTTTATTTTATTTTTTACTGGGTTTAACGCCGTGTCAACACAATTAAGGTCATTTTATAGCGTCCAGCGCACCTAACCTAGCTTTCCTGGACCCTTGTCTAAAACCAGTACTCACCTACCTTCCACATCAATGGAGGAAAATCGACATTATTGTCAAATTTTCATGGAAGGGTATAACCTCCCCGGGTGGGATTCGAACCTGTACCCCTCTCGGGACACGAGATTCAAAATCCTGGCCACTACCAACTGCACTATCAACCTGGGTTGGAGTGTTTTATTCAATTTGCATACTCTACGGGATAGCAATAATATATTTAGTTATAACATATAACAGAAAATTTTGATAGAATATTAACATTGCTACATGGTTTAAAGTATTTTAACATTTTACTCAAGATTTTTATCATAACATGACAAAGACTAGCCTGTGAGCACAATATCTGATGGCCATGTTTTAATTGTTGATTAATATGTACATGTATACTGGTTTATAGCTTTAAATGTTTTTACAATTATGACTCTTCTACCAATGAATGGTTGGGAAATTGGCATAGGGTCTACTCATCGAACAGAGAGTCACGTTCAAATGACATTTAAGTCGACCAATTAATGCATATGATAGCTTTTATCTAGATGAAACACTATTGATGGCATAGGAATTTCTATTTTCAGATCAGATTTTCCTAGCAATTTTGACAGTGTTCATAATTCATGTGCTGTGATTGGAGGACCTGCTGTGAATTAAATCATGAATATCATTCTGGTAAAGGTCAACTAAATGTGACCCATACTGTAAGCTTGTTGGATGTAAAATAAGCAAGTATGCTAGCAGAAAATTTAAGATCAGGTTTTCATCTACGAAATAAGGATATGAGAGTGGTTGCCAAAACAGGTCATTTAAGTAGCAAGCACTGCAATCTGATTAAAACCCGATCTAAAATTTTACACTCGCATACTCGCTAATTTAGATCTGGCCTTTTTCAAACAAAGGTCACGTTCAGGTGACCTTTTCTCATCATAATACTCATGACGAAATTGTTATGATATGTAACTTGTTTACATCGCCTACGTCACGCAATTTGAAATGAGCTGCCCAATTGCAGACTGTGAATAATACTGCTGTTAAATAAGCATGCAAACCTTGGTCTAAAAATAGAAATTACGAAATCAAAATGTGTTTAATAGTGTTTTCGTCTAGATGAAAGCTACGCATTGATTGGTCGACACAAAGTTCATCTCGACGTGACTTTCAACGGAGAAAGTAGAGATTGTACGACAATGCTCTACAGGATATCTGTTTACGGAGAGTGCAAGCACTGTATCTTGTTTGCAGATTTTTGGTTGTACAACTAAAACTTGAACTAAAAAATAATTGTTCCGAGCAACCGGTCACCTACTCAATTTGTAGACTGGGTTTTATATAAGAAAGGGGGATTAAAATTAAAATTGAACTTACGTTTATCAATAAATGTTCCAGGCATAGCAAGACCTACAGAATGATATGATAATGGATCTAGTTCTAATAATACTTCAGAATATTGTGAATATTCAAATCTATGATGTTCAGATAACCAATAATCTCTAGACTGATCTACATCTTCAACATTCTCATCTTGTAATCCTTCACCTTTTGTATCATCTTTTTGATCTTTTACTGTAATAGAAAACAAACATTTTAGTTTCAAGTTAATCCTGGCTTCATAAACTTTATATGGGCTGCTTTTTTACATTTTGTGGTTCATTTGGGGTCCGTTTTAATCAAGCATCTTACGATTGATTTTAGTCGTAAATCCCTCTATACTGTATTGTAAATTATCGTAAGATTTTTGATAATATGCTATCCTGATGCAGCTTTACATGTTTATTAAAAGTATTAGAGCATGTTAGCTGAAGACCTTAAAGCTAGTTTATGTCTACTACCATAAATATTAAAAGTTTTGCAGTAAATGCCTAACTATAGATGAAACTTGCACTGACATCCCCAAATTTTTTGTTGCAGTTTCATCACCTTTGAGCAGAGCTGATTAAGAATCCTGATTTAGGAACTTTGCATTATATTAAAATAAAATCTGCCATCATTGAAATTCTGTTTGTTTCTTAATACATCGAAAATACAGTGATACCTAGAAATTTAAAATATGTTTCAATATCCCAAGGTTCAATTGTCAGGGTCTAAGATTCTATCAATTGGTACCTTATCATCATCATAGTCATGTCATTTACATAACAAATGATTTTGTATCCAAATTAGGTATTTTAAGAAACAAACTATGCTTTTCCCTACATTAATTAGGGTACTTGTATCATGAAATGTTTTTCTGCATAAAATACTACAGTGAAAGTATAACCATATTACTTCAGTATAACAAGCCTGCAACAAATGACTAAGGCATATAAATTGTCCTCATTCTAACTACAATTACTGGTTATCATGTTTGCCAAGTGGTTTTACAAAAAACTTAACCATGAAAGTGTCAACTGATATACATGGTAAAAACTTCTAATATACACTGTGGAAAAAAAATGTTGTTTTTGGCAACAATTTTGTGATATCTTCCAGTATCTAGCTGTGCTGAGTAAAAAAGCAGGAGTACTTTAACACATAATTTTATGAGATGTGATCACCTAATTAAGTATATTCACTGGTGGTAAATAATACAAAAATCAGCACTCATAAAGTTAACTACAAGAATATGGCTCAATATAAGGTGGTCCTATTGCCCCTGATGACCTTTCATTTGGGTTCAGGTAACTTGTTTCTGCTAGTAAACATTTGGTTCAGGCAGGTAATATAGTACCCACCATAAGTTTGGAGACATTTTCACTTTGTACACCTACTGAATAGCTTTTATCTAAAATTTGATGACTGTTTATTTTGAAATGCTTCATAGTAATGCTTTATTCTTGGTTATCATTATAAATAAAATAATGAGCCTACTAAAGTAGCATTAAAAGATATGTTATGGAAAATAAAGACAAAAAACATGGTTTTAGAGGCTGTAGGATGTCACATGCTGAATCTTATAAATGTGCTCCATTCATGGAATTCTTTTTCATTTTATCACAAACCATACTAATATATAATACATCTACCAAAAATAATCATCAAATTCAAGAATTGTAGTAAATTTATTTTGTCTCCAAACTTTTAGCGGGTACTGTATATCGAAAGTTGCCCGCAAGACTGTAGTAAGTGCATTATGTTAATGAGCGAGTTACTACAGTTTTGCGAGCAATCCTCAAAAACACAGTTTATTATAGGAATTCATTAAAGTAATTTATTTGCTATGCCCTTTAATACTGCATTCATGAAAAACACTTTATACTGCATTCAAGAAAAATAATTATCTGATTTACTCCAAATGTGGCTATGTTTTCAATACATTAATGACCATTTTAAAAATAAAAAATAAAAACAAGAACAAACTGCAACAAAGCAGAAAATAAAATTTGCATACTTCACATCAAAACGTAAAAATTTGAAACAATAAATGAACATTCATAACACAATTACGGTAGGTGGCACTTATTTAAAAAAATTCGAACAATTTTAAGATCAGCCCTAAATTTGCCGTTTTTAATGCCTGTAACTCTAAAGACTAAATTCAAATTATGATACATGTATACCATCTGACTGCGTGAACAACAGGAACACATGATAAGAATTGGAATCAAACTTTATTATTCAACTGGATCATACTGTAAAATTGAAATTTACATTTCATGATTTTAATTCAAAATGCTAAACTTCCAATGGTACATGTAGATGAAATTCACAAATACAGATTTTTCTACATCAATTTTACTTGAATATTAAGTTCATCTCTAATTTAGTAAAACAATCAAATCAGTCATCGCACAATGTTAATAATTTAGAAGCCAAACAATACAAAACATTAAATACAAAAATACATGTAATCTACCTTAACATTAACTTTACATTGGATCAGTTTTATCATTTATTACCCAAATATTGTAACTCATTAGGGGTGTAACAATACAGTATTGATATATATTGCTAAAAGCAAAACCCATATAATGCAATATATTGCAATACATATCGGTTTTTTGCAAGGATATGTCAAAAATCAACAGAACTCATGATGCAATATAACCTGTATATAAGTTAACTGTTACACTCTATTATTCATTACTATCGGTCATTCAACATGAAGTGAATAGAATAAGATTACTGCCCAAAAGGACAAGAAAATCGCTGATTTTCGACTAATTTTCAATTATTTATTTCCTGACAGATTGAGATTTATAATTTCATAAAACAATGGGTCAAGTAACTATCTTTTAAACCTGCATTCAAAATTTGGTTTCAATAAAATTCAAACTAATTATTTTAAATTGTTAATATTGATGAACACTTAAAACTCGTGGCTACTCAACTTAAAATTAACATTTTCTATTCATAATGTCCCCTGAAATGACTACATATATCATAGACACTTAATTAATGCACTCATCTGGTACAATATCCAAAATAAAGACATTTTTAACAATCATATAATTAATTAGACACATAAACAGACATAAAGAAACTATAATATACAGTACAATCATTGGTGAGTAAAACATTTCTATGCTTGCTAGAAAATATTTTTAAAAAAGCATAAACATTAGAAGTGCAACCATATTACAAAACATGTACAATTATTTGTTACAAATCATTGTAGATTAAAATCATTGGCTCAGTACAACACTTCTCATACTCACTTTTTTAGAAAATCATATTTTGCTATTTTTTAAACAATTCCATCATTTTCCATAATGTACATTCAAAAAGAAAAAAGGTTTTTACAAAATTTGAATTTTTAAGGGTCAAATGGAAATTTGCACCAACTGAGAAAGAGGAAATGTAACTTAGTTCAGTTTTAGGCCTCCTAAAAAGTTTAGAAAAACTGAGAGCAGCGTTACATTAAGCCACTGAAATGCAGACAACCCCTTTTGCAATAGATAGGTCTAACTAAAATCCAAAATCATTTGAATTGACAGTTTAATTACCAGTATACCTTAACTCTAATGGACTTCTCTATCACTTTTAACTATCAGCAAATCTAACAAAGGTTTAAAGTAGCAACTTGTCTTACAGACAAGGTGCTAACATCTGAGTACCTGGTTATTTTTGTGGGCAAGTATAGATTTTATAATTTAATAAGAAGTCACACATGGGATAGTCAATAGCTCTATAGACTGAAGCAACAGTCTAAAATACTAAATTTTTATTTGCAATCGCATAAGCTACAGTCCCATAAACATAAAAATAGCCCTGAGGGTCCCCTACGGGCGCCGTGCGATCAAGCTCCGCAAGGCCCCATACGAACTCTTGCTTACCAGTACCGACTGTTACGTTTTTACCAGAGTTCGTGAGATGAGCCCAGGATACATGTATCAGTTTCAGAGTCAAATCGTGAACTAAATTGTGGCCGAGTATAGATTAAACATGCATATCTTCCAGCTACATCTCTGTACGGGTGTGTTGTTTTGTACTATGTGCGTACCGTCACCTTGATACGCAAGGGTTCCCATTGCCTACGACTGTCTGCACAAACGAGCCCGTAACAAGCCACGATTTTATGGGACAGAGGCATAAGATACTAAATCAACCTTAACTGGGGGTTATGTAACTTATGTTCCACATAAAATTAGACCATACATTTTGTTGTATTATACACATCAAAACAATGTAATCACTAACCCATTTCAGAAACATAATATAGTTGCACAACTAATAGACATGAACAATATTCTTCATTCACTATATATTACAATGCTTACATTTTCCCACACTCAAATTTTAGTAACCCTTATCATACTTAAGGCGAAATATCAAAGCCTTTGACACCAGTATACAATGTACATGTGTAACCAGGCAAACTTGCACATTCGATCATGCAGTATGAGCATTCTTTATACCAGTGGGTGCTCAAACTTAACATTTTTTACTAGATCTCTCTTGAATTGATAATGAACTCTTCCAAGTAAAAGACAGGACAAGTTCATTATCAAAATTAAGCATGTTAGTGGTCCCCAGGGGTAATATTTAACTATTGACCCATTCAAATCAATCAACAGCACTCTAGAAACTCTTGTCACACCACATAAGAATCATATAGACTAGTTTTGCAATGCATCATCTAAATGATGATTAAATAAAGAATGTTGTTCATGTCTGACAATTAATATATAATATAAGCATTATCTATATCACACAGTTCAAATTTTCTGTTTATTTTATGCACACATTACTTACCCATATCACGAAATGTAACTCTACGTCCTATGTACATGTACATAGCAATAGCAATATATATAATAATTAACTAAGCTTAGCTGTTAACATCAGTTTATATGTCGCGGGTTTAGCCCAAAATGATCTCTTTTCTTATATTGAGTTACGACTGTTTTCTGCTAAACCTGCGATATATACATGTATATAGATACAATCCATTCAAGCTCTGAATGGAGTTGTAGTCCTTTGCATTGTCAGCATTGATCGATTCTATTTGTCAAAGTATAAAATAATTTATCCGAAAACCAATTCCATGTGTTTCAAGGCCTTGATTAGGTGATTTATACCAACTTGCCAAAATTGATAGTTATACTTAATATACAACAACAACAAATTTTATAAATCAAGAAATCATGAAAACATATAAATAATCTGTTTATGATAAAAAATGCAAGACTAAAGTATAATACAATAATATACAAATACATGCATGCTGATATATTGAATGAAGCAAGGAAAATAAGGGAGCAGTAAGAAATCTGATCTAAAAATAACCATGCAATTACTTGTAATTTAGGATACAAATATTTCTATCAATGATATTTAACTATTTACAGCCACCACTATCCTAACTATAGTTGGTCCAGAAAAACAAAACACTATTTATATAACCAATACAATGAACTAATCCACAAGAGGGGATTCTCAGGATGACAATAAAATATATAATTTTAATAAGTTCTATGAGTGTCTTGTTAGTGTAATCGTAAAGCGTTCTACCATTACAAGAATGATTGACCAAGGGGTGGTGGTTTATTCGCCACACTAATTTTGATAAAATGAATGATACAGCTTTTATTTTCTATACTGCCTACCTCTGAAATGGATTGTTTCATTTTTAATGTTTACATAAATACATTTTATAATTTTGTACCAACTATAATGCAATAGGATTTGATAAATCAGTGCAAAACTAGAACTCTATGTCCATCTTTGTGTACATGAAGTAAGGCTAGTTTTGTGCTGACCAATCAAATTCCTCTTAGGTCTATAGTACTGAATAGGACATTTCTATAGGCAGAGAATAACAAGTACAAGAGTTTTCAGCTACTATGCTAGAGGGTTAGTTGGCCTATAATTTATGTAGAATGTTATTGGAGCTGAGGTACGATAAGGAAGATAGGAATTTAATAAATAAAACAAAAATAATAATTACTCTCTCAAAATAAAACAATTGATTTAATCTATGTCAACACAAAGGCTACAGTACTTATCAAAGAGCCAATAGCATTATCATACATAGATTTTTGATGGAGTAACCTTTATCTTACATAAGTCAGATGTACTTCAACTACACAAACAGCGAATCATCTGCTTGTTAGCCCATATAAGGACTACATTAACCCTTTAATTGTGTGTGCTCAACCTAATGTAATTTTGTCTGCGGCAGATTTTGATCACATGAGATCTAAAAATTCCAGTTGGGAAGTACTCTAGATAATGTTGTAAACACTTCTGGTTCATTCTTTTTGTGGGATGTTCATACAATTATAATATTGTTCTAAGAGAGGCTCACAGGAAAGATTGGACCTTTGCCTAACAATGTTGCCTCTATAAATATATGGCTCTTTAAATAAAGCCTTTATTGTTATTATCTGTGTACAGCATTGTTATCATTTTCTATTTGTAATTTTGTAAAATTATGTACTTTTATGCAATAAAATGTAAATTAAACAAAACAGTTCACGGATAATCAACCAATAAAAATGGCAACCATAAAATTTAAATGTCCAATTTCATAATATAGATCAATTTGAGCTCTATCTATATAATAGAAATACATAAATATAAAAAAGAATATTGTTACTATGGTATCAGTGTAACCTTAGAAATCTGATCCCTGAGATATCTGGACCGTTCAAAATTATTTCTGTGATACCATTTTGAATGCAGATGTTTGACATTGAAATATATTGTCTATATGCAACTTTATTCATTATATTAATGTTAATTGACATTTGAATGCAAATAAACAGAGCAATCCCATCGCTATGAAATCCAAGTTTTGTGTATAGATCTACATATCAATTAATTCATTGAAATGTTTTAAAGCTAGAACAATTCCGAAAAAATATGCAGATTGAAAAATGTTTGTTTGTCCTTCAGCGGTTAAAATATTTCAAACACAGAGAAATCCCAAAACTTTGAAAACAGAAACACTCCAAAACATACAAAATCCAAACATTCTGTTTGTCTATCAAATTGCTCAGATGTATCAGGTTACACTGTCTAATTAAAGAGCCAAAATGAATACAATGATACTTTTTAATATAACATATCATATACATATATGTACCTCTTCTAGTAGCATGTCTAGGTGTCTGTATAGTAACACTTCTTTCTTTGAGATATGATACTTCTGTAATAAATGCTGGATCTGTAAGCATATATAACAAAAATTTAGCTTAGAGAGTAGGGTGCTTAAAGAGATGAGTGCCTAATTTGAGAGGCGGGGGCTAAATAGAAACAATATGGTAATAGGTAAAAGCTTATTTTGTTTACTTGAGTTTTGTACTGTTTGGTAAGATATTTTGTCTAATTTACTGGATTAACAAAACAAGTTTATACAAGCCATTCCTTTCAGTTGCTTTGAAAATACATGAGTACCAGATTACAAATAAAAACTTGACCAAGAATTTCTATTAGCAAAATGGGTATAACTTAGCACAAATGATTCAATTCACACATATATTACAAACTGAAACTGTACCAATTTTTACATCGGTCCTGTAACACAGAAATACAGACATCAGAACACATTCTCTATGGATGTCCACTCTTGGAATGCTCTAGAAAAAGAAGTATCACCAAAGACAAACCCACTTGATCATAATTATACCAATGTGAAAGTGCTTGTGAAAGTGCTCCAAACTTCCCAATAACAATGCATTTTGTTTCTATGACTAGAATGGACCTTTTCATGACTTTACCTATTAGGATATTTAACAAAGGTTTACAGTTATATTTTGTCCCACAAACTAGGTGTTAACAAAAGAGCACATGATTGTGTTTGAGGTAAAATGTGTTGATATTTAAATTAAAAGGTCAAACCAGGAATGGTCAATTACTGTATAGGATGAATAAAACAAAGATTTGATACCTGATTGTGCTAGAGAAGGGTCTCTACTAACTTCACTATAAGTACTAGCAGTCTCTGAGACTTCACTTTGTTCTTTTTGTTCATCATCATCATCATCTTTGTCATCATGATCTTCTTTAACTTCTTGAGTCTCATCTTTAACATCAGCTTTAACTACATTATCATCATTAAACTGTGGAACAACATTTTGTGTTGACTCATCAGCATCAATAACAACACCTACTGTTGTCTGTAAAGAAAATATATTATAAGTTACAAAGATTTTTTACAGTGTACATAGGTCCTTCTACCCTGAGGGTACATATACCCCCGAGTTGTTAGCTGATGGGTTATATGTAGCTTGTGTGAAGGACCTGTATTTTGCCAGTTGACTCTTTTTGTAATTTGCTCTAACATATTTCAACTCAGACTAGGAATAGATATCTAACAAATTTTACCCAGCATTCATTGCAGCTGTCAATTAGGTATTATGCAACATTTTTATATAGATCTTATCTGATGTCAGGATCTCAAAGTTCTAGCACTCAGCATGGTGTCTTTTTGACTCTTTGATTCACATATTTTTCGGTATATATTACTTAATATTGTCTGGATTTTTGCTTTGACCAGCTAAGTATTACATAATGAATACACTAAAAGTTATTTCAACCAATGTCCAAGTCAACTGGAGCTCACCAGGGTATCTTTGTTCCACCCAAAGGTTATGTAATACCAATAGGCACCTAGAGGGGTAAATATATTGTAGATTTATGGTACTGAAAGGACAAATTATATAGAAAATATTGACTTTGTAGACTAATTTTATAGCCTTTAAATATTTAAATGTTTTAAAATTCTTTTAAATAAGTATTGACATGGTTATAGGCAAGTTTAAGGGTGTTATTTCCTTAGTAACCAGAATACTATATTTAAGTAAGCTTATGTATATTGTTATTTTGCTTGATTTTGTCTATTTACTGGCTATTAGCATTTTAACTTTTAAAATGGTTTTAACTCATCAAAATCACATTTTCGCTGTTTCTCAAGATAAGTTATCTATCAATATGTTTATTTTGATCGGTATGATCTATAGATGAATAATATGTGCTTACTTTTGTAATAATATTGTTTATTAAGAGTTTATAAGCAATTAGATGATTTTATTGATCAAAATCACCTTTTTACTATTTTTAAGGTAGAATAGCCATCAATAGGTTAATTTTATTCAGAAAAGTGTACAGATCAATAATATGTAGTTTGTTTTGCTTGAATGTTGATTTTTAAGATTTTATAACAAATATTCATCAAAGTCATCATTTCATTATTTCTTAAGATAAAATATTCATCCATAGGTTCATTTTAATCAGAATGATGCACAGATAATGAAAATGTAAATTATATTT
Source organism: Mactra quadrangularis (assembly GCA_025267735.1). Classification (NCBI taxonomy): domain Eukaryota; kingdom Metazoa; phylum Mollusca; class Bivalvia; order Venerida; family Mactridae; genus Mactra; species Mactra quadrangularis. The sequence continues at coordinate 49,484,114 of CM046303.1, read as the reverse complement.
TGATATTGTTATATTTATGAAAAATTAACAATTTTCAATGGCTTATTGATTATCAATATTAGATTAACTAAGATAAGAAAATATCATTTTCTTTATCTTTAGAGTAATATTGTCAAGTTTAGTCTCTTTTTGTAGATAATGATATGCTGATTTCACTGATAATCTTGAATTTTAGATATCATTTATAGTTTTTGAATTATCAATCAAAAATGATTTTGTACTTTTTACATAAGGAATTTAGAGGTTACATAATACAAAACCTTTGAAGCTTGAATGACTCATATGTCCAGTCAGTAGGCGGGGCTTATCAGCATCTAACATTTGTCAATCAACTTTTCTTAATTGGTGACAGCCAATTAAAATGTAATTAGAATTGGAACTGACCAATCAGGCGACACCTGTCTTTGTCTTATAAACTGATGCACAGCCTGATTTTGGCATTCTGCTGCTTTCTCTTAGTTTCAAAAAGTATTTTACGTTATTGCAAAAGCAATATTAAATTAATTTAATATAGTTTAGTTATTTATATTTTAGTTAAGTTCAATTTTTATTAAGATAGTGAGTTCTATTTTGGAGATGGACAGGCAAGCGGGTAAATATTAATTTACTTAGAACTTTGTTTGTTTAAAATGTTGATTTTCATATTGATAGCTCTACTTTTGAATTTCTTGTCTAATGTGGTTGTAATTTTCCTAATCATTCTTGGATTTTGCATTTATCTGTATTTTAGTTATTCAGAAAATAACCGTTTTTACGACTGCAGAGTCATATGCAGATTATGACTGAGTTTTAATATAAGGTATTTTTGACATTGTTTACTTTAGTTAAGACTTTGACATAATTTGGGTATTAATGTAAATACTTGTATATATTTTTGCCTTTCCTATCTCATTTGTTTTCTTATCTCACTTATTTTTTGTCTTATTTTTGTCTTTTCTATCTTACTTACTTTATGTTATGTTAAGTTCATTTTTGCCTTACTTTTATGCTACTTGTTTTTAACGTTTTCGCTTATAGTCATTTTTGCCTTTTCTATCTTACTTATATTTTTCTTACTTGGTTTTTAAAGTTTTCGCCTAAAAGTTTGTTTTCGCCTCATAATCTTACTTTTGTTATCTTAGTTTTCACTTTTGGTTCATCATTCAAAAATAAATTTAGTAGCAAACCAGTTGTTTTCATTACTTAGATCTTAACCAGAGTTCCTGAACTTGCCTTAAATTCCTGAATTTCTGAACGCTTGCGGTGTGCACGTTCCTTAGGAGCGCGTACGCATCGAACGTTGCGGAAGTTAGGCATTTGAAGAAGGCAATTCATATTTACATTTCATCTGAGTATTTGTCTCAATACTCAGCGGGCTGTGACTATCCCGTATAAGTTAGTCACTGGTGTCATCCTGACGAACCGCTAGTTAAAAAGAAGCTAGCACCTAGTTGAACTTAGAATTAACCGACATATCGAACAAACGAGGACCCAGATCCGCGAGGCAGAGAGAGAGAGAGCGGGGTCGGGGTACGCCACAAATTGGTGTCAGAATCGGGATCTGAGGCATTTAAATGATTTTTTGAAATTATTTTTTGTCGCCAGAATTTAAAAGAGTTAATTTTAGGTTCATTTCTTTTAATTTTTACAGTTTTGTGAAATTTTTAGAAATTACATAATTTAAATTGTTTTATGTCGCAAAAGTATTTTTGATATTTTATTTAGGTATTTTCGCATTTAAGTTACCCAAATTTATGTCAATTTTTCAATGTCACCAATATCTTATATATGTTTTAATTACTAGCAAAATATTGAAGCATTTATAATAATTTTATTACTGTTATCTAAATTCTGCATCTTTATTGTCAGATTGTTATACCAGTAACATTGAATTAAAAAATTTGGGGATTATTTTTGTGCAAATTTCTTGTCTCACTGAATTGGAGCTGAATAAGAAATTTATTAAAAGAAATACTTAAATTTGGTATCATAAATTTTAGACATGTGTTTAGGAGCAAATGCTTAGAGATATATCCAAAGAGTAAAAATTAATGTCTAGTCTGTTTATGTGCAAATTTTGTAAATTTTGTTAGAACGTCCGTTTCTGCTGGACAGCTCAGATCACATGTGCATTGCAAGAAAATTGATGTGTTATTTTTGTTATTTGTTTGTGAAAATAATTTGTTGGTGCATTTTCTATTATTTGAAAAAATTGGGAAAAGTACTTTTGGAAAACATTTTAAGAACATTGCTGGACAGATAATAATTTGACAATTTCTTGAGATTAAGTATAGCAAGAACCTTTGTCGACCGGCAACTAAGGTTATCATTGGCTTTGCTATTTGTTTGCGATAAGTTTGATAGGCTGATAAAGAAATCTAGGGAGCCCGGCAATTAAGGGCGCTGGCTTTCTATTATCGTTTGGCTATTATTGAAAGTGGATTTATAGATGCTTCAATAGTTCACAGCTAATAATATATACAGCCACATTAAAATTGTCATTTTGATTTGTTTTATCTATGATACATATTGAATACGTTCTTGCATTTTTATATGTATTGATATTTCTTGTGTGTATTATTGTTAAAATGCTTTCTGCATCATAAGGTCACTATTCTAAATTTTATTACTTGTTATCAAAGCACTGAAAGTCCTTGTTTTACTGATATTGAATTTGGATTATAGTAGTAAATTTGATTTTACCAGTCTGATAACCTATAATTGTGTGAATACTTGTGAGTTACCCGGTAATTAAGGGTACCAGAAGTGTTTTACACTGCATTGCACGTCGTTGAGAATAAAATAGTAAAGCATTTATACCCTCTGTATAAATACTTGGATAATTAGTTAAATTTGATGACCCGACTTTATCAAAGTACTGTAAGGCCTGGTTTATCGTATTATTAATTATTGCTTATAATTAGTAAATCTTAGATTGCTAAGATTATTTCTGTCCGAATTGTGTTTAAACTAAGCTACTTGCTTAAGAATAACTGAAGTAAAATTTATTACTTAGTGTCTTTAAGGTTATTTACATTGTTAGATACTTTTGAGTTACCCGGCAATTAAGGGTACAGAAAGTAATTCTAGTAGTTAATTTCTATATAAATAAGTACCTAAAGCAGTTCTATAGTATAACTGATCTTAACAGAATTGTAAAGTTAGGAGTTCAAGGTATATGGAATTAAGGTCTAGAACTTTACCTTTACCTACTGATAGAGATCAATCTGAAATCAATATGGCCGAGGGTGGGTCCCACATAAGCCCGCAAGGGTCAGGAAGTAACTCTCTGCAAAATGGCACGATTAGACCGAATAACTATGAAATAGGAAATAGTCATTCTCCTACTCCTCCAAGGGATGACCGTGAACCTAATTGCAGGCCTAGGCATCCGCCTGAGAGCTTTTTACCTCCCATGATAAGTGATGCTGGTAACATTAGTGATTTTGATCCTAGATTTGGGCCGCATAATTATTCTAACCCATTACTTAGACCATCAACTAATTACCCACAATTTTCATCTGTATATCCTAACATGGATAATAACCATGAATCGCCCCCATGGCAGGGACATGCATTTTCGCAATACCGTGATCCTTATAGACAAAACTTCAGAACTGATAACTATAATGCCTATGATTTTAACCGCATAGCGAATACTAGGTTTGATAATCATGATCACTATAATCATAATCAATATGAAGCTTTTAAACCCAGAGCCCCTACTTTTGAAGGCAAAACAGATACCTGGGAACCATTTCTTATGCAACTTGAGGTCCTTAGTAAAGCCTATAATTGGTCTGATAGAAAGTTTAGAGAACAACTACTATTTTCACTACGTGGTGAAGCCCTTATGTTTGTTTCTAATTTATCTATTGAAGTTAGGGAAGATACCCGCAGACTTTTAAAAGCTCTAGAGCAACGTTTTGGTCAATGCTTGCTAGCCGAGACCCATCGAGCTAACTTGTATAATATACGAAAAAGTTCTAAAGAATCTGTCCAACAATATTGTGCACGTGTAAGTCACCTTATGTCTCGCGCATACCCTGGGATGGAGGGCTCTGACATTTATAACAATTTAGCCATTGAACACTTACTTAAGGGTTTGCCTGATCAGAAACTTGCATATGAAGTATTGACAAGAAAACCAAGGGATCTGTCTGAAACAGTGGACATGCTCACTTGGCATGAAGCTTGTAGACAATATACTGGCACATCAAGATCGCAAGGTGTTCGGCGTACCAATGATTCAGATGAAGGTACAGATTCAGAGTATGAACCATGTGCAGATGGCCCTACAGACATGCGTAGAGTACATGGAAGAAAAGCAGTAACTGAAGAGAGAATACACCAGTTATGGCAAGAGATGCAATCCTACATTTCAAAACAGTTAACCAAAATGGCCGCCATTACTTCTGATGATGAGCCGAATGGAAATAGAGAATTTAGACCATACAAACGAGCTCCAAAAGATGTAACCTGCTACGCCTGTCATAAACCAGGTCATTTATCCACCGTTTGTCCCAACAAAAAGCCTTTATCTACTACACCAGAGGAAACTTCCAAGAAACAGGAAAACTAGACCGGGCTGAACTTGACGGCCGGAGAGCAGCCCACATTCATATGGAAAAGGCCTCTAACAATAAGACACCTAACCGTAAAGAAATAATTGATGTACCTTCTAGTTCTAATCAAGAAGATAATTCCCCTTTAATTTATGTAGATCGTCTGAAGACAAAAAGCGTTAAAGTTAATATTACAATTTGTGATGAAATATGCAACGCCGTTATTGATACTGGTGCAGAGGTAACTGTCATAAGTGATGAACTGTATCAGTCCATTCCAGAAGAAAAAAGACCTAAGTTACAAAAGGCTAAGAGAAGACTAGTTGTTGCTGAAGCTAATAAAGACATGACTGTTTGCGGAACAATAACTGCACCGTTTACCATAGGCAATTTATCATTTGATTGGCCCGTTTATGTCGCACCAATAAGAGATGAAATGTTGATCGGTTGGGATATAATATATAACTATGGGTTCACAATAGATCCGTCACGAGGACTTAAAGTCGACAATCATTGGATACCAATTGAAACTACTTTTGCTACTAAGATTGTTTCCATTGTCAGAATACGAAGATCTGTAACAATACCAGCTAATTCAGAATTTGTTATATGTTGTAACACCGAAACCCAGCTAGATAGAGACTTCTACTTTGAACCAATTAAACAGCATAGGGTCATTGGTGCGAAAGCCCTTGTAAAACCCGTAAAACAGAAAGTTCCAGTGAGAATGGTTAATCCAGGAAGTCGCCCAGTGAAATTAAAGAGAAATCATATAGTTGGACACCTCTATATACCAGAAGAAGTTCAAAGCATAGACCATTTGCCTGATATCCCGAGCTATAGTACCTGTAGAATTCATTGTAAAACAGACAACGGACCTGTGAGTCATGATGAAAATCCGTTTGCTGATGTTGGTGTCAACAAACTGAACGTACATGATCATCCAATAGTGCCTCCCATAGCTTTGGATACAGTTAATGAAGACGACTCCTCAAACAACATTCAAGAAGATATCCCAGAACATTTGATAGAATTATACAATGAAACAAGTGAGCAACTAAATAATGATTATCAGAAAGCACAGCTTCTTCAAATTTTAACTCAGTATAAAGATACCTTTGCTAAAAATTCAACAGATCTTGGCAGGTGTACATTGTTTAAGCACAGAATTGACACCGGAAGTGCAGCCCCAATACGCCAACCACTAAGAAGGACACCACAAGGTTTTGAAGCTGAAGAAGAACAATATTTGAAGGATCAGCTCAACTCTGGAGTTATCCGTCCCTCTCAGTCCCCTTGGAGCAGCCCTACTGTCCTTGTAAGGAAGAAAGATGGAAAAGTAAGATGGTGTATTGACTACCGGAAGCTGAATGATGTAACGCTGAAAGATGCATACCCTTTACCACGGATCAGCATGTGCCTAGACTGTTTGTCATCAGCTAAATTATTCTCGACCCTTGACCTGCAGGCGGGATACTGGCAGCTGGAGGTTTCAGAGTCCGATAAGGCTAAAACAGCATTTATAAGCAAATACGGGTTGTTCGAGTACAATACCCTCCCCTTCGGACTTTGCAACGCCCCTTCAACCTTCCAGCGAGCTATGGAAATGATATTACATGGTCTGCAATGGAAAACTGTCTTGATATACCTAGATGACATTATAATATTAGGTTCTAACTTTGATGAGCATCTATCGAGGCTATCAGAAGTCTTTAGCCGTTTGTCTGATGCTGGGCTTAAATTGAAACCTTCCAAATGTGAATTATTTAAACAAGAAGTTCTCTTTCTTGGACACATTGTTGGTCAAAATGGTATCCGGCCAAATCCAAAATTAGTAGAATCTGTAAAGAATTGGAAGGAACCAACCAATGTCAAAGAAATACAACAGTTTATTGGACTGTGCAACTATTATCGACAGTATATCAGTAATTTTAGTGAACGAGCAGCACCTCTTACCCGGTTGACTCAGAAGAAAATCCCTTTTGTATGGTGCACGAAATGCCAATCCGCGTTTGATGATTTGCGCACAGTTCTCTGCGAAGCTCCAGTCCTAGCTTACCCGACAAATGATGGTGAGTTTATATTGGATACAGATGCGTCAGATCTAGGAGTGGGTGGAATATTATCACAGGTGCAAAATGGTCAAGAAAGAGTGATTGCCTATGCTTCAAAGAAACTTAGCCATGCTCAGAAGAGATACAGTGTGACCAGACGTGAACTACTAGCTGTGGTTACTTTTACCAATCATTTTAGACACTACCTGCTGGGAAAGAAGTTCCTTTTAAGAACAGATCATGGGTCACTCCGATGGCTCTTTAACTTTAAAGACCCAACCGGCCAAGTTGCCCGCTGGCTTGAATCTCTGGCTCAGTACGATTTCACCATAAATCACAGACCAGGGAAGAAACACCAAAATGCGGACAGCCTTAGTCGCAAAGACTTCAGCCCAGATCCATGTGAATGCAAAGATGCAAGGTTCATGTGTCAACAATGTATGTCTCATAAAGACGAATGGCAACACTTCAATAGTGAAATTGACAATGTGGTAGATCTAGGAGTCAAACTTGAAACCCAAGCACAAATCAATGTAGTTACTAGACATAAGTTCAAGCAAAACGTAGATATATCTTCGTCAAACTTCAAAAATATTCTGTCTAAATATACTGAAAAAGATATTAGCCTTTTACAACGTGAGGATAATGATTTAGGAATATTACATCAATGGAAGGATGATGATAAAATACCAAGTCGGGATGAAGTCAGTCAATACAGTCCTGCCATTAGAAAATTCTGGTTAAACTGGGACAACATTCACTTGAGAAACAATATTTTGTATCAAAAACTTTCCCCAGACGACACAAATGAACTAGCTAATCAGTTCCAACTATTAGTTCCTAAAGTTTTGACCACTGAAGTCCTGAAATGTTGTCATGATGATGTTTTTGCTGGACATTTGGGTGTTAACAAAACTGCCTGTAAAGTTAGAAATTCATTTTATTGGTATAAATATAAACAAGATGTTAAAATCTATGTATACAACTGTTTAACCTGTCGAAAGTGTACCAACCCCGGAAAAACACCTAAGGCACCCCTGAGGAAATATTGCGTAGGATACCCTTTAGACAGAATAGGAATTGACATAATGGGACCCCTGCCGGTAACAGAAAATGGAAATCGTTTCATACTAGTAATAGGAGACTATTTTACCCGTTGGATGGAAGCATACGCTTTACCGAACCAGACAGCAGAAGAAGTGGCAAAGAAGCTGGTTATAGAATTTATTTGTAGACTAGGGATTCCCCTGGAACTTCATTCTGACCAAGGCCGGAACTTTGAAAGTGAACTGTTTCATGAAATATGCAAGTTACTGCAAATCAGAAAGACCCGTACAACAGCTTATCATCCTGCCTCTAATGGCTTAGTAGAAAAATTTAACTCGACCCTTGGGAAAATGTTAAGGAAATTTGTCAATCACAATCGTTCAAATTGGGATCAATACATTTGTTTGTTATTAGCCGCATACCGTAGTACTCCTCATGACTCAACTGGGTTCACCCCTAATTACCTTATGCTAGGAAGAGAGGTCACTCTACCTATAAATTTGATGTTTCCACAGGCACATGATAAGGCTAATATTGAAATCAGTGAATATGCCAAAAATCTTAAGCTTAACTTAGAAAATGCATATGAAATTGCCCGTGACTGTTTAAAAAAATCTGCTAACCGTCAAAAACGTGATTATGACACTCGCATAATTGAAAACTTGTTTAAATCAGGCGAAGTAGTCTTCAAACGTAAATTCAATGTTAAAAAACTTGAGAAACCTTGGGAAGGACCTTATGTAGTTATAAAAATGATGTCTCCGTCAGTATACCTTATTCAAGGGAAACAGAGAACTTATATTGTACACCACGATAAACTTCAAAAATGTCTTATTCAGTTAGAAAAACTTCCGAAGTGGGTCCAGAAAACTACCCGTAATCTAAACAATTAATAAATATGATGCAGATAGCAAGAAACCAAGTTAAACAAACCAAGTTCTAACCGTCCGTTATATAACTTTTTCAGAAATCAGATATAGACTTGCCCTTGTCATTGCAAAGAGAGTAGTGAAGGGAATTCTCCAAGTCCTACTCCTCAGAGAGGAATATTATAGACTATTAACTAGAAGGGACAGGATGATACGTGACCAAGTGTTCTCTCCCTACTGCAGCCTTGCAAATAGGGGGCGTACTGTGGAATCCCTACTTGGTGTATACACCACCTATATATACAACAAGCTGGATACCCTTATTTTACTCCTAGATGATCCTGATATTGACTTAAATGTGTTCAGTTTTGACCGCATTGTCCCCTCTTTTATTCAGGAGGAAGATGAACATTAAATATGAGTGTGTGATGTGCTGTTACCAAAATGGTTACAAAGCCGTCTGGCAACATGTGTTTAAATCTCACGTTAATAGAGATTTCACACCTTTTACTTGTGTGGACTGTGGACATGTCTTCAAGACTCAACGTGAGGCTAAGCGCCATTTGAAAAGTGCCAAGTGTAACGAACTTACTTTGGGACAGAAGGTATATACTGATTTGGCTTCCTTGTTAATTGTAAGAATGGGCAAACGTAAACATTTATCACCACTTATTTCATTGGAACTTTCTTTACATTATGATGATGCCCAAGAACTTGACTATTTTGATGATTTGGATCAGTCTAACTTTGATGAACTATATGAATCTACCAAAAAAGATTTGGAGGAAGCAGAAAAACTTTTATCTAGTGAACCACTTTGATTATTCCGTGGATTAAATACCAGGCCTTCTTTGTATTTATTACCAGTGAATGTAACACCATATATACGGTAACAGCACTCACCCTCTAGTCCACGTACTTCATCCTACAGTCCAACTATGTACTTCATACTGTGATGTCAACAGTTCAACAAGTTCAACAAATTGTTCCAGTGATGTCATATATTATTCAGTGATGTCATACATTGTTCCAGTGAGGTCATATATTATCCAGTGATGTCATACATTGTTCCAGTGATGTCATACATTGTTCCTGTGATGTCATATATTATCCAGTGATGTCATATATTGTTCCAGTGATGTCATATATTATCCAGTGATGTCATACATTGTTCCAGTGATGTCATACATTGTTCCTGTGATGTCATATATTATCCAGTGATATCATACATTATCCTGTGATGTCATAAATTGTTCCAGTGATGTCATATATTGTTCCAGTGATGTCATACATTGTTCCAGTGATGTCATATATTGTTCCAGTGATGTCATACATTATCTAGTGATGTCATATATTGTTCCAGTGATGTCATACATTGTTCCTGTGATGTCATATATTATCCAGTGATGTCATATATTGTTCCAGTGATGTCATATATTATCCAGTGATGTCATACATTGTTCCAGTGATGTCATACATTGTTCCTGTGATGTCATATATTATCCAGTGATATCATACATTATCCTGTGATGTCATAAATTGTTCCAGTGATGTCATATATTGTTCCAGTGATGTCATACATTGTTCCAGTGATGTCATATATTGTTCCAGTGATGTCATACATTATCTAGTGATGTCATATATTGTTCCAGTGATGTCATACATTGTTCCAGTGATGTCATATATTGTTCCAGTGATGTCATGTATTGTTCCAGTGATGTCATACATTATTCCAGTGATGTCATGCATTGTTCCGGTGATGTCATAAGTTGTTCCAGTGATGTCATATATTATCCAGTGATGTCATATATTGTTCCTGTGATGTCATAAATTGTTCCGGTGATGTCATACATTGTTCCAGTGATGTCATATATTATTCAGTGATGTCACAAATTGTTCCAGTGATGTCATACATTGTTCCAGTGAGGTCATATATTATCCAGTGATGTCATACATTGTTCCAGTGATGTCATATATTGTTCCAGTGATGTCATATATTGTTCCAGTGATGTCATACATTGTTCCAGTGATGTCATACATTGTTCCAGTGATGTCGTATATTATCCAGTGATGTCATATACCGTTCCCGTGACGCAAGATTTATTTCCAGTAATTAACTGACATTGTGTAACCTACTTGAACTGACTGATTTGCTATACAAATTCAAGTAGTTGTGTTTATACTTAAGTAATTAATGGTATGAAAACTCTAGTAAATGCATACCAGTGCTTTAATAAGTTAATTGTATGTACATGTGTGATTTTGAACTGTAACCAGTGAATCGGAGCAGACTAGACCAGATGTTGACAGAATTCATTGTATATTGATACTTGCAGAAGTGATGTATTTAGCTAAAGGACATTTCGGACTTCTTCAGGAGAACATTCTGTGTATTGCTAGTGCAACATTTTGTAGTGTGTTGTTTTGAATGTTAAACATGTATGGACAATGAATTGTGAACCTTTGATATTTGTAATGTGTTGTTTTTGTGATTAGTTTTTGTTTCAGATTGACGAATCTGCTGTTTTATATATCTGTGTTCATGTATATGTAGATCGAACACATATCTACATCGGACAGGGTATATGTTTTTTTTCTTTTGTTGCAGATATCATGTTTGGGGCATATTGGGTTATGTCCCTGCACTGTATGGGTAACATCGGGTTATATTCATAGCATAGTCCAAAAGTTACATGCTGTATAGCACTGTGTTGCCTACCCAGTGACGGGTTGGATGCTGTTTTAAAGTAATAAAGTACGGCCGATTAGTAAATGTCTTCTCATATAGAAACATTTGTAATGTATTATGGTCATAGGCAGGTCGAACACTTACCCGTCTGGTGTGAAATCTTGGGATTGTTTATGCTTTGGTCCGATTGATATATGTAGCGCATGCTTAGCAGCATAATATTGAGTGTTAAACCCGGCAACGGACATGAATTGTTTAAATGTAGTTTTTAAATTGTTATTTAAGTCAACATCTAACTGTAAATTTTGGTTGATTCCATCAGTCTATTTGATAATTTGAATAATAGTGATTGTACTCTGAAGTCTATGTTTTGCTCCGACACTGTCTTTCATTGTAGGGATATGAATAGGTTTTTCTCATGTGTTGAGTGGCCTTTGATTCATGCGTATAGATTTGACGTGTTCTACTCATGTGTTAAAAAGTGTCATAGGATTCATTACTTTGACATTTTTGTGATGTATGTCTTAAATTTGTATTTTTAAAGTAATGTATGTAGAGTAATGTTTGCTTTATTTATACTTTCATATTTGCTAAGTCTCTTGTGTTGAGATGTTTTTTGTATTTTTGTGTCAAGATTTTTGTGTCACACAAGATTTGTTGTTGAGATATTTTTGCAATATAAGGCTTAGAATTCTCATGTGTAGTTTGAGTAATGTGTTTTACTTTAAGTATTTGTTCAGTCTCTTTCTTTGAGATGTTTTTGACATATGTGTTGAGGTTTTTAAGATTCATTACTCAGGTAATTTGTAATGTGAGTCTTGGATGTTTACGTGTTTAAGCTTAGGTAATTTATGTTTGCTTAAGACTTGTTTATTTTCATGTGTTGAGATATTTTGTAGTATAGATATGTATAGTGTGCTAAGATTTTTAGATAAGTCATAACATACTATTCATTTTTTAAGGCATTACTTTTGTGTCATTTTTTCATTTTAAGTGTATATATGTGTACATTTGTGACCAGTGATTTTTCTCCTGGTCATTTCAATTATCTTGTATTTGATTTTTGTAAGAACTCTGCTGTGAAGACATTTTATACTTAGGTAGATAATTCATAGTTAAAGAAGTGTAGCTTTGTGCCTAAATATATTGTTTTGATTAGGATTGAATTAATAACAATGTGTACTGGCCTAATACAGCTCTATTGTGATTTAAAGGGAATTCCGAGGCGGAATTGAATGCTTACATGGGTGTCAGCATTCTTTTCGAAAAAGGGTGCAGTGTGAAGGACCTGTATTTTGCCAGTTGACTCTTTTTGTAATTTGCTCTAACATATTTCAACTCAGACTAGGAATAGATATCTAACAAATTTTACCCAGCATTCATTGCAGCTGTCAATTAGGTATTATGCAACATTTTTATATAGATCTTATCTGATGTCAGGATCTCAAAGTTCTAGCACTCAGCATGGTGTCTTTTTGACTCTTTGATTCACATATTTTTCGGTATATATTACTTAATATTGTCTGGATTTTTGCTTTGACCAGCTAAGTATTACATAATGAATACACTAAAAGTTATTTCAACCAATGTCCAAGTCAACTGGAGCTCACCAGGGTATCTTTGTTCCACCCAAAGGTTATGTAATACCAATAGGCACCTAGAGGGGTAAATATATTGTAGATTTATGGTACTGAAAGGACAAATTATATAGAAAATATTGACTTTGTAGACTAATTTTATAGCCTTTAAATATTTAAATGTTTTAAAATTCTTTTAAATAAGTATTGACATGGTTATAGGCAAGTTTAAGGGTGTTATTTCCTTAGTAACCAGAATACTATATTTAAGTAAGCTTATGTATATTGTTATTTTGCTTGATTTTGTCTATTTACTGGCTATTAGCATTTTAACTTTTAAAATGGTTTTAACTCATCAAAATCACATTTTCGCTGTTTCTCAAGATAAGTTATCTATCAATATGTTTATTTTGATCGGTATGATCTATAGATGAATAATATGTGCTTACTTTTGTAATAATATTGTTTATTAAGAGTTTATAAGCAATTAGATGATTTTATTGATCAAAATCACCTTTTTACTATTTTTAAGGTAGAATAGCCATCAATAGGTTAATTTTATTCAGAAAAGTGTACAGATCAATAATATGTAGTTTGTTTTGCTTGAATGTTGATTTTTAAGATTTTATAACAAATATTCATCAAAGTCATCATTTCATTATTTCTTAAGATAAAATATTCATCCATAGGTTCATTTTAATCAGAATGATGCACAGATAATGAAAATGTAAATTATATTTTGATATTGTTATATTTATGAAAAATTAACAATTTTCAATGGCTTATTGATTATCAATATTAGATTAACTAAGATAAGAAAATATCATTTTCTTTATCTTTAGAGTAATATTGTCAAGTTTAGTCTCTTTTTGTAGATAATGATATGCTGATTTCACTGATAATCTTGAATTTTAGATATCATTTATAGTTTTTGAATTATCAATCAAAAATGATTTTGTACTTTTTACATAAGGAATTTAGAGGTTACATAATACAAAACCTTTGAAGCTTGAATGACTCATATGTCCAGTCAGTAGGCGGGGCTTATCAGCATCTAACATTTGTCAATCAACTTTTCTTAATTGGTGACAGCCAATTAAAATGTAATTAGAATTGGAACTGACCAATCAGGCGACACCTGTCTTTGTCTTATAAACTGATGCACAGCCTGATTTTGGCATTCTGCTGCTTTCTCTTAGTTTCAAAAAGTATTTTACGTTATTGCAAAAGCAATATTAAATTAATTTAATATAGTTTAGTTATTTATATTTTAGTTAAGTTCAATTTTTATTAAGATAGTGAGTTCTATTTTGGAGATGGACAGGCAAGCGGGTAAATATTAATTTACTTAGAACTTTGTTTGTTTAAAATGTTGATTTTCATATTGATAGCTCTACTTTTGAATTTCTTGTCTAATGTGGTTGTAATTTTCCTAATCATTCTTGGATTTTGCATTTATCTGTATTTTAGTTATTCAGAAAATAACCGTTTTTACGACTGCAGAGTCATATGCAGATTATGACTGAGTTTTAATATAAGGTATTTTTGACATTGTTTACTTTAGTTAAGACTTTGACATAATTTGGGTATTAATGTAAATACTTGTATATATTTTTGCCTTTCCTATCTCATTTGTTTTCTTATCTCACTTATTTTTTGTCTTATTTTTGTCTTTTCTATCTTACTTACTTTATGTTATGTTAAGTTCATTTTTGCCTTACTTTTATGCTACTTGTTTTTAACGTTTTCGCTTATAGTCATTTTTGCCTTTTCTATCTTACTTATATTTTTCTTACTTGGTTTTTAAAGTTTTCGCCTAAAAGTTTGTTTTCGCCTCATAATCTTACTTTTGTTATCTTAGTTTTCACTTTTGGTTCATCATTCAAAAATAAATTTAGTAGCAAACCAGTTGTTTTCATTACTTAGATCTTAACCAGAGTTCCTGAACTTGCCTTAAATTCCTGAATTTCTGAACGCTTGCGGTGTGCACGTTCCTTAGGAGCGCGTACGCATCGAACGTTGCGGAAGTTAGGCATTTGAAGAAGGCAATTCATATTTACATTTCATCTGAGTATTTGTCTCAATACTCAGCGGGCTGTGACTATCCCGTATAAGTTAGTCACTGGTGTCATCCTGACGAACCGCTAGTTAAAAAGAAGCTAGCACCTAGTTGAACTTAGAATTAACCGACATATCGAACAAACGAGGACCCAGATCCGCGAGGCAGAGAGAGAGAGAGCGGGGTCGGGGTACGCCACACTTGGAGGGGTAGAAAGACTCATATACACCTTCGGAAATCATTATTACGATTTTATAATACAATGTAGTATATGAATTGTATTAAAGTACTCATTTAAAGCAAAAATTGTCTAAAATATTTGTTACATAAATATTAAAGTAATTTTAAAATATTTAAAACTTAAATTAAAATTAATTTATTTGTAGCTTAATTTGTCGGCCATATTGCATCCAAATATTATCATTCCACCAATAGCATAACTACCACTCCTATATCCTATAATACATGCACTTGAGACAAACATAGCACATATAATATATTGTAATAAAATGCATACCTTGAAGATGCAATGGGACTTTCCCATTTTGTGATTCAAGTGCAGAATAGCAGGGTACAGCATTCTGCCCTTTCTCTCTCCTTCCAGTTCAAATTTACTCCTTTTTATGACATAATAGTAAAATAGTTTCTTTAAAACATCAACCCTTAGGTGCACACAAACCCTTTTTATCAGACTCCCTACCCTTTTTTATGATCTAAAAAATAACGAACATAAATATGAAAATACCTCTCCATCATCTTGTCTAGAAGTGTCAACATCTTGTACTGTATCCTCAGGTTTTATCACAGAAAATCCTTCACCGTCAACTACAGGTTGTGGAGCACTAGTAGCTGGCTGACTATACTCTGACTCAGTACCTGATATAGCAGATACTTGTCTATCTCCTTGAGGAGGGGCCATAGAAGACCCAGGTATAGGTGGCATTCCTGGTACACCATGCATCATTGATGGCATACCACCATCATCTGAGTCTGAGTCACTATCCCCCATGCCAGGTCCTTGCATCATGTGTGGACCCTTCATTATACCTTTCTGTTGAGCAAGCATAAATGATTCAGCCCCTGTAAAAAAAAAATTAATGATCGTTTGAAATACAAGTTAATTGGAATTTAATTATGAAGTTGTTGTCTTTATCAACTATATGGACATAAAATCATTATAGCTGCCATTAGCAATGTCTTTCAATGATTGCCATTAGCAAAAAACCTCTAAAATAGTGGCAATTAGCAATACCACTTAACTGGTTGCCATAAGCAATACTTTTAAAAATTGTAGCCATAAGCAATGCCTCTAAAAATGGTTGTCATCAGCAATATCACTTAAATGATTGCCAAAAGTGATTCTCCTAAAGTGGCTGCCATTAGCAAAAACTCTAAAACTTATAGCAGCATATATATAGTAAATAAATATTAACCTGACGTTGGTACCCTCATTGTAATAATTTCACGCTTCATTGTCTGTCTATTTATACCTTCGGTAGATTCCGCGTATCATTCATACGAAGAAGCACGTGTTAACTGATCATGTACTTCATATAGTATGTAATTGTTTGTGAGTTGTAAGGAATTACTCTATAGCGCCAATGATACCGAGATGGACTGTGAACTACTGTACTTAAGTAGGTGTTGGTTCGAGCCCAATCATGCGCAATTCTTTTTCATTTTTTAATATTTGTACAAACAAAATATTGTTAAAATTGTCCAAAAAATGTGTTATTTCATACACTCTTTTATTTTTTGTATTTTTATTCATCTATAATTTAAGTTTTATTATTTTGTAATTAGATCTAATCACATTTGATTTATTACATCAATTGCACGACACAATACAGAAATACAATAAATATCAATTATCATCTTCGCTGCAATCAGATGAGTCATGTCGCCAGCTCATATTTTAAATAAAACACAATGCACGACAAAATAGTCGGATATATGTATACTTTAAACGGTACAATGTATTGCCCTTTACTCACTTCAATTTTTAACTGGCGACTCATTCAACTGTGTCAGAAATAACGGAGATTATCGAGTCAGTCCGACATTTCTCGATGGGAGGCCGATTATTGATTTATACCGCGTCATCTCGATTTAATTTTATTCTGCATAAAGGTTAACGTCAGGTTAATATTTATTTACTATACAATGTACATGGTGTATTATTTGATTATCTTACAATTTTCAGTCATATTGCTGTGGTCAATCAACTTACTCAATGTTACAGGAAAGCTCTATTCTCAGAACCTAATATTTCAATTACAGTAATGTAAAACCAGAGATACTAACCAGAAGATGGTGTGTCAGCTAATCCAGCACGATGTGGTTGTTGATATGGAGGATAATCTGATCCTGATTCACTAGGAGAATACATGCCAGCTCTTCTAGTAGTCACTGTGCTCACTTCTATAGATTTAGTACGACCAATAAATTGTGGGCGACCCCCAGTATCAAATTCACTGTCTTCGCTGTCTGTGGCACTACCTAACCTTGACCTGTATGACCTCTCCGGTGATCTAAAACTTTTTGTCCTCTGTTTCTGATTTACTTGTACCTACAGTTATATATGTATAACATGAAGATTTGAAACAATTGGATACATAGAGTCTATAGTCATGTGATTTAAAATAACTTAGGCCACAACAAATTGATCATATGTTCTATGGATTCGCTCGCACCTTAATTTTGACGGTTTTTACAAAAAAAATATTTTTAATTCCTCGTTCACTTATAAAAATTTGGTCAAACCGCTATATAAAGCAAGTGAAGAAAGAATTTTTTTTTTTAATTTCTTCGCTTGCTCACCCCATTTTTTCCCCAGAAAAATCCGTAGAACATATGATCAACTTGTTGTGGTCTTATATTTAAACAAAAAAAGTATGCCAATTTATCAATGCAGATATATAATTGAACAATGTCATATAGTTCATTAAATAACTTATACTTTTTTGTTCACTAACAAATTCCAAATATTCCCAAATGATCTTCAGAGCTTTTACCTTTAGCTCCAAATCCTCCACACCAACATTGTTATTAAGGGGTAAACTAGATATAGTATGTAAAAATTGCCCCCGATCTGACCTTTCACATTTGCATCTAATAATTATCTACACATTTCCCGACGAAAATCAGTACCACGTCTATAATACACTTTGGCAGCAATTGTAAAATTATAGAAGTGTGTTTGTGTGTTAATTTTTAACTCATAATCCTCACGGCTCGGTATAATCGAGCAAAATACTACATTCATATTCAATGTAATGAATATTCTTGCATAAAAGTCAGGTCGGGGTCAAACTTTACGCACAATGATGTGCACAGAAAATTTAAGCAGAGGTGAACAATTACAACTTGTATGCTAATATGGACATTTTCTGACAAAGTGTTTCTCTTTATTCTTTTCCTCTGTCATGCATAATACACTAAAACTGTTTTAATCAAACACAAAATATCACTTTATAAATGAATACTTAGTAACCAATATAATTATTATTCCACATGAACATCAATGATTTTAATGTTTATGGCATCTAAAACAATTGTACTTTATATCAATCAACTAGAATTGTGTAAGTATTAAAACACATTCCACACAAATGTGCCAAGTCTTTGTTTCCATTAATTGGCCGTTCATAGAGTTGTACCAGTAAAAAACATCAATTAAACATTACCCTAATTCTAGCTTTTCCACAAAGTATACCCATTCTATCTTCTAACCACATCACTCTCTTCCTAGCTTCATTTATATCCCCTTCTTGTTTCTCTAATGCTTCATCTAACTCTGCCCTAGCAAATTGTAGTTCAGTGTTTACTTTTGTCAGCACCTGCAGGATAGAATAGAGTTTCATCATATTTAATCCCTTTTCAACAGCTAGGCCTACAGTCATAAGAATTAATTACTACATCTAACCATTAGTTCATGGAAAGCCTAGTCAATTCAATCTGGTTAAAACCTGATCTAAAATTGTCCGCTTGCCAACTGGCTAATTTATATCTGGCCATTTTCTTTCGAGGGTCACTATCAGGTGACCTTTTCTCATTATAATATTCATGACTAAATTGTTATGTTTAGTAACTTGTTTACATCGTCTACATCAGAAAATTTGAAATGAGCCTTCCAATCATAGACTGTGAATAATACCCCTGTTGAATTAGCTTGCAAACCTTGGTCTAAAAATAGAAATTACGAAAACAAAATAGTGTTTCGTCTAGATGAAAGCTAAGCATTGATTGGTCAACATAAAGGTCATCTAGACATTACCCTCCATTGAGACCTGAGAGATCCTGTACGACAACGCTCTAAAAGATATAGTGGTCAATTCTACAATACTCTGTCAAGCACAGCACCCTCTGCATTTCTTACATGAAAAGAAACAACCTGGTAGTTGGGTTTAAAAACATGACCCCTCTGTCAGAGAGTGGTTACAATAATTTGCATCAGTGACCTCTAGTCTTAAATAAATCTCTAATTTATGAATAATGAAATAAGCATGTTAATATGATGTTTGGCAAATACTGAAAAACAGCCATAATTGCAGTTTATATAACAAAAATGAACAAACTCATGAATGTCACATGCTTGTGATAAGTCAGTTTTTTAAACAAACTGTTCAAATAATAATCCCTGACCATAAATAGATGTAATGAAATAAACTCAAAAACCTATAAAAAACAACAAATAGACTATATCCGGAATTCAAATATTTGGGTTTTTCTGTGTAGGTACAAACAAACTTTCACTGTTACAATGAAAACACGTGTACAAAGAACAATAGAATTTAATCCATATTTCGTGATTTTCATCAATAATGTGTAACAAATTTTGTTTGTACCTACATCACACGGACGGAAAAACCCACAAATTTGAGTTCCGAATTAAGTCTTTCGGTGAATAAGTTAAATACAAGAAATATCACAGCCACTGCTTTAACCCCTAGACCAATTATAATAAAGATTGATTCTAGCCAGTGAAAATTACTTCTTTTTCATATAATCAGACTAGTTGATGATTTTTCTCTTTACAATATAACCCACTGGTTGCCAGCGCAAATGAGCCCCCCCCCCTTAAAATGGAAGGGAGTGCATCTCATGCTGGCATCATGTGATATAACTTAACAAATATGGCTAATTATCAAGGCAATTAAAGACATAATAAAATAATAATAATAGTAAAGACTTTATTTTAAGAGGCTACACATTTGGATAAATCCAATCGTCCATGTGGACCTCAAGAAAACATGTACAAGTTATTTACATTATTTACATAGTGAAAAATAAATAGAAAGATAAGTAATATGATGCAAAGTCACACAAGCCTGAAATAGAAAGAGTGAATATATCCAGTGGACAAAGACCAATTTACATTTATCGAGATTTCCATTTAAGGTATTGATTTTTAAATGATGTTAGACTTTCAGCCAGTCGAATGTTAAGAGGAATTTCATTCCATATAACTGATCCTGAAAATGCTAGGGATTTTCTGAAGAATTCAAGTTTAGGTTTTGGGACGTACAGTTGTTTATTAGAATTTGACCTTAATTTAGAGTTGCTGCAAGAGACAAATTTATTATTTAAATAATCTGGAGCATTGTTGTTTCGGGATTTGTAAACAAGAATTGCTTTTTTGTAGTCAACACGGTCTGCAAATTTCATCCAATTAAGTTTCTTAAATAATTCCTCAGATGGAGCATCAAATGGCTGTAGACATAAACATAGGAAGGTAGACATCAATAAAAAACAGTGATATTACCTGTAGAACAAGAATAGCTTTCTCTGACTTCTCCTTACACTCTTGAACAACAGTTCTACATTTATCAACATCGCTTTCTGACTTGGCACTCTCAAGATCTGATAAAGCTTTTTTCAAATCTTCCTGACTTTTTCTAACAGCCTCAATCTAACAATAACAAAACAAAATACAGGATAGTTATGATACAGAATATAATTATTTAATTCTTTTGTAGAATGGGTGGGCACTGCATCCGGCCCCCTTTCTCTCCTCCTAGTCCTTTTAGCTCCTCTTCCCTAGGGGGAGAGTCAAGACCCCCCCTCCCTGAAATTTCCAATATGTACCCATCAAAGAGTGTATATCTTAAGCCATGTTTAAGTAGCATGAAGCAATTTTAACTTAGTAACTGCAATATCTCTTTCTACTAACATTAAACAAACAATATGCAGCAGTTATTGACATGAACAGTCAAAGGAATAAACATTCAATGTTTGAGTCATACAACCTAGAGACAGAATCATGCACTGTAAACTGTGATCCTCTTATCAGATAAATTCAGGAGCTCAAATAAACATATGTGCAATGCTTTCATCATCAAAGTTCCTAAATTAAGTAAAGATATTCATAGCAGAGGTAAATTTTCCAGAACTGATTATGTTAACATTATACAAAAGTAAGTAGTTAAAAGTACTCAATTTAATAATAATAATAATTCATATGAAGTACTGTCTCAATCCCAATTTATCCTGTGAATTTTGATCATTAATTCCCAACATTTGAATTAAGGGGTAAACTAGATCATAAAGAAAGCAGATAATAGTTCAGCATCAGGTAATCAGACTTTAACAAGATTGCATGGTACATGGAGTACAGGCGTTATAAAGAAATTGCTATATATGTATAAATTCATACCTGATCTTCCATGAGAATGTCAGAGCGATGATGGACAGAGTAGTTGGACTGTAAGGCCACACCACTCTTCCCACTTTTCATGGTGTGTGGCCTGTCCATGGCTGGTTACAGATTGTTTTCTAAAAAGGGAGAAATGAAATTTGGAATATTCTGGACTTATACAAAAACAAGAATATTAAGATATATATTATATAAGAAAAATTGACCTAAATTTGAAGTTTTTAGATAGACAGATATAATAATATGAACAATGTACTTCCATTTTAAACCACAATGTAGTACTCCTATAAATCATTATGCTGAAATGGTAGAAACTGTCATTCTGATAGTTCAGTATAACAGATATTGACTAAGAATAGTAACTCCATACAAACATTCAAGGTGAGGATATAGTTACAGCAGTTTCATAAAAAATAAAAAAAATGAATTAATACTCGTTATTATTCAAAAGGGTAAATGACTTTATCGGTAAATCACTCGTATATCAAGAAAAAAGAAAAGATTATTTAATATTGAGAAATAATGATTTTATTAAAATATAACAACATTAAACAAACAATTTCAAACAATAATAAACAAACAAATCATAATGAACATTGATTATCACACATTATAGAATAATTACACTATACAATATCAATTTACTGATCTCTCCAAACGATTTACCGTATGAAATCAATTGACCGATATAGTCATTTATCGAACGAAGTCTCTGTACTCCTTCAAAAGAAATACATATTTACTGCCATACATGTACGATAACCAATTTTCATTTTGATTACTGTACATCAATATTACATTGTCTTCTTCTAATAAATTGTTTACTTAAGCAATTAATTTTAAAGTTTGATAATATCATATATATAATACATAATCATTTCACATTTGGACATTATTCTGTTATGACAGGATCTTATCAGCTTCATAGTACTATGTGGGATGGTACATGTATGACTATTTTAAGCATTCAATTTTACACTGCCTTTTGGAAAATGATGGTAAACTATCCAAATTCACAATGAAGCTAAAATTATTTGCTAGACTTCCAGAAAGTTAAGAGTATTTGCTTGATTGTGAAATCACATGAATGTAGGCCAACTGAAAACGTCAGAGTGAATTGAACATTGATGATTGAGACTCTAAAAATAAATGTTTTAAACGGGTTATGGCTTTATACTATTTTGGAACGCTTCCGTCGCCATGTTAGAAACTGACAATGTTAATTTTTCATATTGCATAACTACGTAAACTGAATCATGCATACCCGTTCAAAACGAACGTCCTTTTTTAATCATTTTCCATCAATTACAATAACACCTGCAACTGGTAACAGTTTGTGTACACTTCCGGTGTCCGGTGTTCCGTAAAATTCACACAATAGTAAAAAACACGTACCGAATGAAGCCGAATGTGAACTTCCTTTTCCGGTTTTGATTCACTCTAGGTAGGAATGAAATAATTATGTCTCATAAATCCTTGAATACTAACGTCCGTTTTATACATCTATACGTTTAAGATTCGTAGTTTGGTACGATCAACACCAATTGATTGTATAGTATTACGCATAGCCATCAAAATATCACACATTGGCCAAAACAAGGTCTCATTAGCTAGTAGCAACTTTTTCATGCTTATTTGTATTTATTTACACTGTTCATAATTCACACTGTTGTTTTCTCTGGAATAAGCTTGACAGTTCTGTGGTCAACTCTTGTGTTGTTTTCCCAGTGAAATTAATAATTTACTGCACTGTTTCATAGTTAGTATTGTTTTGAAGAGGTTTCTTTTCATGTACGTAATCAGTGGCTATAGTTACTGAACTTGCTATCTCGTTATTACTGTCAACCACTCAATTGAGGGTTATAGACAGGGTTGCGCGCCAGGATGTTAGTACCGTAATTTACTTGACACCACCTTTAAACTTTACTTGTTGACTTCTTGTTTATCACCCTAATGAGGTTGGCTTGCAAATTTGATAGCATGTTATGGAATTGTGGTGGTAGTAGCTGAAAAGCGGTTACTCTAATATATACAGTGTTCGCGTTTACGCCGTAAACATATCTATTTACGCATAAAAATCGCCAGGGACGAAAAAAAATCAAGGACGTTTCGTCCCTGGGACGAAACGCTTTTCCACGGGAAATATGACACTTTAAGAGCTGTTTTGCGATATTACCGTTGTAAATGGATTTTTTTGTTCGATAAAAATGACCTGTTCGATGTTTAAGTGCATTTCATATTGGTTTAATCGATTTATTTCTCATTGGGCGAAGTTTATCGTTCACGAAAGTTAACTGGAAGCAAGTGCGATGAAGCCACGTTTCGATAATGCACCTTGCGTAGCAACCACAAAATGGCCGCGCCGCCAATCAAGAAAATTAAACACAGTCGCCATTCCAAGAATCTGGGCTATTAGATAAAGAATTTAAAGACTGGTCCTTATCAAGACATAAAAATGCAATTTTAATTTCCGATCTCATGTTTCGACGCACATATATTTCAATGACATCTTTGTTTTGATCATACCAGTGCAATCTTGTATGACGTCACTGATAGCGTGGCTACACTTTGAAATTAAGATGAATGTGCTTTATGTTTAAAATAAAAAAAAGAGATGCACTTATAAAATTATCTAAGTTTACTTCTTTCGTGGTCAATTTTCCAATAATTTACCAATGCAAAATTGCCCAACAGCTTTGCATGTCGATTTTTGCAATTATAAGCGTGGGAATATTTTTCATTCTCGGTCGATTAAACACACGTCTATTTTTAGAAACCATGCAATAGGCATGCGAAAAAAAATGTTACAAGGTAAAAAATCACGCTTTAGAAAGCTGTACTCGTTATATTGTCCACGAACGCTAATCAGATTTTAATTGCCTGACCGTCATATATATATGTTTATTTGATTCAATGCTTTTAAATATTATGTTATTCAAAATTTTACTTTTGAAATTATACTTTTATTTAGACATGAGATGTTTTGATTATACAAAAAAATTATTTAATTATCTTGTAGAATGTAGGGGTAATTATTTTGTTACCTGATTTTGATATGTGCCGGGTTCGTTTTTTCAGAAGGAAAAAAATATTGACATGCTTTTTTTTTCATTTGTCTAAAAAATAGTACTTGGATATTTTTGCATCATGTAACAGACTGAGTGCTCGCAGTAATAATTTTGCTTTTTCCATGTTTCATTACAGTTGATTTTTTTGTACATGGATGCTGCAACGGCCCTTGGTTACAATAAAAATTTAACCATTTTCGGCGAGTGTTATGTCCTTGAAATCGTTCAAAAATGTACAAAAGGAATGAAATCATCGATTTTTAGTTGTAATTTGCTGTCTTCTCTGAAATCACATGATATACACATTTTGTTGCCTTAAGTACGTCAAAACAAATGACACCAGGATAAGCATCAACATTTTTATAATTCTGGACTCATCACATTTGAATTGGGACTCAATATATTTTACACCACTGAGTCCCGGGGACTTGGTGAAATTTGGAAAAATCGCGAACACTGATATACTAGGGAGACCATATTTCGTCACCTTAAGGAAATGAATGAATACAATGTTAAATTTGTAATTTTTAACTGATTTTTTATTTGTAAAATATGTAAATGAATCATAAAGCTATTATTTTATTGACTTTTCTAGGGTTTATTCTGTCAATTAACGTTAGTAAACACAAAGTTATGGGGCTGGGTATAAATGCAGACGACAGTTGAAGCAGGTCCTAAAGTCAACAATGCAAAATAAAAATAAGTGTTTCTTCATTTATGTGAACCAAATCTCTGTTGTTTTTATTTATATGCAATATTTAGATCTTTTACCTCCAATCTGTGTTGTTTATTCAACAATTTTATGACAAAAATCATCGAAATTCTGCCATTTTAAATATTGACATGTTTACCAGTAGTGTAAAATAACAATCAGTGCAGGTTTGGCTCCACCCACAATGTAGCTCCGCCCTACGTTTAGATTTCGAGCAAAAAACGTGAATATAAGTTTATTTTAGTGAATTATATCCTAGATTTTATTACTGCTACATGCCTTATGTAATTAAGGTGGGGTGACGAAAGTAGGACATAGACGAAATTAGGACCTCGGAGGATACGAAAAGGACATTTTGGGCGAAAAGGCGCAAGAAGGACTTTTACCGGCGAAAAGGCGCAAAAAGGACACTAATATACAAAAAGGACATTTTTTCGTCAAAAAAATCATTTATTATCGTATGAAAAGGACTGAATGAAGGAATGAATGACTCAATTCAAGGCAAAAAAGGACTTTTACCGGTGAAAAGGCGCTATAATGTGCACTAAATTGACTAATATACGAAAAGGACATTTTTTGGTCAAAAAGTTTATTTATTATACTTTGAAAAGGGCTGAATTTGAGCAAAAGACTACATTCGAGGTAAAAAGAACTCTAACCAGCGAAAAGGCGCTATAAAGTGGAATAATATACGAAAAGGACATTTTTTTGTCAAAAAGTTTATTTATTATACTATGAAAAGGGCTGAATTTGAGCAAAAGACTCTACATTCAAAGCAAAAAGAACTTTAACCGGCGAAAAGGCGCTATAAAGTGGAATAATATATGAAAGGACCTTTTTTTCGTAAAGTTTATTTATTATACTATGAAAAGGGCTGAATTTGAGCAAAAGACTACATTCAAAGCAAAAAGAACTTTAACTGGCGAAAAGGCGCTATAAAGTGGAATAAAATATGAAAGGACCTTTTTTTCGTCTCAATTCAAGGCAAAAAGGACTTTTACCGGCGAAAAGGCGCTATAAAGTGCACTGATATACGAAAAGGACCTTTTTTGTCTCAATTTAAGGCAAAAAGGACTTTTACCGGCGAAAAGGCGCTATAAAGTGCACTTATATACGAAAAGGACATTTTTTTGTCAAAAAGTTTATTTTAATATACTTTGAAAAGGGCTGAATTTGAGCGAAAAGACTCTACATTCGAGGCATTCGATGCAAAAAGGACTTTTACCGGCCACTAATATACGAAAAGGACATTATGAAGTCCTTTCAAAAATGTCTTTTTCGTATATTAGTGACGTTTTTAGCGCTTTTTCGCCGGTAAAAGTCCATTTCGCCTCGAATTTAAATTTTTTTTGCCGGAATTAAGTCCTTTGCATACCCTCAGTGTTTCTGCAATCTTCAAAAATCTGAGGGTCATTTTTGACCCCCTCTTTTATTTTTTGAGGGTCATTTGAAGTTTAAAAGGGTCAGTGTTATAATTTGACTTTTTACCCCAATTTTTATTAAAAAATGAGCTGCATAATAAAAATGAAGGGTTGTTTTGCTCCTCTAAAGATATATGGAGATGTTGACGACCTTGTTGAAGGATGTGTACTGTTTATGAAAAAGGGGTTCAGCAAAACCTGGTTAGGTGAGCTTGCAACCATGAAATGACATTTTTTTTGTCAACAGTGTTAAACTGAACAAAAATCAAGTATTAAATAGTTAACAGGGTTTTATCCTTCACATGATCACATAAAACATAAAATTTTGTCTTACGTAAAATTGCAATTAAAAAAAAATAATCCACGGAAAATATGTAAAATCGTCGATTTTTGATTTTTCAATTGTAAATTTTCCAAATCTTTTACATTTACAAATATTTTTAATGTTAAATGTCTCAGTTTAATGGTTTGAAATAATCCACAAAAATCGCCGACATTTCACAAGAAATCGCTGAGCTTTTTTGGAAAAAAATAAAATCATCAGTCTAAAAGTAATTATTTAAAAGTAACAATTTAAAGACAGTGCTATTTTAAAAATAGGTGAATGTATTATAGTAAACAAAAGAACAAGCTTGTCTGCATTTGCCAATATTTTTTTTAATCGGCAATTTTCTTTTGATCATAATTATTAAGCAGACAAATAAAGAACTAGGTCATTCTTGTTTCAAGCATAATAATTATATTAACATTTAAATCAAACTTAACGCTATGATATCACACTGAGACATTGCAACTAAGACATTGCTGTGTAATAAAACATCAAAGAGTGTGAAAAGATGCCGATACGACACACATCTTAACTATGTCTAACATGTGTAAATTTGTAACCAAACAAAGGATTGAAATGAATTAAATCGCTGGTAAATGATCAAATATATACAATTTACAGACGTTAGTGACACATGTTAATTTAATAAGACAAGATCACTATGATTTTAAATTGATACCTCATAACCAAATGCTCGCGTCATATACAATGATTAGTGATCTACTTATCACCGAAAAAAGGACTGTTGTAAAGCCGTCAAAGTTATTTTTGGCAGCATATATTTGTGTACTGTCGTTAAATTTAATTGACAAAGTTATGATAGAATAATCAAAATTTGAAGTTATCTGTTGCTTTCACTGTGTATCGGTATGAAAAACTATACCGATTTTTGGGACGCTATAATTTACCTTGTTATCTTTGTCTCGGAATGAACATAAAAGAAAAAGATAATAATTTACTGTAATATATTGGTTGCGTCACAAATGATGCACTGAACACATTTTTACGGGTCATCACTGAAAAAAATGCGTCAAAGACGCAAAAAACTCACAGTTGCGGAAACACTGATACCCTATCCAGTGTTTAAAAAGACGATAATATGTCCTTTTCGTATATTAGTGTCCTTTTTGCGCCTTTTCGCCGGTAAATGTCCTTTTTGCGCCTTTTCGCCCAAAATGTCCTTTTCGTATATTAGTGTAACCCACTGAAAAGTTGTTGGTGCAAGATCTTAATTCTTTGTTATATTTTTTTACAGCGACCAAGATGGTTCGCATGAATGTTCTGGCAGATGCCTTGAGTTCAATTTCTACAGCTGAGAAGCGTGGTAAAAGACAAGTTCTTATAAGACCATGCTCAAAGGTGATCGTTAGATTCCTGACTGTGATGATGAAACATGGTAACATATCTATCTTTTTGTATAAATTTCTTAATAGTAGGGACATGTCAATATAAAGAAATATCAGTCTTGTAGGATATTTTGCTCTAAACTATTTAACAATAACATTCGCTAATGCTTGTAAAAATTAAGGGCAATTACATTATTTGGAAAGTCTTGCACACCAAACATACTTACTTACTTACTTAATCCTTTTCGCTCCTTGTGGAGCATAGGGCCTTCACCACATCACGCCATCTACAACGGTCCATGGCCTTGGCCTTGGCTTCACCCCAAGACATTCTTGTTTTTCGCAGCTCTATATCTAGGGTTCTGCGCCAAGTGTTTGTGGGTCTTCCTCTTCGCCTGGTGCCTTGAGGATTCCAGTCTAGGGCTTGTCTGGCTATATTGGGCTGTTGTCTTCGCAGGGTGTGTCCAATCCATCTCCATTTCTTCTGTCAATGGAGTCTGTGATTGGTATTTGTCCTGTCCTCTCGCACACCAAACATAATGCAGAAATATTTTAATACTTTCAGGTATTCAAGGGCTTGCAAATAACTGAACTTATCTTGTTTCGATATAATGTTTTATATTATCTTTGAATGGCCCTTGTCTAAGTTAGTAATGAATTTATTTGAAAGGGAACTGTTTATACTAAAATTACTCAAAATCATGACCATTTGAAAATGAAACTTACAATACTGTTACTTAAATGTGTATATATTTTTTTAAGGTTACATCTCAGAATTTGAAATCGTAGATGATCACAGAAGTGGTAAAATTGTCGTCAACCTCACAGGAAGACTGAACAAGGTATAACATTTATGCAAATTGATAATTGTGAAAGAATATGGTACAAATAGTAGACACTTCCTGGAATGACTTAATCTCTGGATTTAGCTTTTAACTGGTTATTAGACGTATACTTCTGTCAATGATTGACAACTGCTCTACATGATGTTGACAGTCAATAATTAAAACTACACTAAAGGATTTTATTAGAAAAAGGAACTACCAATGGAATGTCTTATTGAATTTAGTTTAAACCCTTCTATACTTATCACACATTTTTACAAAAAAGCTTGTTCCAATTTTGTTTTAGAAAATCTTATTTGAAAAAGTTTGTATTGTAGAGTAGCTGCATTTTGTAAAAGTTATTTTAGATTTAACTCAAGTGCTAGCACGATAGGGTAATGAATATGAATGGGTTGGTTCAATGATGTCTAGATTTGAAACGTCAGAAAGTAATTCTTAAATCGTCTCAGTTTTTTTCAAACTTTCACCCAACAAAGTCCATATTTTTGTTTCATCATCATCCATTGTTAACTTGACTCAGTTTATTAGATTACCATTATTTATCATTTATTCTTCAGTGTGGTGTAATCAGTCCAAGATTTGATATTGCTATGAGAGATATGGAGAAGTGGACAAATAATCTTCTACCATCAAGACAGTTTGGGTAAGATTATTAAAACTACTCAATTCAAATGTCTGTAATTACTTCACCCATTTTTTCATACTTTGTATAATTACTTCAGTCTGTTGACCATGATTTGGTGTCATATAACTGCATTATATTTCGTATTCTAAGAATTCAGTAATCCAGGTTGGCTAAATGAAACAGGTCGTACCCTTCCATGAAAACTTGTTTAGTTAACGTTTAATAAAGGGGCAGTTGTTGACTCCTGGTGAAAGAGTGTGCAAGTACTGATAAAAGAGTCCAGAAAAGTTAGTTCACTAACAGTATACAGTTCTGTTTTGAATTTATTAAAAGTTTGAAATCTAAACAAACTATTTACAAAGTAGAGCCATTGGTATGTTTGGTTTCTTCTGATTCATGACATTGCATCAAGTTTAAGGAAGAACCAAATGTCAAATTTTGGATGCTCTTCAGTGAAATGTATTCGACATTCCCTTGATATTCATTATTTCATCTTTAAGTTAAATGTAATTCATGATCATTTTAAGTCAGACATGTAGAGCGCTTTGAATGGTAACATGAAACATTAGTTTTATTTTTTTTATCCTACAAGTTTTTGCAACTTACATCCACTAAAGCATATATTTAGATTCATGAGATATACTTCGCATCAACAGCAACAACAGTTGGGCTGGACACAGAGCTGGGCTCGACATTGATTTTTAAAGTAGGTTACTCGGCTGGACAACCGGTTGTCAATTTCACTTGCCCGAACCCAAATATAGGTCATAGGGAACAATCTGATGTCAAGCCCTGCACAGGGTTAAATTTTGCAATGACAAAAATTGTCCAATCTAGACCAGAACTTACTCAACTGACGTTCTTTGACACTAAAGCAGCAGTGGTAAGACCCATGCTCATGGTTTAAGCGGTCCTGTGTTCTTACCCCTCTTGGGGCACTTCTTATTTACTTCAGCGAAATGTTTACTTACCCTAGGTTATACACCACCCAGATGTAAATGGTTACTGTGAAAGATCACCTGCTTTTTTAACATCTGTTAATAATCTGTTTTTTCATTGTTTCAGTTACATTGTGTTAACAACATCAGGAGGTATCATGGATCACGAAGAGGCTAGACGAAAACATTTAGGTGGAAAAATTCTTGGCTTCTTTTTTTAATGTAAAAATAAAACTGCCAGGAAAATTATGTCTTTGTTTTATATTTTTTGTAACCTGACTATTGAAACATAAAAGAATTATTGAAATTTTATTGACCTGTTAATGTGAACACTTAGTAAAAAATATGCTTGTTTTGGAACAACTAGTGGCTCATTGCTCAGCCTAGATTAAACCTGTCATTATGCTATATATAAGATCTTTGTTATTCAATGGTAATCTGTGTTTAAAGTAGCTGTATTTTTTTTCTGTACACTAAGCACTAGGTACAATGTTTTCATAAAGTAGCAGTAATCTTATTCTGTGCATTATTATGCTTAAGGAATTTGGTGTAATGTATTCATATGACAGGTCAGTAAAATTTGATTGTTCCGCCTCAAGAGTAACACATCTTTTGACTCCAGTGTGATTTAGCGTAGGCTGTAAGTCATCAAAAATTCTGTTGTTGCCTGGTTACCTTGTAGGCTATAAAACTGATCAGTCGACACATTTAGTATTGTTGAGAAGGCATATCTCAGAATTAAGCTGTTAACCACGACTAGCACATACTTACGAGTGATTGATTCCTGTTCTACATGATTTACAATTGGTGGTAGGAGGGAAGTGGCTGTAGAAATATATTCATGACCAAGCTCAAAAAAGTATGCCTCCTCCCAGAAATTGACCCCTTGATAAGTAGACTAGTGCACAACTGACTGAGCTAGCTGATTGGGCAATCTTCAAGATTTACACACATTGATGTATCAACTAGCATGATGTGCCATTTAGCATAGGCTGTTGATAATCCAGATTTCTCAAGCTAATGAAAATTAGCTAAGATATGACAAGTCCATGTTGACCAAGAATACTGCATCAACATATAGTTCTATTACATTAATCTGTCACAACTTTAATAATTACACGGTCACTGAATGTGTTATTATTTAACCATTGAGCCACCAATCCATATTAATTATTGATAATCTAACTATATATGCGACGATTTTGAATATCGGGGAAATAAGTCGAAAAGGGGTTAAAAATTATAGATTCAGTGACCGTGCAATTATTTTAAGTTGTGACAGGTTAATGTAATAGAACTATATAAATTGACTGAAGAAACCTCTGAAACTGTAAGTTGGCTAGTCATTATCCTGCCGACCTCATAAAAGGCAGCTTTTTTGAAAATGGGCACCAAGAACTGATGGATCCAAAGATCTAAGTTTCTATTGTTCGATTTTTCTCAACTGTCAAAGCATGAGTAATTTCACTGTGACTTTGTGCTCTTTGTCTAACACTCGTGATATTGAGATAGTGTGTAATCATTCACCGTGAAATTATTCATGTTTTGACAGTTGAGAAAAAAAGAACAATACAGGGACAGTGAGTAGGACTGATTTGTGATTTATCTGAAATATATCTACCGAGAATTGTGGGTTAAGCAACACATTGTCACCTCGCTCTAACAATACATTAACAATGTAGAGTTGGGAATTAGAAGATAGAACAAGGTCATACTAATTGCTTGGGATGTACATCTTATTTTTATTTTCAAAAATGGAGATAGCACATTGTTAGATTGAGAATTGGGGCAAGTTTCTTATTCTATGTATGTGACGAACACACCCATGAAGAGTTCAATCTCCGAAGTTCTAATATTTCATTATGGCAGCTTGTAGTAGCTTGATACATATCCCACCCATTCAACACAGTTGTTGGCTCATAAGTCTACTGATAGAGGGGTTGTGAGTTAAGTGCGTGAGCAGGGCATACTTTCATGAAGTTTGGTCATGAAATAATTTTCAACTGCCATTCTTCCTCCTACCTCTGATACTGAATCATGTAGGGCAGTTGTCAGTCATTGAGAGAAGTACGCCCCCTAGTAAAAGGTTAAATCCAGAGATTCAGCCTTTCCAGAAATGATGAGTAGGTTGACTGATAGCCGTAATATAACCATGTATTGAGTTGCTACAGCATAACCCAGCAAAAAACACTTCATACATATAAAACAAGAGCACAGAAATGTATGCAGGTATATTTATTATTCACAGACAGAAACATTATCACAGTTACAATAGATAAGATACAATAGTAATAATATTATAACATACATAACATGTGTAAATGTCAAGTCTTGACAAATCTATGGAATGGAATGGTCTTGATGTGATGTGATAAAAATAAAAACAATTTGATTGATATAGTTCTATTATATTAACCTGTCACAACTAAAATAATATCACGGTCACTGAATCTGTTATTTTTAACTCCTTTCGAATAAGTTATTTCCCCAATATTAAAAATCGCTGCATATACAGTTAAATTATCAGTAATTGATATGGATCAGTGGCTAAATGGTTAAAAAAAGTCGAATAACAACCCATTCAGTGACCGTGTAATTATTCAAGTTGTGACAGGTTAACATTATAGAACTACATTTGTATATCTCTGAATTTTGATGATTAATAAGAAAGAGCCAGAGCAATGTACAAAAATCCAGAGAATATTTATCAATACAAGGGATTCATGACTAAAACTGTCTTAATACGATTGATATGGGCCTGGGTTGCTTAGGGAAGTTGCTATCTAGCACTCTCTAATTTGTAATATCCAAGTACTTCGTTAACAAGGTAGCTTACCCAATATTGCAGTCAGCGCAAATGACTAATTGAACTGAATGCATTTTGCAAACAAAATATTTTCTAGTTCTCCCTTTATTATAACAAAACCGTTTTATCGGAAGTTGCAATGTAGCTCTAGGAAGAGATATTCTCATACAGCTGGGTTTAGGTCAGATTGAGATGTATTTAAATAAAGATACCAGCAAGTTCTGAGTTAATGAAATCTTCATCAGAGAAAGTGGCTGTACTAGTCCACATATATAGATTGCTCTGTTGGTTTTATCTCTTGAAACATTGTCATGGCTTTGGAACTGATTTGTTGCTCTTTTTTAAATTTACTTCTAAGGCCAAGAAAATTAGGATTTAAGACAAGCAATGTAGAGTTAAAGTACTTCTTTAGCAAAAATAGTTTTAGGTCTCCAGTTGATATAGTAGGACTTTAAAATTGTAAGAACCATGCAAATTTTGATCACAAAATTGTACTAATAATATATTACAAGTCAATAATAAGCACAAAAATACATTGTACTTTCAAAATGTGGATGTTGTATTATGCATTGTGAAATCTAAAAATAAAAGCAAAATTTGAGAAGACAATAAGCAAGTTCACAAAAGTATTACATTTTTACATATTAATGATAAGGCAAGAAAATGAGAGATCATATAATCATGGATGGAAGTTGAAAGTTTTGATAATACTGAAATCTACTTTCATAATACTGTGATAAACTTACCTACATGACAATAATTGAAAGTAATTTATTCTTAAAATACTGAAACTGTCGCCCATATATAATGTTCGATGAAACAAATATAAATCGGTACTGGCAATTCTACTATAGCTTTGACTTTATTAAATAATACAAGTTTTCATACAAGTTTTCATAGGAATAACTCAAACAACAAAACAAAATTGCTCTGGACAAAAAGCCGAGATGGTTTCTCATTCAAACAACATTTGTCATAATTTTTCTCAAAGTCTGGTTCTGTGATTGAAAACATACAGTAACTGTTAAGCATGGTGTATCTGTAAATCAGTTGAATATACTAGTACTAGGGCTGTGGATCGTTGAGCAAGTGGTGATCCCATCCGAACCACAATTCATGCGTAGCAATTCACGAATCAAACCACAAATCACTTGTTAATGAAAAAGCATACAGAATTCATGTTTTAACAAAAAAATTAATGCAGAATACAGAAGCTTTACTATATTGAAAACCATGTACTCCAAACATGTCTATTACCAGACGTTTTATGGGCATTTTCAGTGATAACATTTTTGTTAAAATGTGTATCAATTGAATTTTGACACAAGATTATTCGGTCCCTACATAAATTTAAGTTTTCATTAGAAGTGAGACTCATTTTCAGTTGTAATTAAGCTGAAAGTCTTCTTTAATTTTCAAAAAAAATAATAGATTGTGATCCAACGATTTCGGATGTGATGAATATTCGTACTCAATTTTATGGTCGGGATCGCAAATATCCGAGTACTCGGATACTCACCGCAGCACTAGAATATACCGACTCTTTAAGCAAAGTTTAACAACACTAACATAGACAAAACATGTTTACATGAAGTAAAGTCAGATTAAAAGGAGTTATTAGATTTATAAGTCGCAGATTTTGAATGTTAATACCAGAAACTAAATACTGAGACCAATAAAGTGTTGGCTCAATAAATGTGGACAATGACATAACACAGTTTGGAGACATTTTCACTTCGTAAGTCCACTACACAGGTTTTATAATAAATTTGATTTCCATTTATTTTTAAATGATTTTAGTTTAGGTTAATTTTTTGTTATGGTTCTACTTGAAGTTGAGACTATCAAACTAGCTTAAAATCTATGTTATAGAAAAGAATTACATTGAACTTAGTTTTGGAGGCTTTTGGATATCAGTCACTGAATCTTGAAAAATATGATGCATTTACAAAATGTGTTTTTATTTTATCACCAGCAATATTAAATACAAATGAATATTAAAATAATGGTTCTACAAACTATCATCGAAGTAAAGAATTTCATTTTAATTTCCTTTGCCTCCAAACTTTTGGTAGGTACTGTATATATTACATTGGGAAATGAAACTAACACCAATTACAAAAACTCTAAGTAAACAGCTTACAAGTGGTAAATAAAGGTTTTTTTGATGCTAATCATTTTGCATGGACTATACTCGTAATGTTACTTATTTTACACTGTCAACAGCAATTAGTTATTACCTTCCTTTCAAATAAGAGAGCCCTATCTTAATTTTGGCTATTAAGAAGCGATTTAATAATTTAAAATCAGAGAAAATATCAGTAATCCTGTTCACAATTCTATACATGTATTTTTACTTGGGATAGTACATATGTATATCTAAATGTTAGTTAAGCAAAAATAAAAAATTACAAAGATAATTTAAATTCATGACACAAATTTTGATTAAAACAGCTCACCCTGAACACAAAACTTCTTTAATAAGCAAAATAAATATCAAATCATTACAACAATCTGAACAAGAATTTTGATTTAAACAATATTTAAATTTGAGACAGAAAATAAATTTATGAGACACATGATTTGGCAGTAATTTGGCACGATTTTTTCACTATTATTTAGCCTTCATCTGTACTGGTGGCATTGGTTTGTTGTACTTTAAATCCAAAATGTAGTCCAGCACTACATCAGGAATGTATGAGCGTATCCTTATCAACCACTGAAAATAAGAAACATAAAATATAATAGTAACTTCATCCATTAAAAGATATACCCTTTAATACATGATAATGATTATAAATTAAAAAAGTTTAAGGTCTGCTTCCGAATATTAGTTCAGCAGACAACAATTTTGTACTATAACCTCATGTCATTGAAATCACCTTCAAGCAGATGACCTCTTTATAGAACCCATTTACACCTGGGAGGAGTGGAGCAGTTGTAAATTGTAGGTACATTTCTGGCTAAAGGAAATAAGCATTGAACTGTGATCCTAGTGGGGACCTCTTGATCCATAAGCGCATGCCCTACCACTGGACAACTGCTCCTACACAATTATTATTATCATTATTATACCAAATTTGTACAGTACTCTTTTCATATTGTATATATGAAAGCGCTTCACAATCATATGCATAATAAGAAAATAATAAAATGAAAATGGTTAAGAAATGATATAATATAAAATAATGAAATTAATTCTAATATACACTATCCTCCAAAAGATTTTTCACAGTACAATTAATCAATTTGCTACAAATTGTACAATTTTGTTGTTCAAATACGAAGAATTACTATATCATTGTTTATTTCATTCATTATTTTTCTAATAAGACAACAACAAACTTTATTGCTCTAAACATACAACATGTTTATGGCAAACAGAATGAAATTTACAAACTCAACTATACAAAAGGAGTTTTTATCAGTACATTTTATTATTGAGTTGCAGCTAAG
Source organism: Mactra quadrangularis (assembly GCA_025267735.1). NCBI lineage: Eukaryota > Metazoa > Mollusca > Bivalvia > Venerida > Mactridae > Mactra > Mactra quadrangularis. The sequence goes on along the minus strand of CM046303.1, from coordinate 49,447,075 downwards.
TTATCTATCAGCCTCTGAACTTATGGCAGGGCTCAACACTAATTTTTAAACTAGGTTGCCCGAATGGACAGCCAGCTGTATTTTTAACTAGCCCGAACCAATTCCTAATAGCAGTAATAGGTTGTCCGAAATCAAATATAGGTCGTCGGGGGCAATAAGATGGCCTTTACTGTCGAGCCCTGTTAAGGTCAATATATCTCAATGCACCAATATTAAGTTTTATTTCATATCCAAATGACAAATGTACTGACTAAAAAGGAAAATTGAAAATCCTTCAACTATCAACTGATTTTACAATTTTTTGAAATTCTATTTAGTACAAGATAAATTGTGTATGTGTGAAGGAATTTTTTGGAGGGCAGTGTAAATTAAGAATTAGTGGTCATTATAAAGCTACAGTCCCATAAACATAAAAATAGCCGCACCGTACAGGCCCCGTGCGATCAAATTCCGCAAGGACCCGTACAAACTCTTGCGTACCCGTACAGACTGTTACGTTTTTACCAGGGTCCGTGAGATGAGCCCAGGATACACCTATCAGTTTAAGGGTCAAATCGTGAACAATATAGTGGCCGAGTATGCATTAATCATGCATATCTTCCAGCTACGGGTCTGTACGTGTGTGTTGTTTTGTGCCATGTGCATACCGTAACCTTGAAACGCAAGGCTTCCTACGGCCTACAACTGTCTGCACGTACGGGTCCGTAACAAGCAACAATTTTATGGGACTGAGGCATAATAATAAAATAATGCATGTATAATCAACAGACTACTTACATTATTCAAATCTATCATTTTACAGCTACCATCAACTAAGTATCTTATACGAGGACTAACATTTGTCACTGCATCTTCCATAGCGTCAATAACTGCACCAGTAGACTTGGCTGCCTCTTTAGCTGCTTCAACTGTACCATTATATATAGCATCAAAATATTCCTGACCATATGTTGACTTCACTTCCATTGATGCTCCACTCCACATCTTGTCCATTTGACTTTTTAACCATTGAAGCTGTAAACAAACAATGTAGTATTAATTATTAGAATCCCACCCTGGGAGGTTATACCCTTCCATGAAAATTTGACAATTATATCAATAAGGTATATGGAGAAGTTTCCGGCCTTGTGAAAGAGTACTCACTACTGGTTATAGACTAGAGTCCAGGAAAGCTAGGTTAGGTGTGCTGGACGCTGTAACAAAATTGTGCTGACATGGCGTTAAACCCATATAAATAAATGATTTGAAATTTATCCGTGTGAAATCAATCAATAAGTGAATAAATTTTGGAAAAATATACAGAATAATCCTAAAGGAGCAAGAGTAAAAACTCAAAAGGAATTTTTCTAACTTAATGTTAAATGATTTCAGAATGGGGTACAAAAATTTATTGAGGAAAAATCTTTTCCTGTACCCCTTATAGTTTTATGCTCTGAATCAATTAGAGTGCACAAATAATTGCCATTAATAAAATTAATTTAACTCTCAGTGGTGAGTACATTAACCCCACTGATTTAAATATTCACTATGTATAGTGTTTATGGACTTACTATTAATAATTGAGTACCGGTATTCGTGTCAGGAGTGCTCATGTATGCACCACAGACAGTGGAATAAAATTAACCAATAACACTTACAGTTTTGGGGCTTAACATTCCTGTAGTGCCACCAAAGTCTCCAGGTTCTACTATTACAACATCAACACCAAATTTCTTCATTTCAAGTCGTAAACAATCCGAGAATGCTTCAACAGCATATTTTGTTGCACCATACACAGCATTACTAGGTAAACATATACGACCTTTGGCACTTGTAACATTTATCACTCTACCTGAATGTAACATATTAATATAATATAGTTACTTGCACAACAATTTTATGGTACATAATAATACAAGGGTATATAGTCACATGATCTTATACAATTATTTTTTCTTCAAATTTCAGTTTCAGTAAAAACAAATATTTTTTAAAGAAAATTTTAAGTTCAAGGGAAGATAATTCTGAAAAAAATATATTTGGAATTATGAACCCTGTCACATGAGATGTGGTAGATAATTAGGAACAGATATTTAAAGTTGATACCTTAAGAAATAAACATTTTTATAGTAAATACATTTTACTGCACACAAACTTCAATCAGATATATGGACGCCGACACTAGGGTGAGTAGGAGAGCTCTACATTTCTTCGAAAAGTGGAGCTAAAAACACACTGAACCATTTGGAGAGAAAAGTAGTAATTATTTAATGTCATTCAATTATTTGTCTGGAAAAAGAAATTGGAAAAAAATAACCAAGAAAATTACTGATAATTTTACTTGTATGATTGTGGAAATGCAAATGAATTGTTTTACACTTATACAAGTTTTAATGAGAATTAGCAAAAGGGTTAACATTTTAGAAGAGAATTCCATGAACTTTCCAATCACAAAATATAAACAAACATTAATCTAACCTTTAGCATTTCTAATAGCAGGTAGAAAAGCTTTAGTTAATCTAATAACACCAAACTGATTGACTTCAGCTATCATCTTGAACTGTTCCATTGTACTAAATTCAATATCACCAACAAAATTTACTGCAGCATTATTCACCAGAGCCCAAACTTCTGTCCAAATAAAAAATTAATAATAATGATGATAATAATACTCATATAAGAAAATATCAATAAATTGTTGAAATTTCACTCAACAGTAGTCACCTCTCAAATATATGTACATACAGCCCTCAAAGACCTCTCTTGTAAATGATTCATTGAAACTCATCATTGCAATAGTATAATTCAACGATTCTTGAATAATATGGATTTAGCATTTAACCAGTTACTAGCACATACTTCAGTTAGTGACAGGCATTACCCTACATGATTTAGAATCAGAGGTAAGAGGATAAATTTCCAAAGAAATTATGGCATGCACCACCTGGAAATCGGACATATAACCCTTCAATTTTTTTTGCATATTCTTCTACTTTTGTTTTTGCTTTTCACCACTCGTGCACATACTTTTGATCAACATTAAAGTTTTTACTAGCAAAATGTTTGCCACACAAGACAGTAACTTCAATTACTTTAAGTTTAAAACTAGCAGAATAAGCTCTGTGAATCTTTTTGCTCGTCTTCACCATATCAACACTCACGCAATTTTTAGTTTAATTTTGTCCACCCTTTTCTGTGTTCATGTAAAATACATTGCCCTAAATAGCTGAGGAGTCTGCTCCAAAGCAGCTTTTCATTCATCTTTGCACTACTTCAGAATTGTAATGAGACAACCTCTTTGATGACAGTTGATTAAACCGTAAGCGACCGTGATCAAAGATGTTACTGACATTGCAGTACTAATATAAAGGTAGACTGCGTCTTTTTGACACAAGTGAGGTCAGTTTCAGAGTACAATTACCATACCGTATATAATCAAATCATGCCCCTTTTTATAATAACTCCCTGTTTGGAAGAATAATTTTGTGCATCCAGTGAGTCACAATATAAGTTCATTTAATGGGTCATTTGCCGAAAAATATGCGTCAAAATGCACAAATATGTGCCTCAGGGAAAACCACGTTTAAATAAATGATAAAGTGATAAACGTCTTACTTTTCCCACAATTTTTTTCAACATATTTAACAAGATTTTTTATTGATTCCTCTTTTGTGACATCTAATTGTACAACATGTATTCTTCCTGTTTGACTCCATTCTCGTAATATTTTAGCTCCATCACTTTGGTCATCTAAACATCCAGCTACTACAGTAAATCCAAGATGATCTAATCTCTTTACAAGTGCATGACCAAACCCTGATATAATACATAGAGGATATTTGTTTATTTCGGTGTAAGATCGATTTTTATTTCATGAGTGAGCTAAGGATGGGATATTTTCACGAGTGGCATAGCCATGAGTGTAAATATAATATGGTAGCCGCGGCCTTGGCGTAGTGGTTAGCATGTCTGACTTCGAATCCGGAGATCGCGGGTTCGAGCCCAGTCGCGGTAGGTCATACCCTATGCATGAGTTGTGGGTCTCGTGGTAGAGTAAGTTAGTACTGGTGATAGAAAAAGTGTCCAGGAAACCTATAGTAAGAAGAGCTGGCCGTCGTATATATAACCTAAATATGTGTTGAATACAACGTTAAAAAAAATATATAAATAAAATATAAGTAAATATAATATCATTAGCTCACAAGTGAAATAAATAGATCTTACACTGAAATAAACAAATTTTCTGTTTATTACATGCATTAAACTGGCTAAAGTTTTTAAAGTTTGAGTATGGTATCTCATCAGAACATCGCATACAAACAGTGAAAAATAACAAATTTATTTTTATTGTTTCAAAACAGCATATAATACAGTATAATATATACAATACATGTACTGATGGTTCATGGAAACAACTTTAAACTGCGTATAGTCCAACAGAATTGACCTGAGCTTGACCTTTATGCAAGAATATATTAAACTCTGTATTTACAGTCTATTTTTTGTCTTCGCTTGTAAATCGTGCTTTATCGGAATCTTTCGGCAAAATAAACATACTGAACAATTAATGTTGTTTTCATAAGAAATAATACTTTGAAACTGTGCTATAATATTGCTGACTCACTTGTTTCCCCAAAAACTAATTTGTCCAAAATGAAAAGTACAATACATGACTCTTTTAATAAATTAATTTATAGTGACATCGGTTGTTATAAACACTTGTATAACCGTATACACGCGTACGGAAACTCACAATTTAATGTAAGTGAAGTGTGTAATTATTATAATAGGGTAGTTCAAGCTCAGGTTAATTCTGTTGGACTATATGCTCCATTAAAAAATACAATATTTTGGGGTAAAGTATTACACTAATTTAATGGTTTAATTAGTGTAATAATATTTTATGAACATTTTAGCAAGTACATATTAATAAGTTTGTATGCAATATAATAACAGTTGAATATTGAAGTAGTCTGTTTACATCAGCCTAATGATGTTAGAATGTACATTTACCAACTTATTCATCAATGAGTGGTCAAGTCCACTGTACAAAAATATACAGGTATGCATGACCCATTGTACAAACTGTAAAACAAGAAAGATAATGTGGGAGCCACATTAAAGCCGGATTTTTCTGCATATGGGAACATTGAGAACAAGTTTACGTTGTTACAAAAGAAAGTCATTTGATATATTGCTTATTAGAAGGAATACAAAGTTTCATCAACTATATATATGTCCTATTGTATCTTTTCTGAGTATTTTGTTGGTATTTGACTAAGATGGCATAAGACATGAAAACTATGGATGATAATAATGCAAAGCTAATGATATGAAATTGGCGAAAGAATTTTGTTTAAAAAAAACCTTGTATGGCAAATGGTGAAATTGTTGAAACAAAATGGCGGGAAAATATGACTGGAAAATGCCAGAATACTTGCTATTGGAGAGATCCAACATACTGAAAACTTTAACATAAAAAATACTAAGGGAAATAATCCATTTTTAAGCCAGGTAGAGTTGTTGTTACTGTCCAATTCTTTTCAACAGATCATATGTAATCATTGTATGAAATTTCATAAACATCTAACCATAAATGGCAGAGCTATCCAACAATTTGAAAACTTTAACACAAAAATAACAAAGGGAAACAATCCATTATTAAGCCAGGTAGAGTTGCGGTTACTGTCTAATTCTTTTCAACAGATGATATGTAATCATTGTATGAAACTTCGTAAACATCAAACCATAAATAACAGAGATATCTAACAATTTGAAAAATTTAACGCAAAAACAAAGGGAAATAATCCATTATTAAGCCAGGTGGAGTTGCTGTTACTGTCTTATTCTTTTCAACAGATGGTATGTAATCATTGTATGAAATTTCATAAACATCTAACCATAAATGGCAGAGATATTCAACAATTTGAAAAAATTAACGCAAAAAAACAAAGGGAAATAATCCATTATTAAGTCAGGTAGAGTTGTCATTACTGTCTAATTCTTTATCAACAGATGGTATGTAATCATTGTATGAAATTTTGTAAACATCTAACCAGAAATGGCAGAGATATCAAACAATTTGAAATTGAATGCAAAAATTACAAAGGGAAATAATTCATAATTAAGCCAGGTAGAGTTGTGGTTACTGTCTAATTCTTTGCAACAGATGGTATGTAATCATTGTATGAAATTTCATAAACATCTAACCATAAATGGCAGAGATATCCAACCATTTGAAAACTTTAACGCAAAAAAACAAAGGGAAATAATCCATTTTAAGCCAGGTAGAGTTGTGGTTACTGTCTTAATCTGTTCATCACATGGTAAGTTATCATTGTATGAAGTTTCATAAAAATCTGACAATAAATGGCAGAAATATATGCTAAATTAAAAACTTTAACGCAATTGTTAACGACACCAGACACCCGAAATTACAAAGGGAAATAATCCATTTTTAAGCCAGGTAGAGTTGTGGTTACTGTCTAATTCTGTTCATCACATGGTATGTTATCATTGTATAAAGTTTCGTAGAGATCTGACTTTAAATGGCAGAAATACATGGTACAATAAAAACTTTAACGCAATTGTTAACGACACGGACGCCCGTTGAAAAATCCGGCTAATAAAATTGTCATTTGTTGCTATATTTTATAAGCAAAATCATTGCACCGTTCAACCTCTAAACACATTCATGAGGGTAAATAAAAAAGTCAAAATATTGCGTCGGTCGGCTGCCAAAACCTCGTATCTCAATTTTTCAAGGTTTTCAGGAGAAGGAAAAAACTATTTTATCAAAAAGTTGTATCTCAAATTATCCAAACTTAAAATAGTTATGTTTTGTTTCAAAATATCGTAACTCACTTTTGACAGACATAAAATTCATGTATTGCAACATTCATCAAAGATAACTGTTTCCCATGCTTGTAAACCATAAAAATGTAATAAATGCATTATTTCTGCTCCTTAATTTTATTGCTAGTGTAGAATACTTGTCATCATTAGTGGAACAGAAATGACAAACTATTTTCAATCGGTTTAGTCGCAACTATAAGTCACAAGATGTAATTCATAATAAGATAAACATACAAAATTGAAGTTAAATGAATAAAGTGGTTGAAATAAAACATATTTTACCACTTAAAAGGAAGAATCCAACTGCATGATCATTTTTTTATCAACGATGGAGTGTTAGGTGTGAGAAACGATATTTTGACCATTGTTCAAAAAAACAATCGGAGTTACGATATTTCATCACATGACAATATTTCGATTATTGATTGGCTTACAGGTACAACGTTTTGAGACAAGGTGGGAATCGCTTTGGTGTACTTTGTGCAGTCAAAAAGTCATTTTTGTCAGAAAGCATAGTTACGACCTTTTGGCAGCCGACCGACGAATAGCAATATACCTGTATCACAGCCAGAAATGACAACAGTGTTTCCTTCAAATTTAATACAGCGTTTACTTAACTTTCTGTAAAGAGCGACAGTTCCAATAATAACCATAACAGAGATAAGAAGAGTTGCCACTATCCTGATGGATGCTATAAATGGTAATACAGCTAATACACATAAGTAAGCAATTTCAAATGAATGAAATGCTACAAATGTCTTCATCTTTTCCATGATTGCCTGATAATAAATATACATACAGTGAAGTTAAAGTTTGCTTTATAGAGCACCTTGTGTCACAAAATCATGTGATTTAAAGGAATTTCAATCCCAAAATGCTTAGTTTTCAAAAAATTTATTATATTTTTTAAGATTTTTGATTTCAGAAATAAAAGTTGATTATAATGATAACTACAGTATATTTTGTTTAATTAGTAGACCATAATGAACCCGAGTAGCCTGTTGAGTGGCTAAAATGTCTCTGGACAAGTAAATTCACTGAAAGATTTTATTGAGCAAAACCCATATGAAGACCTTCCATAAACAAGTAACGTAGCAGTCTTAAGCCCATAAAATTATCATAAGAAGCAATTTTGTTCAATTAATTCAGAATAAAATTAATGGATATTATTACACTAGCATCTAAGTTCAACATTCGTACAAAATCATAATCAAAAAGTACTTCTAACAACAAAAAATATACCAATTCATAATTTTATAGATAAATAAAACAAACATGAATAAATCAAACATCAGTATGTTAAAATGACCAAGTATTTATTATCAATTATCAATAATAAAACTACATGTACTTCTATCAGTTATAATTAAATGTTATCAATCATCCAGTCTCAGCTCATCACCCGAAACCCACAGTACTTATACATTATAAATAATATTATTAATGAATAATACTCTGGGTTACTGGGGATGGTCTCAGTTAAGATAAACTGATTAGTATGATCAGTTGCTCTATTAACCAGACAAAATCATCTTCCAAGCACTCTCAAATACAATGTGACAATTAAAATCAAATTTCAATGAAGCAAAAGCAATCTAAAAAGGATAATTTATTCATTTAAATGTGAATTTACAAATGTAACATTTGCGCAAGTATTCAGGCCAAGTATAGACTACAGGTGACCTCTATGTCTCACTAAATAATTATGTATAAGAGCGACAGATGAAGCTCGCCTGGGGTACAGACTAGCTTAATGAACTTTTTTAAACATTCTCTACCAGTCTTGATTAATTTGGAAGGCTGTTCTACATGTCCTACAATGACTTAGTAACAGAAATAATTCTTACCATATTGCCTATTTAACAGTTGATTACAATTTTTCTAAAATATAAATTAGCTTGCCACAAAGAATTACTATCATTTTAAATCTACAAAATCCTGTAGATAAGAGGATGAAATTTAGGACAAATTAACATTTAAAAGTTGCGTTATCTAATATTGAAATGAGGTCAGCATATTCAACATTTTACAAGGTCACACCGACAGTTTGACAAAATAAAATCATTAAAAGCAAGTTTAAAGCTCTCTCTGTGATGTTTTCTTCTAGATTAATGCAGTGACTTACATTACAATTCAAAAGCTGTTAATGTTATTGGTGAATTATGAAATTATGAAATTGGTACATTTTGATTTTGTTTTAGTTCTTTCTACATGTAGAATTTATGCATGGTCATCAGCTAAACCCCAAACAATCAAATTACGTCTCCTGAAGAAACTGTAAGACAAGCAACACAAGTACAGCCAGAATTAGAATTTTGTTTAATTTAAGAGACTGATAGCTTTATTAGGACAGGACAGGACTAATCCGACTATACAATTAAAATGGTTATCACAATGCATAACATTTCAGGGTCAGTATTGAGTAATAGCTCTCGAAGAGAATTGGGAAGCAAATAATCTCTGTGGAATGAAGACAATACTCCCTCATCAATGAGTACTATGAATATGATATTGTATTTTCAATTGTAATACATACCACCAAATAAGGAACTGTCACTTATAATAAAAATTGCATGAGAGTTTATTTTTGAACATTCTAATACATGGGCAGATCTACAGGGAGGGGTCAGGGGGTTTAGACCCCTCCCCAGAATTTCCATAAGTGTATTTTTTTACTGTAAGTCATTTTAAAGTCAAAATTCTTGGCCTCGGTTTTGTGCTTAACATAGATCTATGGTTATATAGTTTTTACTATTAATATGTTGTATTATTCTCCAAAAAGTGTATAATGTGACTGTGGTTCGAAAGTTTGTACCCCCCCCCCCCACCCTAGAAAAAGTTCGAACCTCCCCCTAATAAAAATTCCTGCATCCGCCCCTGCAATATAAACTATAAACAATTTTTAGTAGTTATGCTATCGGTATTAAAGTTTCTATGCTAGCTGTCTTTCAAATTCATGTAGGTACAAGTAATTACTTTAGAATCAATTACTTGTAGTAAATTAAATACAACTAATTACTTGAAATTTGCCTACATTTCTTTGATTAAAATTTTAAATTAGTTTTTATAATATAAAATATTTATGTTCCAGTGTAATGATATAATTAATGTAAAATCAATAGTGTCAGACAAAGTGTTGTACAAATTGCAACAAATTTAATAGAAGAGCATTAAAAATAAAATCATGGAGATATTACATTAAAAGATTACTCAATTATTATGATCAATTTTAATATCATTATGTTTTAAATAGCAACACATTGATTTTATGTTCACTAACAAATAACGAGTAAATTAGAATAGAAATTATTACCGTATTGACTTACATCATTATGGAATTGAAAGACTGTTCATTGATTTGAACCGATCAATTATCTGGCTTTCCGAAAGCTGTCGGACTGTCAGACATGTCCGGCAAAAATCAGACCGGTCCCTTAAATGTTTTCAGTGTTCCGGACTTAATGTGCAGCATATATAACAGGATTTATCCCATAAAAACCAAGTTTTCTTCCTTCAAAAAAAATGTAAAAGGGGTTTTAATTGGCCATTTCTTTTTAGGCTTCAAATCGGATTCTAGGTTAGTCCTCACAATGCATCCTCATACCATAATTCTCAATAAAAGCATAAATAATTTGAGAGAATAAATAAACACAGGATGATCTAACAAACCGAATCAATGCAAGGGAATTTCCCATACATAAACAGGATTAGACACACTTCAATTGCACAAACAGCATATCTGTCTGTTTTTTTTAACTCGTATTGGAGACTTTATTAAATGTAGAAGTAATCTTCCCTTTCAGTTGCAAATGCATGCACAGCCTAATGTTATTGTCTGTGACAAAGTTCGATATTAAGGATTTCCTAGTCTGCTACTTAACATGAGAAAACCCATGGCATATCAACACTACATTGTCCTTGCATTTAGATTTGTCATAGTATTGTCTCCCTTTATAGGTAAAGTATTTTGACATAGTGTCTATTTTGTGACGTGGTTGTCCACCTTTCATGTTAATTATCAGGGAATTAGATACACTGTTATCTATGTCTCTGTAATTATAAATTTAATGATCAACTTTATGACTAGCATCCACTTATCGGCAAAACATGTAATAAAGTAACAGCAAATCTACTAACACCATACAAACAGAATTACTATTGCCCAGACAAAAACTAAGCAAAAATCTACAACACTAAGTTAGGAGCAAGGCAATCACTGAATCAGTCAAATTCATCTTGAAATTGAATGGCAAATCACAAGACCAAAATGTGGTTACGAAAAACTCATCTTCAAAAAAATCAGGACTAAATCATCAATAATTATCCTATAAGTTCTTTCTTGGCTTTAGGCTGTAGCAATATTTCATTGAAGACAACAGTATTGTATTTGTAAACAAAAAACTATCCGAAATCGGCTGTCCGAATATATGTTACAGGTATTGAGATTTTAGAAAACACTTTGCGAGTAGTAAGAGAGCGTTAAATTGTAATCAGGCGTATGATATAAAAACCCTTACGAATGCCTTTCATAAAATGCGAAAAAAGTGAATCTATAGCACAAAATAATCTTACCCGATAGGTAATACGCTAATTCGAGCAACTTCCCCAATAGTTACTTCCCTTGGCAGTAAACAGAGTTGTCGTTCGTTACTGTACTCACATGAATGGTAATGTCATGTAAAATACACATACAATCCATTCAAAATAACAGTTATAAATGATTATTGAAGGCAACTGTGACAAAAAGAAAAGTCACAGATTTAAATCTATATAGGTCAATGGAAAAGTTGAGAGCCAAGTTGACTCAAACATTGCACCACCTTAGTCAAGGCCAAGACCCCTGGCATCTTTCAGACAGTGGATATCCTCTCTAACATATTAATACCCAGATTGACTGCTGGTACAAGCAATTAAGGTTAGGGCAGTCATCAGACGCTATTACTATTTTCTATCTTTTAACTTTCTACCTTTGTCTTTCTATTATCGCTTTACTTTTTATTATTCTTCCACTTTTAAAGCTGACACATAATGGTCAGTTGTTGATAAGTAGATACCTTTGGCCTTCAGTCTGCAAGTTAAATGTTGGTAATTTACTAATCAGGTCTATCCAGGATGTGTATGATCAAAATCTGAATCTGAATAGGCGGGTCTAGCGGAGGGGGGTCCGGGGGGTCCGGACCCCCCTAGAATTTCCAAAATGTACCTGTCCATAAGTGTTTTTCTTCACTGTAAATCCTTTTGAAGTAGCACAGAAACAATTTTTCTCGGTGCTTAACATTTAATTGATTTAATGGTTATGTAGTTTCTATTATTAATATGTTGCATTATTCTGCAAAATGTGTATAATGTGGTTGTGGTTCGAAAGTTTGGACCCCCGCCTAGAAAAGTTCGACCCCCCCCTTCCCCTAGAAAAAAATCCTGGATCCACCCCTGATCTGTTACTATGTTCTTGCTATAAGTTATAACACAATGTGTTCAAAGGAGAGTGCATGATTTGTATGAAATCACAAAAATGAAGTTTTTTAAACTTTCCAAATTAAATATATTTTTTCACATTCAATTGACTGACAACACAACATCAGAAGACCATTGATCTGTTTCCTAGTGCTTTATCTTCTGGCATTCTTCTAACACCACAAGGAATAAGTATATAATATATATATATATATATATATAGGTGAATTTTGAAAGTTTTGAAAATGCCAAAATCCTACTTTCAAAATAAAACATATTTCATATAAATTACATAGAGTAATTTATTCTCAAAATACTGAAATCAGTATAAATACTGAAAGCTTTCACCCATGGATATAAAATGTAGGGTACCATGGGGGGAGCGCTAGCTAATAATACATAAGCTTAGGAAACTGGCCACAGATGTCTATTATTTGGAGTTAGCTCTCTTTGAGTAGACAACCATATGCAATGCAATACAGACCATAAAGCTAGGTGTATGACAATACATAAAAAACTTAAATATAAATCTATTATTTGTAAGCATCTTAGATATAATAGTTCTGGACTCATACTGTGAATTGCTTCCTTATTTCTACAGATTCATACTTACTTGTCTCCATATGTATAAAAATGTAAATCAAAGATCAAACAATTATCTACTGATCACTTCTTTATTATAAACAAGTAAAAAACATTTTTTCTATAAATGCTACCTTCTTTAGTCATTCATTTTACTGACCCACAGAGAACTCACCATTGTCGAGAATTTTGCGGAAGTTTTTAAGCAGGGGACCAGGGTGGCACATCCAGCTCTTTGTTGCACAATAATGTGCAGAAATAGTTAAAAAAACTACAATCGAATACCACACACAGCCCCTTTTGCCTTCTTCTGCCTTCCTCCCTGTAAATTTCTTGAGTTCTAGAACAATCACAAAGTCAGCAATATTTTTAGAATGTCTTGTCACAGCTAATACATTATAGATGAATTATTTTGAATTGATGTGAACACAATATACAGTATATTGTTATAGCCATATTGTAGTTACACCATGGTTTATACAGCTGACCAGTCAGCAAACCTTTTTAAATCTAAATTTTCCACTTTAATATGACATTCCACACTAAATTTACTTGTGCTCTCAAATAAACCAAATTAGAGGGAGTTAAAAAATTACACACATGTGCACACATCTCTATGTAATTTGTTTAGCAACAGTCAATAAGTTATTATCTGATTTTGAAGATCTGCTCAGAGAAAATGTCTGTTTACTAAATTGTCTTGGGTTTTTAGTATTCATTAACATATCATATTCTTTATATGAAACTTGACGTGACAAAAATTCATCAACCGAGGAATAATAAATAAATTCTCCAAGTTTCAAGGCTTTGTGAACAACTTTAAATTCATCTTGTAGTCTAACATTATCGGTTGACATCACAGCTGATTCTAACTTAGCTATCTGAAACAATGAAACAAAATAATTAATATAACTGCTGTAAAAACCCTTTTTTCTAAAATCATTATTATTATATACCACATTTGTACAGGGCTCTTTTCATATTGAAAATATATACAAATGCACTTTACAAGTATATGTATAATTTATGAATAAATGAAAAAAAAATGGTCAAGAGATATATTATTAAAGAATACAAAAATAATAGAATAAATACTGATGAATACTAAACAATAGTTTTAGTGACCATAGTGGTCAAAAAACAAATATTTCTAATTGTTTCCTTGCAAATATTAAGAGACTGGGCACACTTGAGTGAATCCAGAAGTGCATTCCACAGGTTACACGTCGCATGAATGAAACTACAATTCCCAAAAGTAACTGTCCGAGACCGTGTAACTGTAATAGATAGGGAATTGCTAGAACCAAGATCTTTATTGGGTTTGTAAACATGTATTAGGTCTTGGATATAAATGGGAGATTGGTTGTCAAGTGCTTTCTATGTACATTAATGATTCACTCTTTTATTTAAAACGATGAATAATATTAATAATAATAGAACACATTGTCTAGGACTAAATACAAACACTCTAATTTGAGTTATCATTGAATTTGGCAGAAATGTGATTACTTAGACTGATTCATATGAAACAGCTTTGTTTGTTATACGAAACCACAGGAGCTTGACATTTTATATCATACTACAAAAATTCCCATGTTTTTATTATACGTAAGAGGGGAATTTTCGTAGTATGATATAAAATGTCAAGCTCCTGTGATGAAACCAAACAAAAACTATGTAATTTCAATATTCACATTCAGATTATAAAGTTATTATTGGAGCAGACAGGCTTTCTGTCTTACAAGCCAGGCTGACTGATAGATTTACAAGTCTTTAACAGTAACAGAGAGTAACAGCAAAACTTACAACTTCGGGAAAAAATATATATGCTGATTTTTTAAATCTAACGACAACATCTTTTAAAATATCAACAGCATCTTCATATCTACCAAGTTCTGTGTATGCTAGTATCTGAAATACACATTGGAATATACACAAATGTATAAAAAAATTGCCCTTCATTCCCATATTTTTTTCAAGAAAATAAAATTTCAAAATGGTAAGTAAATTCAAGTGTATAATAGTGTATAATTTATTCATTAAACATTAGTATTTCGGTTCTGTTTTCTGTAATATTGCCTATCAAATATAATTATTATTTAATGCTTATGATGAGCTTTTCAGCAACCAATTGTATAAACAATGGTAAAATTATACAATGGTAAAATATGTTTATACAATTGGCCGCAGGTGGTTGGCTGTAAGGTGCCAGTATTCGTTTTTCTGAAACAATTATGACAGTAAACTAGGGTTCAGGATTTATGGTTCAGTATTGACAAGGACAGTTCTAACCATGTCAAGGTCAAGATTAAATTACATTTATGCCTGTATATAAATATAGTTTTAATTGATTGAAAATATATCAGACCTAGGCAGTTTTGGTGATAGACATGAAAATTGTTGCTAATAAACACATCTAAAATGAAGTGTTAATGGCAAGAAATAATTTCCTGAAACATATCACCCACCATGCAAAACTTTACAACAGTTTTAGGAAAGAATACACAGAATGAAAAACTGAAAAATTTACACTCTGTGGCCTATTAAATAAAAGAACTTACATCAATATTTGATAAAGGATTAATCAATTTTCTGTAACACATAGCAAACAATGGTAGATGAGGTATCTCTCTGATCATATCAATATCACCCTGAAATAGAAACCATACTTGTATGTACCGTATTTATTAACAGGACTATACATGTTTACACACCGTACATGTGGTCTTAAGAGGTACAGTGTTCAAATCTCACCAGGGGCAGTTTTAAATTTTCTTCAGCTAGAAAGCTACTTGCCATTACTTCACCAAGATGTTACTTCACCAAGATGTTAAGGGGTATCTGCAGTGTTTTTATTTGTTAGTCAGTACACAATACATTTTCAACTATAAACATACAAATGAAAAAAATCTAAATAAGTACTTAAAGTGAAATTTTAGAGTTCCTTATAAACATCAAGCTGAATCAGGGCTTCACAATAAATTCAATAGAAGGTTGACAACCAAACCAGGCAACTAACTAAAATCAATATTTCATTTGCCCGACAAATGTTAACAAGCAGTAACAAGTTGACCAAACCCAAATATAGGTTGTTAGGTGCAATCAGACAACCATTAATGTCAAGCCCTGTGAATGATAATTTAAATGCAAGCTCTAATTAAATAGTTATTTCACTAAATCTAGAGTTACAAAATGGTAATCAACAGATTGACTACAGACAAAAGTTACATTGTTGGATTTGTTGGCTTAAATTTTACACTCTAATTCAACATTCTAAGAAATATATTGCAGCCAGCACACCTTACAGTATTACCAGCTCTTCCTGGACTCTTTCTTTACCAGTACTTGCTTATCCAGGGTTCATATTCAAATTTTGAATAACAAATTTCAATGATTTTTCCATGACTTTTCCATGATTGCTCTGTTTTTCATGATACAAAAGAAACACATACAGAACCCAAAACCAGTACAACATGAGTTGAAAAACGAGGTATTAAATTCTCATTTTCGTACCCAAGTGTGATTCATACCCAACATTAAAGTTGTGATTAATGTTTAAATTTATGTTTTTCATTTATTTTTATAGGTTGAAATAAAAGTAGACATAAAATAGATTTTTCCATGACATCACAAACTTTTTTCACAGAAAACATAATTTTCCATGACTTTTCCGTGATATTTATCCTGAACTCAAAATTCCATTATTTTTTCCATACTGCTCTCTACACAAAATGAAACAAAATAAACATGAATGGCCCTTCCCATGAAGTTCATGTTATTCAAACAGATTGTGATAACACTTTGTAAACAGCTTACCTGATTGTATGCCAAGAGAGCACAATACATAGCAGATCTGGATGTCAATTGTATTGGATTCAAACATAGTTCACCAAGTAGGGTATGTAACTGTGCCAAAGAATCTGGAGTATTCTATACAAATAAAACATACAAGTGTTAATATTGTTTTGAAAAAGAATGAATTTTCGTATTTAAACATTGACAAAATGAATTAATTTATTAATCAGACTTTGTTCTGAGTATATGAAGCAGAAGGGTAATATGGCACTTGGAAGTGGTACTATCTTGTCTACAAGCCAGCTTTTATGCCAATGTGATAAAGTGTCCTTTTTCCACTCATAAGGTTGAGAGTTCCATCACAGCTTGGACCATGAATTGTTACCAGGTTACAAATAGTGCCCAACATAAATAACCCATAAGGAATTGTGTGATTGTACCCATAAATTTTCCAATAGACATTTATAAGCTCCATGAATTAGAGGACTAATTTTAGCAAGCAAGTGGTGTATGGAGCTCATGTATAATATGGTGCTTATATTCAATTCCCTTTAAGCTAGCTTTTATGGCAACATGGTAGTGTCCATTGGCGAGATGGTTTGATTCCAGCATTAAATGTAAAATGGACAGAAAAACAGGTTCTGTCTTGATTAGCATTTAATTTGCAATAATTAAAACTACAGCTTAGCATCAGATCTTTCCAATTTGTAATAAAAAGCTGTTGAAAGATAATTTCAAACCCTTTAAACTTACCAGTTTATATAAAGCAGCTAAAGTAATGGTAACTAAATCAGGATATCTTCTGTCTATATATTGATCTGTTTGTGACATCAATGATATTACATCCTGATATCGTCCACACTCATATAACAAATCCATCATTAATAAAAAACATTCCTTATTACGTCCAAATATATTTACATTGGATTTCTACAATATATATAAATCATGCATTGAATATTGTTAAATTTTATTCAACTGTCAGTAGTGCATATACATGTATCACCAAAGACTGGATAGTAGCTTGTAGGGCTGTCATGATACGCCAGAAGCGCATCGCAATATATTGCAATATGCCAGCACCGTATCACGATACGTACCATGATAAATTGTGGGTTTTAGATTCGCTGTATTTAACAGAAACATTGCAATTCTTACATGCAGCTACAGATAGAATCTAGCCTCTATAAGTCTGTACGGTCATTTAGCACTGTGATTATGTGTTTTGCATATAAAAATGCTTAAACTGAAGGAAACAATCACTCCCTTAGCTGCAGAACATCCAAGCAATCAAACTCCTGGACGTCATGCTTGGTTCACAAGTTCATGTCCCAAAGTATTTGATTCTATGACATGTTTTGCAACAGTTCCATTCAACCAATCTAACGTGTCCCAATCGGTTAAATTATTGTAACTTAAGCTTAGATTAAATGAACAATGGAAAAACTGACGTTTTGCTTCTTTCATTTTGGGAAGAGAAGACTTTTTCCAATGAAATAGAAAATATTGCCAAATACCGGTACGTTAAATTCGTACTGCGGTACGTATTGTCGCAGCTGTGTATTGCAATATACCGGTATCTCATGACAGCCCTAGTAGCTTGGCATTTGAGCATTAAAGTGGAAATTTGCTTATTTGAGAGCAATTTAAATCAACTAGGTTAATGTATGCTCCACCGACAGTTAAATAAAATTTAACAACACAACATATCGTTATTAAAATTTATCCTTATTCATATCAATTTTGAACTTATTTAGTAGAGTATTCTTGTTATCCTAAGACAGACACAGGCAAGTACTATATCCAATTAAAAAACATTGGTTTTTTTACAATCTTAGTTTTATACCATCAAATGTTCCACATATTAGAGTGAAACACTACACATAGAATGTCCAACATATTGTAGCAAATTTCTGTAAGGTTGAACTAATTCAGGTCAATTTTGTCAGTTAGAATAGACACCTATTAACTATTTGAACTATTATTCAACTATTAGAAGTGACATCAATTCTTGACTTTTTCTCAATACAACGTCATGTATACAAATGTACTAGTTTTTTTGCAGTTTTCATTAAGCTAACAAATCATTTTGTTATTGTAAATAAACAAGGTGAATTGATTTTGCTAACATAGATATTTCATGTTCATGTTTATCCCAGTATCGGATTTGATACAATAACTAGTAATAAATTAAGCCAATTGTCTAATTTTTCAGGTTACACTGCAAGTTGTAGTTATCCAAACCATATTTACCGTGAAATTAGAATTAATAAAAAACTATCAGCAGACACTAAAAGATATACCATATTTACCTCATCAAGAAACCATGAATATGCTAATTGATCTTGTTTATGAATATGTAACATGGATAATAACATTTCACCAGCAGCATTATATGATAACGTTTGAAATGTAGATTTCTCTTGATCTTCTAAATATCTACAATAGAAATATAGTAAAAGTTTGAAAAAAATCCCAGGCCGGTAGCGCAGTTGGTAGTGCAAAGGGATTTCCAATCTAGTGCATTGAAGGGGATACAGGTTCGAATCCCACCCGTGGAAATGCAGTTAAGTCCAATAGCTTCGAATCTGAAGATTTGTGACAAAAAGTTTTAGCAAACCAGGCTATTGACTTATCCGAATTTGACATAACTTCTGCCCTTTACTTCTTACTAGTTTCCTAAAAGCAAATTTTCAGAATATATAAATCAGAGGAATAGATTGGTTCAAAGTAGAATGTTCGACCCATCCAGGTATTGCAAATAAGCCAAGTTCAAATCTTCAAATCTTAACTGTAATATGGGATTTTATGTAAATGCAAGGTTTCAAAGCCAGTGATTCTCATTCGATATCTTGTCATGAAAGATAAACCTTGCATATAGAAACTTCCCAATAAGTAATGTCACTTTTTCTTAACAATAATGAGATGCAATTTGATTAAAACTTGATCTAAAATTTTCCGCTCGCTAATTTAGATCTGGCCTTTTCAAACAAAGGTCACCTTCAGGTGAGCTTTTCTCATCATAATATTCATGACTAGATTGATATGATATGTAACTTGTTTACATCGTCTATGTCACCCAATTTGAAATGAGCCGTCCAATTGCAGACTGTGAATAATACCTCTGTTAAATTAGCTTGCCAACCTTGGTCTAAAAATAGAAATTACGAAATCAAAATGTTATTAATAGTGTTTCGTCTAGATAAAAGCTACGCATTGATTGGCCAACACAAAGTTCATCTTGACGTGACCTTCCACAGAAACAGTAGAGATCCTGTACGACAATGCTCTACAGGATATCTGTTTACGGAGATTGAATGAGATGTTGCCAGCTCCTTGCAAACGGGTTAGCAAGTACCATAAATAATGTCTACATTTAATCTGGTAATTTCATTGAATGAACTCCAAAATCCTAACCAAGAAGTCTTATGCCAATGCTGGCTCACAACTAAGTAGGGTAGCCCTTAATTTTCCAAATAGTCCAGCTTATGATCAATACAAACCTTTGCATTGATTCTATGGCAAGTTTAAATTCATTTTCTTTGTCAGCCAAACAACACAAGACTTTGATGTCTTCTGTAAATAATCTTCTGTGTTTCTTTAATGCTTCCTCAACCCTTGAGAAAAATCTCTCTGAAAAAAATAATGCTTTAATTAATTTATTTTATAGCATATCATAACATGATAAATTGAAGGTCACAATGTATTAACAGCCACTGAAGTATCAAAACCAAATAATAAATACTGTTCATTGAGCAAGGAACTTTAAATCATTTCATGGGTATTGTAAAAAGTGTTATTAGTATACAATACATGTTGTGTATATCAGATAATGGTTCACCAATGAAAATGATACTAATTTGCTAATAGGGTTGTGTAAAATGGCTGTAAATATTACGTGTATTGTATTTTTCTTTATGAATTATAAATAATATTACACCTTATTTTTAATGTTTTGATTGTCATACCACCCTCACAATCATAGAGCTTTCATACATGTACAAGTGATGCAATGACTGGATCAACAAAAAATGTAAAAATAGTCTTTTTTTAATCATTCACAAAAGGAAGAGGTATGTTAGAGGCCTTAGTTAAAATCTCTCTATAAGTTGCCTGAAAATCATCAGCCCAGTTGATAGATCATCTATCTTGCAACCGTGGGGTTGCCTGTTTAAGGAGCATCCACATCTGATTCTTTCTTTTCGTCCTATAGCAGTGGCAAAAGAATGCAACAACAAAACATTCTTGACTTTCACTGTAGTACCAAATATCAGGTTGAATAAATGATCAAACTTTGTGCAACAACCTTGGCAGTGATTTATAAAATTTATATTGGTGATAAATATGATACATTTTTACATTTTTTTAATTGAATAAAAAGTATTAAATACAAAACCTTTTGCATGACCAGCTCTTCTTTGCCAATGCTCTTGTTCTTGTTGGAAATCCAATAGGTTTAGCACCAATGGGTTGAAGAAGTGTCGACAAGTACCTATGAAAGAAAACCAAACAATTTGTTAACATATACAATATGCACTTACATGAAAGTTGAACAGAAAATAATCACCTAGGACTTAAATAACTAGCCACATAATTATACAGAGCAAACCTCAATTTTCTTTCAACTTTCTTGCACACTGAGCTTTTTTCTGCATGTTTTACTATTCATAAGACCTACAGCAGCAGACAAATTTCAATGATATCTTCTATTTGAAATTTTTAACCATTTGCGAACATAATAATTTATTAAAGTTTAACTGACAAAAAAATTTTGGAAGATAGATAAATTCACCATTAATTGTCCTGGACATGCCATGTGTTAACAAAAACATCATGAAACATGAGTTATGAAACTAAAAACTCAATGAGTAGGCCTACATCAGTCATCACCTTTACCTACTAGCCGGAACTAATAAAAATCAATTTAGGCACTCAAAAAATCTTATTTCAAGAAGTCAGGCAAGTAGATCTATAATTTTGCCTTCAACCATGGGCCTATTTCGCAAGGAAATTGATACATAACATTTTTTTAAAGCACTTCATAGTAGCATAAAAATTGGATGGAATGGTTTTGCTTCAAGCCAGCAAATCCTAGAAAACAAGTTCCATAAATAAAATGGCCAAGAAAAGTTAGCTAGCCCTTAAATTAAGGGGATGACTTCTGCATCATACATATGTGTATGTTGTGATAATAAATAAATAGACTTGTAACCCGATTATTTACATTGAGCGCCAAATGTAACCCTATTAAAATCATGGTCCAAACTGAGATTTGAACCCACAACCTCTCGAGTCGTAAGCAGACACTCTACCACGTCACCATAAAAGCTAGCTTGAAGGCAAAGGAGTACAAGTGCCGTATTACACCTCTGCTACAGACTAAAAAACGGTCGATGTCGATCAAAATTCTAGATTAAATAATCATGCATTGAAAATAAACTTATGTCCAATGCCATGATTTGATCGACCTCGCGAAAACATATGACATATGAATATTATGACAAGAATAAACAACGATTCCCTTATATAGCTAAATTGAAAATAAGATTTCATCCTAAATCATTATACCTTTGTTTGAAATCAATTTATCTGGCTTCAAAAGCCCAAGAAATGCCAGGTTTTTGCAAATTCTGAACATATTTCTGATCGTGATATCAACACTTCGTTATTATCACTCTGTTTACGTTTCACCCAATTTCGCGACCTTGTGTTTTGTATAAAACTCGCTAGTATTCAAATCATTCATTGATCTTTAAAGACAGAAACAGGTAACATAAATTATTTTATGCTTAAATATTTCGAATCTGGGGTTTGGATTTTCTTAATATTGAGTTAGCTGAATAGGGACTAAATCATCTAAAATTTTCACTAAAGCATCTAACATTTCCATGATCATAACCTACAGTAGGCCTATGGTAGGCCATACATGTTACAGTAGGATATACTGCTTCTATCATTAGAAAACTTGCTTGTGTTTATTTTTTAAATTCACTTTAGGTTCAATGTTGATATTAATTAATTTTACATTGCTGATAGAAGTTCAAATGCTGAATTGGTTGACACTGTTAAATTATAGCAGGGAATTAGATGTTATATCTATGTCTTTGATCATATGTGTTAAGCACAATTTTTTTTTCAAAATAAACAAATTTATGATAGTGTATATTTTCAAAAAAAAAGTGCCTAACATCTGTTTGTTAAGTCGGTGAGCTCTATTCAATTATAGTGACTTAACCTTAGACTTAGAATCAGAGATAACGATATGTCTCAGACTAGAATCAATTGAGGCTCTGATCATTTTGTGACGAAAGTTAAATCATTTGATGCTGTGTGACTTCTTAGTCTTATGTTGAGCTCCATTCAATTTATTACTTGGTATGCATTTATGTCAGATGATTTTGTGTAATTTCTTACTATTACTTCCATTCTTTGAACCTATTTCTTGCAAACTCTATACCGTGTCTTTATTTCTGCCTATCCTATTTATTTCTCTTTTGTCTTGATTTCTCTTGCGCACCGTTAAAGAAGTGTCAATTTTTGACAGTTTAACATATTGATGTAGATGTAGATGTAGATGTATATTTAATAAATGTTAATTCCTTATTAATTAACTATTGCATTGGTTCTGTAGACACTCTTAATGGTGGCCTCTGTAGACCCCTCTGACAGTCTTGGTATTAAGAAGCTGACAGCAGCCATGGATCGAGTCCACTAAATTTTTAGTCAGTCCAGAGACTTTCAGAATTCTAGTAGTCCAAAAGATCCACCAACTTTTACTTCCCCCTCTTTCCTAATTAAAACAGAATCTTAATTCATAAGATACTTTATGCCTGTATGAATAAAAAAGCATTCTATGTGTTAAACCTGTTTACTTTAGATAATTTTCAGCATGATAGGCATGCATACTTGTTAATTTAAGGGTATATTTTAGGATAAATAATGCCAAAAACATTCAACGTCTGAGTAGAATTTGTATTGTCTGATGTAATTTATCAGTTTCTTACAATAACTATTTTTGCTTCATATATGTTATCACAAATCAAATCAAATTTTAATTGCAGATATTTAAAAAATGTACACCATCGAACCTATTGGCTATATGAAGTCACCATTTACATTTAAGAATGGAACTCCTAGACAACAGAGTATTTGTCAACAAGCTAAGGGAATTATTACCATTGAGAAAAATATATTTAATAATCCGGAACATTCTTTGGAAGGTTTACATGAATTTAGTCATGTATGGTAAGTTAAAGATCAATTCTGTAAATATTTTTTACTTTTTTACCAGTCATAAAAATGTTTTTTAAGGTTGATTTAAACAATGGTTTTGTGTAATTTCATTTAAATTCAATACTGAGGTTTAATTGTCTTGCTTAAGAGAATAAGAGGGTTTGCTTTGAATGAGATTTGATTCATTTTTGCACGACTGGCTATTGAGTAGCTCTAAGTCCAACTTTTAACCACTTAGACCTCTTCTTATGCTCATGAAAGTGGTTCCAGTGATGTGTAGACTTGCATAATCTTGGTTTTGTTTACTATTTAATATGATTCAAGGTACAAAATAATTCATCAATGCTTGAATCAACACTGATCTGATTGTAAACCTTGATAAGCCAATATATCATATCTCTCTGACTGGTCATACGGCCTAGTGCACTTCAGGTGTGGATGAAGTGCACTTCAAGTACACTTTGATGTTAACTTTAGTGTGAACTCAACTGCATGTTGCATCTCCTAATGTGTTCTACAAAGAGTGTTCTAGTTCTGCCATATTGATCAAAGAGAACCTTTTTTTGTTCTTGTGAATATTTGCTCATTGTTTTTTTATGTTCCTTTATTTACATTTTTGTTGTAGGATCTTCTTTGTTTTCCACAAAAACAACAATGCACACACCAAAGCAAAAGTTAAACCTCCAAGACTTAATGGTAAGAAGACTGGTGTGTTTTCTACAAGATCTCCCTACAGACCAAATAATATTGGTTTGACATTAGCTAAAATAGAAGATATTTCAGGTTTGTATCATTGAAACAAATCATGCAGTCATTGCCTTAAATATTCTTAACCCCTAATCCAGTTTAAAAATAATATGTTTTATAGGAATGGGCAAAATAATTAAACTAGCCAGACCATATGAAATAAGTTATTTATACTTGCTTGAATAGATTTTTACTAGCCTCCAGCTTTTGGTTAGTGGGTGAAGAAAATGTCTGATATTGTTGTTGTTTTATCTTTAATGGATTTACGTGGTATCTGCTTGTTTCAATATTCAAATAAATATTTTCAATAATATAAAAGCAGCTGGCAAACAAAAAAATGTATACACTTGTAGACATTTTTTGTGTCCCTACTTCAATGTATCTAATGAAAATAAAAGCACTGAAATCACTTTAATGGTGATAAACAACATACATGATTTTTGCTCTGCATAAACGAGAAAGTTTCTTTTAATCTCTTTTATGAGCCAAAATTTATTGTGATATCATTCAACTAGAATCAAAATATTTTTAGCTACTTTCATACTACATATGCATAAAATCATGTTCTACCTCACAATTATCTGAATTACTGCTTTTTCCAATCACAAGTGGCAAAATTGTGTAGAGAGGGTTATAAACTATGTAAACAATATGCAGAAAAATGATTGCAATTATATTGTCAGATTTTATTTTTCTATCCAAGTTGTTATCTAAAATTGTTTATTGTTTTTACATCCAGGAGCCTCTCTCACAGTATCTGGTATAGACATTCTAGATGGTACACCAATAGTAGATATAAAACCTTATATACCACAGTATGACTATCCTGGAAATACCAGACATTCTAGGGAAACAGATATTATGACAGATACTGACACTGGCAACATTGAAGCTAGTGCTAATATAGACGTGGAAGGTGATGCTGACATTGGTGCTTTTGGTGATGGTAATATTGAAAATATTGGCAATGCTGATAATGACACTGCATGTGATGCTAAAGTTGACTCTGATGGAGATATGGTTGACACTCGAATGATTAGTTCAACTGAAGGCATGATAGACGAAATGAAGGTCACAGGAGTGGATGAAGTCCTCAACAAAAATGAATCACATGCTTGCTCCACATCCAAATTTGAAAGTTCAAGTAACATGGTCAGTGGTAAAGTTAAAGTCATAGACAACATTGATTATACAAATAGTACCACTTGTCAAACATCTGATGTGCATTTAGAAGTTGCCACAAGTAATAATGATGAAAAAACTGACACACCATCACAAAATCATCATTATAACCAAAATGGACTTAAAGAAAATATTTCAAATGATAGAAGTGATGAAATGGATAAATATTACGTTCATAGTGATTGCTTAACTGCGGAATGGTTGAACAAAGCATCAGGCAAAAAACTAATTGTTAGATGGACACCTTCGGCTGAAGAACAAATAAAACAATTCTGTAATGCAGAAAAGAATAGTGATTACAAACTGAACTTTTCAAAAAGTTGTGATGAAGCAAAGTTGGCTATTATGAACATATTACATGAAGATCCTAGGTCCACTTACAGAAGAAAACATTGTATAGATCAACTTTATTATTTTACTTATGACATCATCCATGTGACTTGTTGGTTTGATGATAACTTTGTAGAAATAGTTCGTGTAAAATCTGTCAATCATGTTGAAAAATTGTGTGAAAGGAATAGGGATTAAACGATGATCGATTATAATCGAACCACGGTATTGTGCACTATACACCCATGTCTACAATGTCTAACCAAGTACATCGATATGGCGCTGCACCTTTGAAGAATAAGTAATAATAATGATCAGGCTGAAAATTTATTATAGACGCATGAACATTAAAACTCTGAAACTTAATAGATCTAGTATTAAATGCTTAAACATTGACTTCTTTGTCAGAAAATGATATTGTTTCTTCATACACACTAAAATTAACGAAATTTTAAGTTGGAAATGAAGCTAATGAAGTTTAGGTCTACAATGTATTGGCTACCTAAAACAAAATACATGAAACTCTATATTGACCTACTTGTGTTTTGTAAATTCAAAGTTTTGCATAACTACTTAATTGTATGTGTCTTACAGCCATTAAAGAACATACTGGTAACTACACTTTATTAATCTGTCAAAATCTTACTGAACACGTTACTTTTCTATTAGATAATACCCATGTTAAGTTGTTAATATATGAAGTAGAAGTGGGCACTTCTATGGGTTGCTTTTTGAAGAGGTTTTATGCTGTTTCTTGAACACCTAGATGACGTTATTACAGCCTTTAAAATCTTGAGGTTGTGCTAAATATGGACAACAGTCATAGCTGCTTGTAACTGTGGTGATTTTAATGTAATAAATCTTGAATTTGAAATAAAATGAACATTGACGGTTTCGGGTTACAGAATTGTAAATATAGATATAAGAAAGCTTTGTTTTGATGTACGATTTATATTCAATATGTATATATGGGGTGAAAATTGATACCAGTTGTCCGGTTATTTCTGGATCATCCCTCGTATATATACATACATACTAAATGTGTTACTAGGCATGGGCAAATATTGCCGCCAAAATGGTCAATTTTGGTTATGCTGGACTATATTATATTGTCACCATAGCTTGTAATATATCATTTTATAGGTTTTCAAGTTGATAAACATGTTTTTGAGGTTAAACATACCAAAAAGAGGTATGGGAAGCTATATTTATTGATAATTTATACAATACGAGGGGTGATCCAGAAATTCGTGGACAGCTTGCATGAAACAAAAAGTAATAAAGCCAATCAGATGAACTTCTAGTATCATTTTAAGTAAGCATTTGTCAACTAATTTGCAAAATATTGTAAAGATTCGACCATAATTAATGATTCTGCATTATTTTATATACTTGGACGTGATGAAACGCGGCGCAGCTCATCACGTCCCAAACGACGTCATGTTGTCAAAAAAAGTAAACTTAATTACTGTTTTGCCTTATAACTCTTCAAAGCATTCCCCTTTGACCTGTACGATGCATTTTTAGCTCTTCTGTTACAATTCTGCTAACAGTTCCAAACAATAAATACAGAGAATAACTGAGAATCGTAAAATTATCCATATGATTTCATAAACCTTCACATGCAAATTTTCCTTAGTTTCTTTGACTCTGTTTCTCAGACCGCGAAGCATTCCCTACACCTTTCAATCCATTCGAAAATCGGAGATGCTTCTTATACACTAGTGTGCGACACACTGATGGTTTATATGTCTCACTTTCAATCATTGTTTTTGTCTTACCAAATGTTTTTTTCCGAGATTTACACAGAATTGTATAACTGTCTGCAGTTTCGCTGGTCCCGTGACGTCCGTTTTTTATGAAGCTGTTTTCACCCCTTATTTTATTAAACACGAGTGTATAGTGACTGCAACGTCAAATTTCTTATGAAACTTACAGAATGACGTCATACATGTATACACAACGTTATTATAACGTTTCCTGCCATTTTCTTTATTTGAACAGATTTTACATTGGTTTGAATGAGGTAAAAACATATACATCAAGGAGAAAAAATGAGCTGCGCCGCGATTTCGATACTTCATATTTTGATGACGTCATAAAAAGATGAAAAATGCAATTGATGTTTTAAAATTTTGTCAATATATTAAAAAAGCATTGATTAACGATATCCTAACAAATCAGCACGATAGGACGTCACGTTATGGAGATACACACATTGTCCATGAATTTTTGGATCACCCCTCGTATTTAGGCTAAACGATACATATTTTCGATGGTTCTGTGAGACAATAACCAAATATGCAACATGATCAAATAATTCGCATTAAAACATCAAACCTGAGACTGATGTTTTGCTTAATATAGAATTAAGCAAAACATCAGTCTCAGGTTTGATGACATCTTAAATTGATTGCCTTATTTTGTTTCCAGGTAGAATATCCATTTTGAATTACAATCTTCTAAAAAGTGTCGCATTTGGTGTAAATGTGACAGTTGTGGCTCTTTGATAGCTTACTTCACATATCAATTGTTATTCTGTCTGTGAATCTACTTTAATCTACTGATTTCAGTGTGAATGGACCAGTATAAGTTTGTTAAAAATATAATACTGCAGACAGTTATCATTTTTTTTATCACTTCATTAAGTATGTACATACTTATAACACATCTTTATCGTGAAAGCTTTCACAGAGATTGCCTCTCTTTGCAAGTTTATCATTGTAAAATTTCTAACTTCCGAAGGCTCCTGTGATGGAATATGACATTTTTAATGGTATAGATCAACTCTAAACCAAGTTCTTAAACAACAAGCAGATCTATAAGTCTATGCGGATAAGATATATTGGCAGGAATACATCAAAGTAAAACATACAGTTTTTACAACTTAATAGATGCTTTGATGATATTTTAAATTAAATGGCAACTTTTAAGATGGAAATGTACTGATCCAGAAGGAAAGATATGTGTATGAAACTACACAATAATGTCTAAATTGACCTTATATAATGTAAAAGAAGGTGGCAAATGCGCGATACTTTTGTGTTTTTATGACCAGAACACTTCACCTTAACCTTACAACACAAAGAAGAATCAGATTGCCCATAAGCAATTGCATATCTTTAGACTATAGGAAGTTGACATAGAAATCGATTGAAATATTTTGCATGGTTTATACACTGTACTACCAAGCTTTCAAATCATGAGCTGCAACGGATTCAAAATTGTACTGGAAGAGTAGTCTTGAAAAATCCATTAGAGCAACCAGTTCTGCGCTCCTAAAAGTCTCCATTTACTATCAATTAAAGTTAGAATCATGTTTAAAGTCCTTGTAATGATCTTGCACTATGTTACTGTAAAAACTTGTTCATCCCAGTGAGATCCCGAGGTCTATTTTGACTTCGATATCAAATTGACAATATTTTGCTAGATCTATGCAAACAAAGATGGCAGATAAATCAATAGCTGTTGTTGCTCAAAAGTAGTGAAACGATTTACAAGGGCACCTAAAAGTCATTTATGACAATGCCCATTTTAGGTAAAGACTTAAGGCACATTTATTCAGTATATTTTATAGATAATAAGTGAACAGTGTTCGTAAAGCACAAAATAATATTTTACAAAAAAGTTTGCGCTATGTATGAATTGAACACTTTGCCAGATTCAAAGCCGCATCCTTTATTATCAATTCCTGACATATCCATTCATGTAAAAGGAATATATTTCTCTAAATGATCATAACCATTTACCCAACTATGAAATCAAGGCTAGGTATATGTGTATAGGTACAGATTGTTCAAGCTTGTTAGAGTTTTTATCTACAATTAAATCGAATAATTTCAAAATTGATTTTTTATGATTAAGGAATTCATTTACAATCTCAGCCATGCATCAAAATCTATAAACAACCTTTAAACCATAAGATGGTTTGTTATTTGTTAATATTAACAGTTTAAAGTCATCATACGATAAAACAGAAAAAGTGGGATGGCTCAGAGAATGCAATTTGGTTATTGTGATTAAAGCTTGTAAGTGCATATACTCGATAAAAGTGATAAAAATCCATTGTTATAAGCATTAACATTATCAAAAGCAGAAATAAGTTTCACAATAGTAATATGCAAGCTAAAAAGGCTATAAAAAGATATATTGGAACTGTAATTTGATGTAAAACTACGACATTATGTGATTTTGGCAAAAATATTACATACATTATCAATAAAAATAGCTTCCAATACATATTTTGGTATTTTAACCTCAAAAACGTGTTTATCAACCATAAAAACCTATAAAATGGTATATTACAAGCTATGGTGACAATATAAAATGTTCCTGCATAACCAAAATCGGCCATTTTGGCGGCCACTTTGAATTTTCGCAAAAGGTGAACCTAAAACGTCGTCGGAGACAAATTTAAAGGTTATATTTGGATTCAGTGCATCATTTGGCCTAAGAAAACACTCGTTTCGAAAAATGTTTGGTGATTTGCCCAACCCTAGTGACTGTTACTTGTTGGTGTTTTTTTTTAAAAAGAGGTAAATACATGTTCTGTCAAATAAACTTTATTTCATTTCTTAAGTTTATACGAGAATTGAATCAAACCACATACACATGACGTGTATCACCCCTCGTACTTCCTGTTTTGTTGCATTATGGTTTATGAAAGTATATTTTCTTTAATAAGTTACATTTATTTCCTGTGTTTAAACAACCATGATTATTTTACTTGATTTAATTGTGTGATGTACTGTATATGTACAAAATATCACACAGTATTTATATTAAACCGTGATTTATCTAAACAATTATTTTATCAAATACGGTGATAAATTAATATTGACATATTTCATTTTTAAGGATATGAAGTGTTAAATGACATGCACCTAGTTTGTTATTAAGTACATTAAAACTCGGAATGTTCCGTTTTCCTGGATTAACTTGTGTTAAGTGAAAGTTGGTATGGACTTCTATAACTTAAGTATGAACAAGTGATATACTATGATGTTTATAAAACCAACTCTACAACTCTATGTGTGACATAGCTTGTGTTGTCGTGGAGGATATATTTTAATTGGAGAAACTTAATTTGCATGTATATACTTTTATATGACTCAAACAATTTTAATTGACCAACATTTCTTATCAAAGAATTATGTAATATACAATAAAGAAGATAACGAAAAGCATAGACTTGTATGTTCATGGACAAACCGATTAAGCAAGTAAAACAATCCTTGTTCTGATTATAAAGAAGCAAAGAGCACCAAATTTTGTGACGTCACCAGGGATACTGTTGTCATAATGGACGGATCACAAGGTCGTACAGCATCAATATTTTTATTTTCGCTGATGTCTTTTGGAACACTTGTGTTAATGCTGGTACCGTTTCTGTCACAACATTCCAAATTTCATGTTTCATTCTTAGTGGCATATATTTGGGAAGTACTTATCTTTTGTTGTGCTATTATTGCCATGGTTATAATATCTGTACTTAGAAATAACAGTGCACATTTAACAGTTATAGGTGATGATTTGGACAGAAAACAAACCGTAATTCTACAAGTAGCGTTCGCCATTTTAGGAGTTTCTAGCACAATTCTACCATTCTATGAAAGTGGAAAGGTTTCAACATGTTTCAATGTTCAAGATAGAATAATACACGGCTTCCAGTTTTCTGAATACTTTTTTGTTGGTTTATACATCCTAGCAAATACAGTTTTCATCATTGTTTGTAATCAATACAGGTGCAAAAGTTTCGTTTCCCGAGTGTTGGTCACTTTTATTATTGGTGCAAACTTTTCATTGTTATGTAACACTGTGCTGAATATTATAAGATCTTTAAACACTATTCACCATTCTAATAATAATACAACAGCAAATGGAATGCAATTTGGAGGTTTGAATAAAAATATTACTAAGTATTACTTTCAACATACTCTTGTATTCTCTGTATGTGAAAACGATACAGAAGTTATTGACCAATCAGAAACTACACAAGGCATCTACAAATACACCTACCCATTTCTTGGAGAATTTTTACTTCTTGGTCTAATATATGTACTTCCGTTGTGGAATATTTACACTCCTTCAGGTAGTGTTAGTCCAAGTATTAGCACTGATGTTCAGAATGGAATTGAATCGGACAATTCATCAGAGCAAACCAACGACCATGGTGATACACTACTAACAGCATCACATGTTTCTATCGTTCACAGTAGAACCCATAGTAAACTAGTAAGTGCTTTGTTACAGGCTATAGGATTTGTATCAAAGTACTCAGTAATAATAAGTATCGTGTTTGCAGCGACTGTACTCGTAGTTCATATGATTATAGAAGTTGAAGATAATGAACGGTTCGACAATTTTGGACCTTCATCTATTATTCCAAGGAATTTGACAAGCTATGATGTTGCATTTTATTATCTACAAACTGTGTATACTTATGTTATTTCTGTTGTACCATTTATAGCATATTTTATATCTCGCCCTACCGATACCAACACTACGCCATTCCGTTATGATATAAGCAAAGTTTTACTTGTGATTGCCGGATGTGGACATATTTTCCTTGTTGTATTTGAGACGGTAGATAGTCTCACTGTGCTTAGCAGTCGTAGAAATCCACACTTGACTGAAAATGTGATGTATTTTATCAAACTCCTATTTCATTATGTCGGTATAGTGACCCAGATAACATTTCTTTTTAACGCGTCCAACTTCAATTCAAGAGCTGAGTCATTTCCAGATCAAAAACTTCATGTGAAGGGTATACTTGTATTTTTAGGCGTCTGTAATATGGAACGTTGGCTAGTAGATAGCTTTCTTCCACCATCTGTGTTAAAATATGCAAATGATATTCAGGGTGACGACACATTTGGACACGTGAACTGGTGGGTAATTGCACACCTTCTGTTTCCGGTTGTCATTTTTTACAGATTATGGTCATCGTGGATGTGCTTTAAGATATACGACAATTTAAGATTAGTTTAAGTATTTTTGTTTTGCGTTTTGATGTTTAAAATGTTTTCTGTAGAAAAAATCTGTTAGATGATTCTAGACGTCCAATCTCTTTTTAGGTAAAATATAATCGAAATACACCGTTATGTCGTTATGAGCAGGCATGGTCTAGCGGTCACAACGCTGGACTGGTAATTATTGGATCGCCAGCCCCACATTAGTTTGAATCCCATTCAATATCTACCCCGTTGTTTCCTTGAACAAGATAAATAATCCTACTAGCTCAGCACTTGGGGACCAGGAATCGGACTCGAAAATGATTAAACTTAGTTTGATACAAAGTTGCCAAAATGTTGTTTCCAAGTTTTAGAACGTAAACTTACAAGCTCTTCACAGTGAATATACATGTATATACTTAAGCATTGATACACATTTATTCAATAAAGGAAAACAACCGCTTCTATGAGTTTGATAAACAAAGACATGACGCCTTTTAGCACGCTTATTGATATGTAGTCATATTACTATCTATCATCAGCTTTATCTTGGCTTTATTTTACTATATTGCACATGCACGTGTACATAATTGATAACAATAATTTGCACGTACATATAATTGATAAAATTTTGTCTTTCACTTAATTATATGTTATAGTTCGTACTGAATAACATTTAGTGTCTGTGTAAACATGGAAATAAATCAATCCCTTTCAAAGGTCGGGCAGTATTGAAAATAAGTTGTATAGTTCATTTTAACAAAATTAGTGTGGCAGATAAACCACCACCCTATTAGTCAATTATGCTTGTAATGGTAAAACGCTTTAAATACCATATTATACCAACAAGAAACTCATAATAACCTGTCAAATCAACTTTATAATTTTATTGTCATCCTGAGCATATCCTTTCGTGTTATAAGTTCATTGTATTGTTTACATAAACATGTTGTTTTTTGTACAAATTGTACATTAACTATTTTGTAATGATTATAAATGTTCGTTGTTGTATTATACCTTGTATATTTCTTAATATATTAACTATGTGTACCGGGTATGTTAATGAACATCTACCAGAGATATTGTTCAAATTTGTACATTGTATATTTACCTACAGTATAGATAATACTATAATAAATTTATCCAACTTGCATATGTGTATACTTTTGCTATTTAATGTTATGATTTTATCGAGTACTGTATTCATACACCGATATAATTAAAGCCCCTTTACTAAATAGAACGCTGATAATTGTCAAGTATCACGTTTTTGCTTAAAAATCATGCAAACATTAAATGAATATATAAAACGCACCCAAGGCACTAAAAACTCAAGTATTTTCTCCAGAATTTATACTAATACTATTTTAAAATTAGCGATAAAACCCAAAGTAATGACTCTACGGAAAATCACGGAACTCAACGAAAGAGATCGGAACATCCCGTCGTGGCTAAAAATAACCACAACTTCACATCGGAAGAAACCAAATTTTCTTCTTTGATAAATACACTTTTGTATGGTGAATTTCGTGCGAAAGCCAATTAAAACTCACGAAATCATGTAAATAGTTTTATACATAAAAATATACTGACGGGAAAAAGAAACGAACCAATTAACGTCATGTGTGGTGAAAGGGTGACCGTTCATGCCAAATTAGTGTGAAATCTTCTTGTTTGGTGTAAACGGTTCTAAAGTTATGCCCTGTCACCAACGTCTATCTCTCCCTTCGTATCTTCGCGATCATGGTGTTGGGAGAGTGTAGAGTTCAGTGAGGATTCGTGTTTCGGCTAATGTAACGCCCTCAGATTAATCAATGTTTCAAAACGAGTCACAACTCGTTGTTTGCAAAGGTAATCTCGTGGACATACACATAGACCAGCTTTTATGCTCGGTGAGTGCCTCTATATTTCAGCAACGTCATGACTGTATCTATCAGCATCGTAACGACAGACCTTACGTTGAGCATGTCACCAAGGACTTCTTTCAGGGTGAAAACATTAATGTTTCCTTATATTATTCTGAATCACAAAGATTGTGTACCTAGTTGAAATGAGGCGTTTCTTTTTAGCATCAGTTTAAATGTTTGCGTACTCAAAATTTGCACGCACTGATTTCTCGAGTAAACCACAGGAAAAACGATATGACATATCCATCACTTTACAATTTTGTGTAAGTTTTACCAAACACCTTTTAAGCAACTTGATTGGCTGAGAGGGTATCTCCGTAATCTAATTTGCATGTTATAAAAGTACCCTACTTTTATAAGAAATTGATACTTTGAATAACTTGACCCCTAAAAGGAGGCCCGCTACAGAGAGTTATTATAATCCGAAGGCGGTTATATTCTATTGTCTTTTTGATAGTTTTACTTGTTTTTAAATTAATGATAAAGAATTTGTCTTCGTTTAGTGGCTTTAAAGTAAATTGGGAGAATAAAAACCATATACCCTGACTGGGAATCGAACCTGGTTCTCCCGGGTGGTAGACGATACACTCAACCGCGTCGCTAAAGGGTTAACAGCAAGGCTGATGGAAGTGACTATATAGTCACCTACGATCACCACCATCTTCCCCTCTTTACTTTCCAGAAAGCTGGCCTGGCTCTCAGTAAACAAACCGTCCATGCAGAGGCATTGCATGAGTTCGTCAAACACTTCTGACACCATTAAAGTAAATTGGGAGAATAAAAACCACATGCCCTGACTGGGAATCGAACCTGGTTCTCCCGGGTGGTAGGCGAGACACTCAACCGCGTCGCTAAAGGCTTAACCCAACAGCAAGGCTGTTGGAAGTGACTATATAGTCACCTACGATCACCACATAATCAGCACTTGCAGCTCTTTGATTGTTCATTGTGTTACAAACAATGAGAGGAAGTCACGTTGACTAAACAATTCAAGTATTGTATATGTATTTAATGTATGTACAGTTTGTATATAAGTAATATGTAAGCTGGTTGATTACAGATCATACAGATGATAATAATATACCATCACATGAATGATTAGATATGATATATTTATATACTTCATGTAGAGGTCGTGTAAGGTCATGCATAATTATTGCATGTACTTTGAATAGTGGACTTGTCCTCCCAGATGGTGAACAGGGTGATGCAAGCAGCCTACTTTCTCGTTCCAAGAGAATATCAATACTCTCGATCTAACTTAGCTTGATGGAAAATCATGATAGCCTCTGGGAACGAGAATGGCATGTACATTTGTATATCCTGTTACTAATTTGAACAGACTCCTATGATATTCAATATTTATCACATACTCAAATTATTGTGATAATCCGCCGAAAGTTGTCCCCCTTGTTGAGGTAGTTAAAATCAATATTGGTTGAATCGATAGAGAAATTTTTGGGTCCGGAAATCAATGTGATGTAGTTAATGTCTTGTCTCAAGACTGAATTAGGTGTAAATAATTAAAATATACCATGCTAGTATTGTAAAAATACAGTGCAGTAATACAAACACAGATAAAATCACAAGCCATAATAGCAATCTTAAACTTTAAGTGACACCTCTCCAATGGCAACAAAGGTTCTACTATATTCAGTTATGTTGTATAGGGAAGCTTATTCAACTTTAAACTCTTTGGTGAGATATCAGTATCTTGAATGGTTCAGCTTGGTGTTGAATGAAAGAATTTGTAAACAACTGTCTTCAAGTGCGCTATATGCTTAAGTTTCAGTCATATTTGTATGGACAACAACCAAATAGCACAGGAAACAAACTATTTGAATGAGAATATCTTCTTGGTGATATCTTCTTCTTCGATAATGACTATCGGTCATTATTGACTATTATGGCCATGCGCGGGGTGATAGTAAAAAGTAAGCTGCCAGGCCCCTCAATATCACCACTTTCATAAAATTAGTGAATCCTTCAGTAACTGTTGATACCCAGAATAAGTATGTGTTAAAGGGATATACAGGCAAATGACTGTGCCATAAAATAGAACCAAGTTTAGTATTTAAAACAATATTAAGAACGTAAGAAATCACTCACTAATAACATTTGTCACTTATAACATTCAACTGAACAATTTAAAACATCTGGCATACACATTGTTGAAAACAAAAGTAGGATACTGAGGGAATCACCAAGCTATTTAGAGATTTGTTATATGTCGTACTTTCTGAAATTAAACATATTCATTGGTCGCTTCTTGTCTTTTCAACATTCTTAGGCGATTATGACATCTTTTTAATTATACTAATGTTGCACAATAACAAGCTCTAGTATCTTCTCATCAGTAAATGCATATTTTAACACTAATCTATTTTTAGCTAACCTGACCCACGTGGGTTTAGTTAGGAAACACCCCAAATATTACGAGAAATAAAGAAATATTTTGCCAAGTAATATAACAGTGTGTCTGCTGCATTCACAGTTATAAAAATATTATTCAAAATCAGGAAATATGCAGTTGAACTTTTGCCTTGATATCCCTTTAATAAAAGGTAAATGAAAACATATTTGAACACTATATGTACTGTATCTTTTTTATTATATCTAAAACATGACAATTAAAAATAGAAAAAAACATAGTTGATGACAGAAATTTTCTAGGTATCACCTTTGCTTCCGTCTGGTAAGCCAATGTTAGATCTTTTCTTGAATCATACTTGATGATCATGTACTGTCTGAAATATCATATGAAAACGTGACCAGTCACTGAGTAATCATCTGCATCTACAGTTCTACACACACTTCACTGAGCATCACCTGAAAAACACAAAACAATAATTTTTTATAAGAAAATGTTACTTCAAAGATTAGATCTACTGTACATAATTAATTTTGAATAAATTAAGCCTATCACTACACATGAATGCTTGGTACACAAGGAAAATGAATATACATTTCATTTTCTGCCATACAAATTAGAATTACTGATAACAATTGATATTGCAAAAAAAGGAATCATAAGCCAAGTGTAATATTTGATCTAATTTGTAATGAAGTGCATGCATAACCACAGTTTTGAACAATGTCAATAAACGCATTATTATATGTTATATTCAATTACCATACATGAACAATAGAAATTATTGTCATCAATAGTAACTACCAACTTGTTTATTTCAATAACAAATGGTTCTAGTCTTGTTCTAATGAATTTCATAGTGAATGTATTTTTCTTCAAGCTCCTTGGCTTTTGAAAACAGCATCCTGAAAAAAACATCACAAATGCATCAAAACAATAGAATGGTAAAAAATCAAATACAACGAAAAAAAAAACGATCCAAGTTTAACTTTCAAAGCAGACCATTGTCATCAAGATACAATGTAATACAAGCTCGGTGAACTATGTGCAAGCGTGCTGTCGTATCAGCATTTATTTTTTGAAAACAAAAACATTATTCTATTTACTGCATTGGCTTTTATGATGCATACAATTTGTTGAGTCTGGCCAGTTTCTTGAAGAAGTAAAAGTAGAAGAAATCATTAAAATATATGAACTTGGTGACCAGAGTAATCGCATTTGTACATGTATATATTCCAGCTGGTGACAATGTTTATGTTGTTGGCTTATTTTCTTTGGCTAATGTGAAAAAGATATCAGAATTGATAAATTCGTGTGGGTAAATAAAGGTAGAATGAAGAAATACCAAAAGAATTCATCTGAAATCTACAAAACAATTTATGAGATCAGGCTTCAAAACAATACTTGTTCGACTGATATCTAAAAACTTTTGTTCGAAACAAATGAAAATAGTAGGTATGTAACAATGCAAAGCAATATATTGTAGACCCACATTGTATGCGTCCGTTTACAAACCAATTTGCCATGATAATATTGTCCATTTTTCCCAGCTGTCAAAGTTTGAATAATTTCACGGTGAATGATCACACTATCCCAATATCATGTGTGTAAGACAAAGAGCGTTTAGTCACTGTGAAATTATTCATGTTTTGACAGTTGAGAAAAAACTAACAATACCCAGAACAATAATTCAATTATGAGGCGAACTTGTCCTTCTCTGTTTGACGAAATAAAAGCTCGCGCAAATGACGTTACAGCATCAGCTAATTTAATTGAGAAAGAATAAAAATCTAAAGCAGAAACGGTTTATGCGTAAAGACTGCCTGAAATTTAAATCAAATAAAAACATTTAACAATGTATATAAGGCTAGGAGAGAAACTAAATTGTGCCAATATGATCTATACGATGTTATAAAAAAATCTTATGAATAAGTGAACAAATAGACATCCCCCCTTCTTTGTTTGCATATTCGTTATTGATGACATACTACAGGAATTGAATGATCAAGTAAAACATATTAAACCATTTATATATAAGGCTAGGAGAGAAACTAGAAACCTTGAATAAGCAAATAGACGTTTTCCCCTTTATAAATGGTTTGCACTTCTCTTATTGAAATTGACATATTACAGGAATTAAAATATCTGTTGATAGTTGACAAAGAAAATTCAATACACAAACTGTACAACTGTTAAACGACACAACTTTCAAGCTAAATGAACTCTTTGTGTAAGCGTGCTGTCATATCAGCACTTATTTTGTGAAAAAAATCCCATTATTCCATTTATCGCATTGGCTTTTATGATGCGTGATATTTGTATAGTGTAGTACCCACTAATAATATCATGCATTATTATCTCTTTTGTCAGGTTAAAAATGTGAAAAATCTTGTTGTTTATACTAGGGCTGTGAGAAGCGTACGCGATATATTGCAATTCGCTGTCATCGTTTCGCGATACGTACCACAATATATTGCGGGCTTTTAGATTCTTTGTTCCTCCGCTGTATTTAACAGAAAAATTGCAAATCTTATATGCAGCTACTGATAGAATCTAGTATTTAGGACTGAGACGCGACCCAATCCGTTAAATTCTTGCAACTTCGGGTTAGATGGAATGAACAATGGAATTTTATTTCGCGAAGGGAAGAATTTTCTAAAGAAATAAAAAATATCGCCAATACCGGTACATTAAAATCGTACCGCGGTACGTATTGCTGTATTTGCGTATTGCAATATACCGGTATATCGTGACAGCCCTAGTTTATACTAATTTTGATGATTTTGTCATTGGCACTCATTGATGGTGATGATGATATTGCGGATGATGGTGATGATAATGGAGATGATGTGGTAAGATAATGTTAATAATTTCCCATTTTGATGTCCAAGAATGTCAAGTGTGAAATAATAATAATTTCTGAAAAAGTATTTATTTAAAGAAGAAACTGTTATCGTATCAACACATTTAAAAACAAAACACCATTCCATTGGCTTTTGTGATGCACGACAAATAAGACGCTAAATTTCATAAACGTTTCTTTGAAGTTTTGTCGGAGCACGTCCCAAACCTTGAAAAACACTTCCATTCAAATGGCATATGACAGAGAGCCAGGCATTAAAGTTGCTCTATCTTACATTTTCCCAAATATACCTATACTTCTTTCTAGGAACCTGATGAAACTGATATTTGGCTAAACAAATATAGAGCCAGGTAAGGTGATATTTACCAGATGTAACCATTATTCTTAAAACAAACTCTGAGCATTCGTTTCTATGGCTGTGGATCGTTAAGCAAGTGGCTATCCGATTCGAACCACGATTCATGTGTAGCGATTCACGAATCTAACCACGAATCACTTGTTAATGGAAAAGCATACAGGAATTCAAGAAATAACAAAATAAGTGAAGAATTACAGAAGCTTTTACTATATGGGAAACCGTGTACTCAAAACATTACTATCAGACGTTTAATGGGCATTTTCAGTGGTAACTTTTTTTGTTCATATGTATAATTTTGACACAAGATAATTCGGTCCCTATATAAATTAAAGTTTTCATTAGTAGTGCGACTCGTTTTCAGTGGTAATTAAGATGAAAATGTTCTTTCACTTTTTTTTCCTAAACTAGATCGCGATCCGACGATTTCTGACGAGACGAATATTCGTACTCGATTTTCTGGTCGAGATCGCGATTATCCGAGTACTCGGATACTCGCCGCAGCCCTAATCGTTTCTCCTTAAATTGACGAATTGGAGCGAAAGTGATCTTCAGAATGTCGCCAATATTTTCATAAATATATTAAATCGTCCAACTCTTCTGAATTCTGGTAGATGGATACAAGAACATTTGAAGATAAATAACCCTTATAGCGGCATAACTAACAATCTGACGGAGCGATTAAATATTGTAATAAAATATTTTCAAAAGAGAAAAAACTCAATTTGACATGTTTTTCCTCCAAAAGAACATGACTGTAAACAGATAGATATTCAGTGTGGTGTGGGTGGTTATAGTTTTGACAATTTTGAAGTAAAATAGAGTTTTCTTATTATAAGGTAGGGTACATGTATGTATGCACAGGGAACTATATATAGGGACGTACGCATAATTTTATGAGAATAATTTAAGATAATATATAGACTCTGGTGCCAATGGTCAGAACTGTGTTCTGGCAGCGTTCTACCCACTTGTTTGGCAGATTCTATGGAAGAGTCGGAATTTGATTCTGGCACAGTTCCGACAGCCCAATCGAGCTGTTCATCCAGACTAACTCAACTTTCCTCATAGCACCATAAATACGTATTTTAGTTTATTATATTGATGTTCACATATTATCATAATAAGGGAGTTAAATCTTAACTATTCTGTAATTCAGTTTAGTTATTTGTTGCAGTTATTCCCCTTTATTTACAAATGTACAATGTTTGTGTCACGTGATGAATACGTCATCAGAATGGAATGTGAACATATTTGATATTATTTACTGTAAAGTTGTTTCAACTTGCGAGGGTTAAATTTTGAGTAAGAACATTAATTGTCAATCCTTGTATAAAGTTTCTAATTCAACTTGAATAGAAAATGTACATTGTTTATTAAACGTTAAAACAATATCGACATGAGGTAGGCACTAATAAAAAATGTATGAATGAAAACAATACAATAAGTGTTGAAAAGTTGATCTAGATCAAAACGATGTTTTGTCTCTTGATTAATCCCTCGTTTTCAGAAAGAATCAAAACTAAGTCTATTGTGATAGAAGTTTTGTTTTCCCTGGTCCCTGAAAATTATATCCTATTAACCCAAGCACATTTACGATTCGATGATCTAACAATTAACCCACTCAATCAGGCTCTTCTGTCTTTCATTGAGTCATCATCACGAAGGCTTATTAGATTATAAATCTACTTGAAATGAATTATTGTGTCCATCTAAAACTTAAAAAATGCAAACACAACAAGCCAGAGAGGGAATTCACGTCTGCTCAGGAAATATAAGACTTTAACAACAACATGACGACAAGATTACCCGATATTTGTCAACTTAAAAAAGTTCTATCGACCTAATGCTATTGCAGAGAAACTATAGCAATACAGCGATAAGTCGACCTATTGTTACACCCGTATTATCTATACGACAAAACTTTTACAAATGTACGACACCCTCTCATATCGTATTTTTGCCTCTGTTTGTCGCATCTTCGTGTTTTCGTGTGGCGCCTAGCGGAACGAAAATACGACAAATCAGGGATTCTACATAAAATTCCTGGACAGATCTACTCAGTCGTGTAAGTTTTGTGTTTTCGCTCTTTCGCATACCGTTTACACATACACAGAAGACTATTGAAGATGTACGCATTTGTAAGCGGAGTACAAAAGAGCGAAAACATGGCATAATTCAGCCACCATAGAAAACCCCATAAATTTGAGCTCAGAATTAGGTCCATTTGAATCTAATTATTCTAACTTTACACTGGTAGATCCATAAAAATATTTTTTTATCATCAGATAAATGTAAAACTTGGGATCTATCTTTGGAATGTATCCTGCTCATGAAATGACATAATGTATCCTGCTCATGAAATGACAAAATGTATCCTGCTCATAA
Organism: Mactra quadrangularis; assembly: GCA_025267735.1. NCBI lineage: Eukaryota > Metazoa > Mollusca > Bivalvia > Venerida > Mactridae > Mactra > Mactra quadrangularis. The sequence goes on along the minus strand of CM046303.1, from coordinate 49,404,081 downwards.
AATGACATATTGTTCATTTCTTCATTGCAGACCTGGTTTAAGCACTCACTAGCCTGTTTTCTGCTGCACAACTATACTCCAAGAACAAACTTTACCACTGAAGCAATGTTGTGCATCAGTACTGTTATAAGAGTTGTAGATAAATGGTACAATAATATGACAACATTCATGGTTCAACTATCATACACATTCACCTCTGTGGTCACTGGTCAAGTGGATAAGGTTGCTGAACTCGAATCACAGTAACCTCTCACTGATACAGTAACCACTCACTGATACAGTAACCACTCACTGATACAGTAACCACTCACTGATACAGTAACCTCTCGCTGATACAGTAACCACTCACTGTTACAGTAACTACTCACTGATACAGTAACCACTCACTGATACAGTAACCTCTCGCTGATACAGTAACCACTCACTGTTACAGTAACTACTCACTGATACAGTAACCACTCACTGATACAGTAACCTCTCGCTGATACAGTAACCACTCACTGATACAGTAACCACTCACTGATACAGTAACCTCTCGCTGATACAGTAACCACTCACTGATACAGTAACCACTCACTGATACAGTAACCTCTCGCTGATACAGTAACCACTCACTGTTACAGTATTTACTTACTGATACAGTAACCACTCACTGTTACAGTAACCACTCACTGATACAGTAACCACTCACTGATACAGTCACCTCTCACTGATACAATAACCACTCACTGATACAGTAACCACTCACTGATACAATAACCACTCACTGATACAGTAACCACACACTGATACAGTAACCACACACTGATGCAGCAACCACTCACTGATACAGTAACCACTCACTGATACAGTAACCACTCACTGATACAGTAACCACTAACTGTTAGAGTAACTACTCACTTATACAGTAACCTCTCACTGATACAGTAACCACTCACTGATACAGTAACCACTAACTGATACAGTAACTACTCACTGATACAGTAACCACTCACTGATACAGTAACCACTCACTGATACAGTAAACACTCACTGATACAGTAACCACTCACTGTTACAGTAACCACTCACTGTTACAAAACTACTCACTGATACAGTAACTACTCACTGATACAGTAACCTCTCGCTGATACAGTAACCACTCACTGATACAGTAACTACTCACTGTTAGTGTGGTTGTTTCAGCCTAAATCTGACCACAACTTTTTTTATTAGAGAAAGCCAGCCGCTGTATGAGAATGATAGGCGTCAAGTGCTCATGGGTGAATAGAAGGAAACATGGTTTGGTGAACTGTCCTTTTCATAGAGGTTGATCAATAGAAAAAATACCTATATGAAGAACAAACCAATTATCAATCGACGATAAATAACACAGTGATGTAATCGATTTAAAAGTTTATTGCAACAAAACAAAAAAACCCAGTCACAGAATAGATCAGAAAACATCATCTTGCTATCAGGCATATGGTTTGAAAATTTGGCATTCAATCATTGATCTTGGAGAAAACTACGCAAAATAATACATGTACTTCTTTTTATATGAATCTCTTTGAATATTTTGGGGCATTGACATTAGAAAGTGAAAACTTATGTCCTGTCTTTGTCTTACCTGCTTGTCGCCAGTAGTATTGCATTCTCATACCCAGAGTCTAGTAGGATTCTCAATACTAGTGTTGAGAATCCTACTAGACTCTGGGAACGAGTATGGTAGTAATGTATCGTGAATTATACATATACACAGCAAGGGAACATATGACGTCACGTATCCAGAGCTGTGTAGAGTTGATGGAGACAGTCATGGAGTCTGCGTCACTGTTCAAGTGATGTTTGATCAATTTTAGCTGTACCCATGTATTAAAATTTAGTGGAAAACGCGCTTTGCAGTTTTATTGACGTATTCATTAATATTAGTGAATATTAACTAGATAGAATTTTAGGATTAAGACTGAAGTCTTTAAGGGACCGACAGTTGTTGTATTCGACTTTATGTGACAGACATATTTACAACTCTCTGGAGATTCTTGAGATCTAAACCTCGGCGAGGTGTTCCGAATCAGGTGCGTATAGGAGGATATGAATATTAGGGTCACAGATGGGTGGGTACGGGAGGGATGTCCCCTCCGGCCGGTCGAACATTTTTGTGAATGTAAGCCTCTGAAACTCGATTTCCAGCACTTTCATTACCTCCTGCTTAAGAATTAATCTTTGTATAAGACCTCAAGATTTTCAATATGACATTGTGTCATGAAAATGAATTTTTTTAGTAGCGTGGTTAAAGTCTATTCACATATAATTCTTTTGGGAATTTGTATTAAATGAATACTTGGATTGGGTTCATATCAATCGGACATTCCATTCATCATGAAGTTACTGCTTAATGTGGATATGAAAATAGTGTTTAAGTGTAAATAATCTTGTAAATAGTTTTAATATTCAAGGACTATTACAATGTGTGACATTGATAATGTGCGTGAAAATTTATTAAGGAATACTTCATATTCCTTCTGACTATCAGTGATGTGAAATATCAATATTAGAACCGGAAGTCAACAATTCAACTCATGTTGTATATCAGTAAAGGATTAGACTATCAAGAGCCCAACAAACCCAGTGTTTATGTATTTTACACATCTGGCTCTCATCTATGTGAACTATGTGAAAAATTAGATCTACCTCACGGTCCCATTGCCACTGCTTGCCAGAATATTTGGGCTGCGGCTCCTGTGGCCAAAGCTCCTACGCGCCTGCGAATGCAACCGTATAGTAACTTCGTGTACACTTGGCTACAAACTCCTCACAGTGCTTACGTCACACTTTGGTTAATGATTTTATAAAGAGAAATAACTACTTTAGGGAGTTTGACTTTACTATTATACAAATATTTTCTTACTTGTTATGACAAAAAGCTGAAAGATTTGTCTTGATCTCGTGAATTGCATGAACTTACTACACTGACAGAATTAACTCGGATATTATGGTAGCTCGTTTAGGATAACTTGAGACAAACGACTCAGTCTGTTTACGTATTTGGGACTCAGGTATTTCATAAAACAGGGAGATCAGATGATTTTGTGTAATGACAGTATTAAACATGTCTTAATGCGTGGAACGTGTGTTTTCGTACTAAATATAATACATCAAAACACACTGATAATAGTCGATAATTACGTGTACTAAACTGAAATCCACCTGTGTATAAAAATGGTATCGTTGTATTTTGTCTCAAGTTATCCTAAACGAGCTATACAGCGACCATTTGCCCCAAGCGATTACTTCGCGCTTTCGAAGCTATGTGTTTATTGTTCACTCAATGTACCACGTGATTGCTCATTTCATGGGTGAAAAAATCAACGCGCGAAATCGCTGGGATCAGCGCCATTTTAGTTGATATTCTGTTTGGTAGGATGGATTTTTGTTTCGGGTAAGTTATTTTATGTTTGAATGAATATTTTTGTAATTTATGCCATAATTCATGCTCCTTTTCTCATATGTTGAATAAAAGATGCTCAAACAGGACGATCTTGGTACCGAAATTTCCTTAATAATCATTGTGACCAGATTATCGTTGTTCGATGGGTCCCTTGTGTATATAGATTAGTGCTTGATGCTGGATAGCTCATTGCAGACTCACGTGCAAGCATGCATGCGCGAGTAAGTTTTATCTAGCTGCAAACGGAGTTTCTTACTGAATGGAAAAAATCAAACGTTGGATTTAAATTTACGTTTAAACATTGTTACCATTTGCTATAAAGTAAAACACTCATACTCTTGTACAATGAAGTACTGACTATGACTATGAGGATGATGATCAAAATATTTCATTCAAATTCAAGGCAGCTACATTATGTACATATTCATGTTTAAGGTTCAGTATATGAAGTGCACTGATGTAAATGGTAGTTTTTAGGATGAAGAGTCAAAATCCTGGGACTTTACTTGGTTTATCATTAACTCAGGCCCGTAGGAACTGGGGGGAGGCTAGGGGGGGGGGTTTAGCCCCCCCCCAATATTTTCAGCAGTTATAGTGATTGAGGATCTTTATTTAATCTGTCACACTAAATTGATTGATACATGTGTGTTTTTTCGGCAAAATCAATATTGCAAACACTTTTTAGAGAAAAAGATGTTCAAATGCTGTGTAAAATTGAACTTAAACATAAGTACTGTAACATTAGGAAACGTTTTCTTTTTCTGAAAATAAATCACAACAAATTAGCCCCCCCCCCTATCTGAAAATGCTTCCTACGTGCCTGTTTAACCCAATAGCTCAAAGTGTCTGATAATTGATTTGGATTAGTTAGAATTACTAAGTCTTGTTTCATATAGTTGAGCTTGTTGATAATTTTGCCTAGAACTTCTTAAAACTGGCTGGTGTTCAAAAAATCAAGACAATGGCTGTCAGCATCTTAGATCAATGAATTAAATTAATGAATTTTAAAAATATATGACAGCTATGTGTGTTATTTCAGGGCTTTTTCAAGGGGTTTTGGGGAAAAGGCCCCTGCCCAAATTGGGAATTTTTAACGCTGTAAATAGTCCAATTTGGGGAAAAAAATATCAACAAATCATCCCAATATGGAAATTTCATCATTAATTTTTCTGCATTAAATCTTTATATGCCTTGCTTTGGTGTCTCTGAAAGTGTTGCAGTGCTCTTTAAGAGTTTGTTCTGACAATTCAATGAGGAATTCAATGCAAATTCTCATGTATTTTATTTCACATGAAATCTCGTGGTCTCTTTTGTAAAGGCAAATGACATCCAGTTCAAAGGAAATTACTAAACAAGATTGGGAATTTTTTTCTTGAAATTGGGAAAAATGGTCATTATTTGGCATTGGGAACGGGGCCCATATTCGGCCCCGTGAGAAAGGCTGAAAAAGCCCTGTATTTTATTCTTTCAGGTCACAGAGTTATACATATATCTATGCATGAGTATCAACTATATAAGAAATGATAGATGGTAACATAGGTGTAATGCTGTCTATAATGGTTAAACAGCAAGACAGGTCTTATGTGAGTATCCAGTGGGTTTTTTCAGGCCATTTTGGGGCCGAAATTGGGCCCCATTCCCCTCTCCAAAAAGTATATATTTTTCCCCTTTCCAGGTAAAAAATTCCCCTGTCAGACTGTCCTAAAACTTTTGTACTTTTTATAGCATTTTTGTCCATTCCTCAAGCATTACAGAGAATTCATCATTCGGAACATCCTTGGCCATTCGCTACGAATAACCTCGGACATATTTAGGCACCATTTTGAAACTATGTAAACAACTACACGATCGTTTAGGCGATGACTTAAGTTCTGCTTTTAATCCGTAAATTTAAAATTACACAGTTCATTGATACCAATGAACAATATTTGGTTCAATTTAAAACAAATAAATATGTTTAGACAAAGATCTGTGTGTATACTACAAGAACTATTTTGCGTAACCGTTACGTGCTTCGCCTCGCGTAGGTAGTAAAATCACCAAAATCCAGCTAAGACCTCCCATGAATCCTCCCGAGATTATTCATTCATGAAAGGTCGAGGGTGTTCCGAATGAGAATTCATAGATGAATATATAGGTTTAATAGTTGAAATTTCATGAAAGTAGACAGAAATGTTACTCTGTTAGAGAGTCCATGTTATCTCAAGTATTGAAATTTTCCCCCTAATTTCATTTTTGTCGCGATTTTCCCCTCAAAAAGGGCCCCGCCACCTTTCCCCTATGAGTGAAAATAAACACTGGACTTTCTATTGTTTTAACCAATTGATTGTAATTTTAAAATTGACTTGTATTTTTATGGTACATCATATCAAGGACATGTAATCTTATTTAATGTAGAGCTATGACATCATGTAGTATACCATAGGCGGATCTAGTGGGGGGGTCTGTGGGTCAGGATCCCCCTAGAATTTCCAAAATGTACCTGTTCATTAGTATTTTTCTTGACTGTAAGTCATTTTTAAGTAGCATGAAACATTTTTTCTCGGTGCTTAACATAGATTTAATGGTTATGTAGTTTTTATTATTAATATGTTGCATGGTTCAAAAGTTTGGATCTCCCTAGAAAAAGTTCAGATCCTCTCCCCCTAGAAAAAAATCCTGGATCCGCCGCTGTATACACTTGGATCCAAAAGTTTCTTTAGGCATGTTGAATTATGATGTTATTGAGCGTATGTTTCATAGTTAACATGTTATTAGTTTCACATCTGATATACACTAATTGAGTCTGCAGTCAGGCCTCTACATTAATTTTTTCCCTACTTGTCCGGTCGGGCTAGTAAATGCTCTAATCCACTAGCCCTGACCAATATTTCACTAGCCCTGACCAAGGACCCTTTATTTACATGTAATTATTACATAATTGCATAACATGTTTTGTAATAATTTATTCGTCTTTTCAGATGTTGATGAAGATAGTCAGCCATTTTGGATGAGTTTCAATAAATGGTGATCATATGATAGACATGTACATATTATTACTAACTAGAAATTTTGATATTTTACATTGTCGACTGAACTCAGATTTTCGACTGTGATTCTGAACAAGACAAAAAAATGGTAAGCATTTTGATACATTTTTCATTCATCATCTACACTTAACAAAAGTTCTAACTGATCACTTTCAAATTTTGATTATTTTATAACGTGCCAATGGATCCTCATTAAATTTTGAAGAGGTGATTTTTGTGTCACTTTCTTTTGAGATTTTTATTTAAAATATTGCCTTTACTTAATTATAATGGGGCGTGTTTGATTCGCGAGATCTGAGTAATCGGAGTACTCCGATCACTGAAAAAATTGAATCAAACGCTTCAGATCACGCGCTCGGAGTACTCTGAATATACCTGCCTTTTAGGAGGAGTAAGCGGAGTATGAAGAGATTGGTGTTTTAATGCGAGGATTGCAAATGTTTTTTACTATATTTTTACATATTTTGTATCATACTCTTTTGATAAACTGCTGTCATCTAAACAAAAAGCATCTTGCAACCTTTTCCAACATTCTTGTGTTTTGCTACAAAATTGGGACATTTGATTCATCGGTGCTCTCAGAGTAGACCGGAGTACTCGGAGTAGGCTGAATCAAACACGCCCATGGAGTCAATCATCGGGCTTATTTCTTGACACGCAAACACTTATAAGACTGCTTAACGCAATCACTGCGCTTCAATTCGGCCATCTAAATTTAAAGCATGTTAAAAGCAGAATTTTCGAATTTTATATTAGTCAATCAAGCGAATGCGAGTAGGATAAATAGAATATTAGGTTAGTGTCAATCTGTACTTAGTTTATCCGGCTCGTCTCCAAAAGGATTATTCGACTCGGCAAGCCTCGCCGAATAAACCTTTCTCCAACTTGCCGGATAAACTAGATACAGATTGACACTAACCTAATATTCTCTATGTTTGCAGAGGAATCACTTTCCATGAAATTGTTTCAAATTTTTAAATTTTTTACTTTATTTTCAGAAATTTACTGATGGTTTGATTAATGCTCATGTGAATTATTAATATTGTTGTGATTGGATTGTGACAACTGATGTAGATATACTCAATGTGACTTACAGCTAAGTGCTTTCTTTCATGTCGTATTTATTTTGATGTAATGAATATTTTTATAATTTTAAGTGACCAAGTTGTACATTGAATTGATCATACTCATGCAACCTTTTATTATTTTGAAAACATGATAGAAATGGACTGGTGCTATGAGTGAACTGCTCTTAGGTCTTAGTTGGACTATTTTGGTTTAATACATTTTTTTCGTTTATATACCGACAATGAGATCGTCTTCCCTTTTAACTCTCATTGGATGAGATTTTTTCATCTGGGTGGAAGTTGATCGGCGCTAAACTTTACAGGAGGGCAAGATTTTGATGGTTATGCACGGTCTTCATCAGTACAGGTTGCCAGGGTATGATCTTATTTAATGGTTATGTACCATAGTCTTCATTCCTAAAAGCTCTAACGTAGAAAGACTTTAATGGTTATGTAAAGTCATTCTTCAGTAATTATTACAACTAAGATTACTTCATAGTTCTTGCTTGTAATACTTGTTACGACAAGGAGAAGGCTATAGCCATTATGTAACAGACTTCACTTGTTATTGCTGCTTCAAAATAAGGCTGTAATCATTAAAGGACTTACTTGGTGACACTTACAAGGGTTGCCCAAAGATAAGACTTTAACTGTTGAGAGATTGTCTGAATGTTTTGCCAATACAAAGAACGACTTTGTTCAGAAAAAACTGTTTCAATCAATTTGAGTTTCAGGAAGGTGGACTTGAATCAGTAATGGTGCTGTCACCATAGATACATCTTGAACAAAACTGCATTTTTATACATATTTTGAGTTTAATTTGGCTGTTTACTTATTAAAACTTTTCATACCTTTTTCTAATTGTGAAAAAAAATATGTAGGTACCCACTAGCCTATGAGTATTCACAGCTTTATAGGTGTTTATTATTTAGGAAAAGTGTAGGCATAGACAATTAAGTATTAAATACTTGATTTATTAAGATTATGGTTAGTTATTACATATAAATCTAGCAAGTCCTCGTTTCATCCTCTTATATGTAGTGACCAAGTCATTCTTCCTATAACAGCAGACTACATGGTTTATTAAGAAAATCTTTTGAGAATTTTATTTTGTTTTCAGACAAACCAACCTAATGATTCTGATGCTCCCTTTCTTCAATGTATAGAACAATAAATTTGACTTATTTATGGTAAGTGTAAGTTCTTATGAAAGAGTTACTTCAGTGATTTTTTACTAAATATTTTAAACTTCTTGGTATGCTGGTGAAATATACTTTATATATATTTTTGTAAAAAAAGGAACAGTGTGGTCATTTCCCCTAAGGTTTATACATTTTACATATTTCTGTCATGACAAGAATGGTACAGGGAGATTTCAATTTAAGATAGTTTAATTTGCTTTTTTTCTGACTTCACTGACTACTGAAAACCAAACTAAAAATACTCAATGGATACTGATTGGTTAGTGCAAAACTGGTCTAACCATATGTTGATACACAAGTATTTAGTGTAGTTTTGTGCTGACCCATTCATTCATTATTGACTGCTCTATATAGCTATGAAGTGATGCTTTGGAAAGCATTTAACTTATGCAATTGTAAAGCAAGCATACATCCTTATTAAAAAAATTAGTCATTGTAATTTCTTGATTTATCTTTAAAAAAAAACACACAAAAAACAAACTATTTTGACTATTTATTTACCTTGAAAAAGGCACAGAGCCAAAACGTCATGATCGTAGGTGTTGTTGTTGTGAATATTATTACATAATTGATTTATCTTTGTTATTTCTTTGTTTTCAGGATTTAACAAAATGATGTCAAATCAATGGAGCTATTCATTATACAATTGGAAGAAAGGAACAGGAAGACCAGATGGTTTGAATGTACACAGTGACAGTGAAGAAAACACGCTAAGATCTTTACATTACTTCTAGTTTTTTTTGCCAAGTCAATACTGTCTTTATATACGGATATTTGTTTACCCCTTTCTCAAAATGGTTGCTTTACCATATTCGAAGAATAGTTTGGATATCTAAAGTGATCATTTTTCCAACAAATTTGACTTCATTGGAATATCTGTTTGCCATTTTTTACCTATCCACTATATGGAAACTTTGGGGTTAACTGGAACTGGAGTTGTTGTCTACTCATGTAAGTCTATATGCTGATGTATAGTTTAAGGTAATGGCACGAGAGTACCTGTTAATGTTGCAAGTTTTCATGGTTTGGTGTAAAACTGGCAAGCATTCATTTTTATTGAAGTCTGGTAGTTGGCTAGTTAGCAATAGATTAACCTGGGACTTTTTCTCTATAAATTTCCTATTGTCCAAACTTCAGTAATATTCATAGTACAGTCTATCAATGTAATTGAGAAGAAGTAAAATGTCTCCTCATTTTACTTTTGTATATCATATCACTTTATGTAAAAGATTCTTAGTTCTTTTGAAATTATGGAATAGAAAGAGAAAAAGTCTATATTTAGATGATCTACTTTTCCTCTATTAAGCATTTACTTCATTGTAGTTTTTGATTCACCTAGCTGTTTAAACAAAGATTTTGATTTTCTTGTAATTGCTTCAAGTGATCAGATAGTGCTTTATTTATCGACATTGCTATAATTTATGCTTCTAGACATTAATTTTATTAGTAGGTTGTCAGGGGTGATCGGACGACCTTTAATGTTGTGCTTTGTAATATAATTTTCACTGTAGAATTTAGATTGTTGTAAGTTTGCCTTGATAATTTATGATGAGCTCCGATTTGACTCTTTACATTTAAATTTATATGTTACCAAAATTACATTTTTTATTAGGACTTTTATCATATATAGCTCACTCATGTTGACCAGAGACTAGGTTTACACTTTTACTACCACTTACTATATAGTCAGTAGATAAGTTAGTCTTAGTGTTGTAACTAAAATGTCCATTGTATTCATTTGTCTTTGGTCAATATGAACAAGCTGTATTCACAAAAATTGGAGGAAAAGTATGATGTATTTAAGGAAGGGGTGTGGAACAGAATTGTACAATATGTATAACTATCATGCTGTTTGCTTAGAAAACGTAAGTTTGATTCTGATTTGATTGGGGATAAATTAAAATTTTGTTCATGTTCATAGCAATTATTTAATCACAGACATTATTTTGACAGCTTTTAATCATTCATTAGATAATGAACTTTGGAGCAAGAGGTGTTAATTTTTCATAATCTTAGACGTACAGAATATATTGGGATTTCCAGATTTCCACACCCAAATGTCTACGACTCCTTACTCAATAAACATATACAGTGACCAAAGGATTTTGTGAATCCTGCTTTATTAGTATAAGACTTGATTTATTTATGATAAATAAAGTAGACTGACTTATTTACATAAGTGATGCTAAAACATTTGTAATTAAACATTATATATTTAAACCTTAGTGAAAGTTCTTTCATTTACGTACATTTTAACTAATTCCCTGGCTGGATTTTTAAGACAAGTTTTTTAAACTTATATTAATCACTCTTAAGTCTGGTTCCTGGTCTGCCAATATTTAGGTAATAGGATAAAACTTCTTGCTTAGGAAAACTATTATGTTAATTTTGTATGCAATTTTAAACAACATGGCTATCTATTGAATATTTTCAAGTCCAACGTCGTAACCACTTGGCCACACTCGGCTCATTCTATATAGCTTTGTGATAAAAATAATATCACATTATCTTTTGGTCACTGTGAGAAAAATTATTTCTAAAGAATCTGTATTGTAGGAGTAACTTTAATTGATTATTTTTATATGATCCCTTTTTGGTCATTTATTCTTTACATTGCTTGATAGTTTGACTTTAATATTTGAATCTTTCCTGTAGAAAAGTTTAGTGTATTAATTTGCTTACAAAGAATTACAGTTAAATCTAAATAGCCTTTTAGATATATCACAAATTATTTTATAGTAGGCCATTTAAGTGAATGAATGTTTTGGGTATGGAGTCCTAGATTGTAGTACTTTCTTGTCTAACAAAATTAACCAACATGTTAAGGGCATATAGGAAAACTGTCATAACTTTAAATTATTTTCAAAAAATGACTCTTTAGAATAGCTGGGGTGTTAAAGTATAATATTTAAGAGAAATGAGAATTCAATTTTGTAAATTAGATTTTAAGACAGTTTACTGTATGAAATTTTTAGGTTCAACTAATCACACTAACTATTCAATCTTCTACTTATACATAACTCTAGCTATCCTATATTCTTCTGTTCTTTGTATTATGTATGTGTTATGAACCACTCGACCTTTTACAATGTATTAAGGTGATAATACATGAGAAATCATTGATCATCAACTAAACCTAGATATTTGATGGAGAGACCAAATATGTTATCACTCTACCAACCAGGCACTTGTGTCATTTGTGTATCTTCTACAAGACTCTGTAAGATGAGAAGCTGGTATTCAGGTATGAGTTCTAGAAAACTAACTCTGACTACAGTATTGTAAGTGTATAAATCTTCCATGTCTCACAAATAAATTCTTCTAACATCAAAAAGTGTTAGATTTTATTGGTTTCTTATTTTAATTATTGCCACACAAATTTTGTAAAATTTTCATTACACTTCAATTCACAGTTGACATTTAATTTTATTAGATTTATTCAATCTTTGGTTTACTTAGAAATTATTCTCATTAAGTTACTGCAAACTAATCAATATGCAAAAGATGAAGATTTATACATTTTAAATTGAGACTACATAAGGTTAAGTACTTTTAGAGGGTATTGAAATTTAAAGATAATCATTTCGATGTTAGAGTTACACTTTTTAACTATTCTATACTTCACTTTTTATTCTATATTACAATTTTTAAGATATCATCGAGGTAGTCACTTTTTTTAACAGTACTGTAGTCGAAGTCATGAAAGAGGATAAGCAATTAATTAGAATTACATATCATCTTTCATGATGTTTAACGTTAGTTATTAAGCCAACTACCAACCTTTTGAATACACATTTATCATTATGTAAATGACAGTATTTGACTTGGAGATTTATCTTTTTTTGTTTTCATTGTATTTGCTGCATTCATTTATTTTATGTCACGGTATCTTGTAACCTCAAGAGCGCAAATTCATTCTTTCTGTTAGGTGTCTGTTGGCTTCCGTAATTTAGAATGATCAACGCAAGATTGCCAACGCGATCTTGCCTTGATCAATCTATCATTAATACTAGTTAGGTTTCCGTCTCTTATTTGGTTCCTGTCTCTTGCATTCCCAGAAAACAGACTTTAAGAAAGTTGGGTAGATTTCAAAATCAAAATTTTTGCTGCGATGTATGCCCAGTCCCATGATGAGTAAATCCTGGTGGCAGTAGCATTGATGGATCAGCTGACTAGGTCAGTTATATATAAGATTCCGGCGAGTTTGATGTTGGATAAGCAATGGCATTATTTCACAACACTTTTGTCAGTGTTTTTTCTTGTTCAGTTCTGTTTGGGGGTGTACAGGGGATCTGGCTCACTGTCATAGTCCACCAGTTGAACTGCAATCTCATTAAAATCATATCACTTACATGCTAGAATCTCACTGATTGCAACTACCATTGCGTGGTGGTTGCGTCACCGTCTTCTCTGCCCCATTGTGGTAGTATTGTGGTGTCCCTACAACAAGTTTAGAGGGAATACCACTCTGTTGTGGGAATGCCACTCTGTTGTGGGAATGCCACTCTGTTGTGGGAATGCCACTCTGTTGTGGGATTACCACTCTGTTGTGGGAATGCCACTTTGTTGTGGGAATGCCACTCTGTTGTGGGAATGCCACTCTATTGTGGGAATACCATGAGGCCCATGACATTGCCTCCTATGGTCTCCCCATGTTACTGAGATGCCTTTGCATTTGTAGCCTTTATACTGATAAGTCTCCAAGATGTTGTGGAGAAATTATTCTACTGTGTAGGGATTGCAGAAACATTGCCAGGGCAATGTTTTGGCAAGTTAAAGTTGCAGTCGCTGAATTTGAACTATTGGAGGTCTATATCAGTTGCAGAAAATTTAAGTGACATTGCTGCTACTAAATAATAGTGACATCACAAATCTTCATTGGTTTCTTTGATCTCTGACCAGTGACCGTGAAATATCAAAGTGGTTGGGGCCATGTTGCCACTAGATTGCCTCGAAAATTTAAAAAAGTATGGTTTGGGGGCTACATTCCTACAAGATTTTCATGTAAAAGTTATAAAAATTTGGTTGGGGGCCAAATTGGCCATGGGATTGTTATGAAAATCTGAGAAATTCATAGTTTGGGCCTAATTGATGGCCAAAAGTTTGTTATGGAAATTAAGTTCCATTGATTGGAAACCTGTAGGAAAGATAGCCTAGATGTTTCTAGGATGTGATTGTGATAAATATTTGTCAGGAGGTAGAGCTGCCAGGGTACACCTTAGGATGGTAGGCTGCAGTTTAGTGCTCATGATTTGGTTCACTGTTCAGATTAGGGTTGAGATGAAATGGTCATCAATGATACTTATCGATATGAAAGGAGTCGAAATGATTATTTACGATACAATAAGTGTAGTTTTCATCGTATCATAAGTTGTATCGTGATATATCATGCTAGGCCACAATATGTATCGTGAAACTGACATATTGATATTGTATCAATATATAGCCATATTGTCTCATCCCTAGTTCAGACATTGGCAAACAATGGTTTGAACCATTCAAACTTAAGTTTGGAAATAATCAGTATGATGGATGACTAAAATAATCCAGCAGTACTATAACAAACCAATAAGTGCAATTAAAAGGATATAAGTTGTCTGAAATATGGTGGCCTCATCCATATTTGGATTGATTGATCAAGAGTTAGGCGTAACTTAATATTGCGAGCTAGTATATCAAGCACATTTGTCTAGGTATATACAGTATACATGTCCCATGAACATGGTCTTATTAAGGAAATTAATCATTTGATTGATTTGCTAAAATACTGAACATATCTCAAAGATGCTGCTGATATTCTATTGTATTTCATTTTGAGACGATTCCGATATTTGATAATTTTTCATTTTGAGACGATTTCAATATTTGATAATATTTCATTTTGAGACCATCCTGATATTTGATATTATTTCATTTTGAGACCATTCTGATATTGATATTATTTCATTTTGAGACCATTCTGATATTTGATATTTATTTTTTAGATGATACCTATGTTTGGTAATCTTTCATAATAATAATTATGATGCCAAAATTTGATATTTCATATTTAAAAATCATTATTTCAAAAAAATAGAATGTTTAGTGATTTTAATGCTTTTGGACATTAAATTTTAGAGCTCTTAAAATTTTAGGCATCTCATTAATATTAAAAAAATGATATTTATTGTGTTGCTAATTAACTCAAGTATAATGTAATATATAGAGGATATGCGTTTATTTCAGTTTAAAATCAATTTTATTTCACTAGTGAGATAAGGATGCAATATTTGGAGAGTGGCTACTTGTGAAAATTTAATATCCTTAGCTCACATGTGAAATAAATAGATCTTAAATTGAAATAAATAAATGTTGTGGTTATTATAAACCTTGACTTATCTTAAGTGTAAGTCTGATATGCTTCAAACAGCTCATCCAAATTTATTTTCATTTTTTCCAAACAGTGGAATATTGATTTTTATTTCACTGATAAATCCCAGTATACATCTGGAAAGCATAATACAATGGAACCACAGCACACATACTGGAAGTTGAAACTGAACCCTAAGGTGTACCGTGGCAGCCATACTGATATGTCCTGAGAGTAGGGATTTTGTTGTTGCAAAGGTGTTTGCATGCGAGGAGGGTTTTGGCCTTACATGTTGGTTAGGTTTTGGCCTTACATGTTGGTGAGGTTTTAGCCTTACATGTTGGTTAGGTTTTGGCCTTAAATGTTGGTGAGGTTTTAGCCTTACATGTTGGTAAGGTTTTGGCCATGCATGTTGGTGAGATCTAGGTGTAAGTGGTCTGATTTGATGAGATTGATTGAATTCTGTTGGGCTGTGTACAGTGAGCTAGATAAGAAATGATTTCATGGTTCCATCACTGGGTCTTTTGTTAGGGTTCCCTTTGTGGGGAGTTCCTTTTGTGGGGAGTTCCTTTTGTGGGGAGTTCCATTTGTGGGAAGATCCCTTTGTGGGGTGTTTCCTTTGTGGGGAGTTATGTTATTGTTGGCTTCAAGTTAGAGTGCACTTTCTCCATATTTGTCATTTTACTGGACGGCAAGTTTCTGTCTTCTTGTGGTCAGGTTTGATCACAGTAAAACTGACATGATGTATTGATAGCATTTTTGTCGCGTATCTTGGGCCTATTGCTGAAAAGGACAAAATACGTTTGGCCATAGGATAAAATATATAGGCACTTTTTGTCCTCTTTTCCACGGACAAATGAATGCTTAAAATCTGCAAGTCAGCTGTGGAATGTCTATGTCATCTTTTTAATTTGACAATAGCATGTGTAATATGTAATTCATTCAAAATTGCTTCAATGGGCAAGTGGAAAAGGATGTCATGTCACGCCAAACTTATGTTCGAATAGGAAAATTCTAGCATATAAATATCTTAAGAATATGGCAAGGCATTACTATTAGGAAATAAAACTGTTACTATTTACATTTTTTCTGCTTTTGAACCGATTTTTAAATGTAGCAAAAAAGTAATTTTGGTACTTAAGGTAAATTCCAAAACTATATTTATGATGACAGAAAATTTTTTCAGAAAACTACTGTCTTACTGTACAGTACCCACCAAAAGTTTTGAGACATTTTCAGATTGTAGGCCTACTGTATTGCTTTTTCTAAAACTTGGTAATCGTTTATTTTGAAATGCTTTGTAACTTTGCATTATTTTTTGGTATTATAAACGAGTCTGAAAAAATAGCATATGTTATGGAATATGATAACAATAAACATTGATAGGGAGTCTTATGGATGTCAGATCTATCGACTTGTGTTTATCAATCATAAAATTTGTTTTCATTTCTTCAAAAACCATACTTATATTTATAAGAAATAATGATTCAGCAAGAATAATCATCAAAATTCAAAATTTGTCATAAATTCTCAAAATTTTAGATAGGTAACTGTATTTCTAATGCTTTACCAAGCCAGGTATGAAATCATATTAAGTTATTCTGTATAGACAAAATTATTCTAGTTTTATATTAAAGGGAGATAACCAAGCATTTCAGTAAGTCTTAGTATCAGCAAGTTTTCAAATTATTACTGGTGATTTATGATTACATTACATCCTGTAAACTTAAGGCATTTGCATTGTTTTTTGTCATTTAAAGTGCTATTTCCTAAATTTTAATTGATACCATTCCCTATCCAGGGTGTTGTGCATGTTATATGCTATTAAGGAAGCTCATTTATTAAAAGATTAAGTATGACATGTGAGTTAAAAACTGGCCAAAGGGATTCTCCTTGATATCAGTTATTGCTTTAAATACTTGCCTTGTTTGTTTCTGGGCTTATGCACAGCAGATGATGGCTTGATGGCAATTGTGAATAAATCTCCGAGAGCTTCAGCTTGATGGCATTGTTCATTAAGACCAATAATTGCCAGTAGGTTTTTGTATGCTGTCTATTTATGTCTTTGAAACCCTTGTTTAACCAAAGAACATGATTTTCAAATGTACAATGCTGACTGTACATTTCACCATCATTTGTGGTGATGCATTTTCCTTTTGGTAGTTAGACCATTCTGCATCTAATATATGTTCAATAAAACTCTATATGAAAATTTCTGGCTCAAAAGCTTTCATCAGTAATTTTGAGATGAAAAGTAAGATACTCTCATCATGTGTTACTATTCTATTTTGTTGGAAAAGTAATGCATAGTGTGAGAGTCTTACTTTTCATTTCAATGTTATTAATGAAAGCTCTTGAGCCGATGATTTTATAAAGAGTTTTATACCACATAGTGACCTGCATATCTAAAAATGACAAAAATGGAGAAAGTGCACTCTAATGATAAGCTGACATTATGTATGGTGCCCTAAATGTTGGGCTCCCTGGGTTCAAACATTTAGCCAATGTTATGTATGGTGCCCTAAATGTTGGGTTCCCTGGGTTCAAACATTTAGCTAACATTATGTATGGTGCCCTAAGTGTTGGGCTCCCTGGGTTCTTTCATTCAGCCAATGTTGTATGGTGTCAACTGGCCTGACTAAAAGTAGTAGCAATAATCACTAATCACATTGCTTTGTGCTGTGGGTTATGGCAGTGACTGATAAAACTAATACGAAAGAATAAAAACTTATGGAAAAGACACAATATGACCCTGATACTTAAGGCAAGGATGGTCCTAGCCAATATTTGGGAGGATATCTCCTTCAACAATTTGTCCAAAATATCTTAGGCAAGGGTAGTCTAAGTCTATTGATAGGAAAAACTTCTGGCCTTAATCTGACCCTAATGGTTTTCAGGTCAGGGTAGGTCCTAGTCCATTGTTTAGAGAGCGTCTCCTGACACCATCTGGCCCTTATATTTAGGTCTGGGTAGACCTAGGGTTTTGCTGGGAGAATGTCTTCTGCCTCCATGTGGCATGTGGCCCTTATACTTAGGCCAGGATGGGCCCAGCTTATTGCTGGGAGAGTGTCTCCGGACACCACGTGGGCCTAATATTTAGGCTGGGGTGGGCCTTGCTCCTTGTTGGGAGAGTGTCTCCTGACACTATCTGGTGATGGAATCATGAAATCATTCTTTTCCCCTTCAGTTTGTAATGTTTGAGATGCAGATCCCCTTTGTGTGTATTTGTTAGGGTATAGTCCAGGTTTTTAACCTGTCAAAATAATTAGAGACAACCGTGGGGTCTTTACAAGAGATAGTAGTGATGCTGCTGGATCACCACTAGGGAGTTGTAGGTGAACTCGCTATAACGGGAAGATTAACCTGAGCTTGAACTACCTTATCATGGGAAATACAATTTTCCCTCAAGTTTCTGTTTGAGTGTGTACACTATTAGGCAAACTATACATTTAGTGTTATCCAATAGATAAATGAACTCATAAAGAGACCAGTGGCCCAGTGGAGCCTGGTAGGTGGTTTCTCATGTATTGAGTTGCTGTACCTAACCAAGTTTTTACTGCCATGTTAAAGGACAAATGAGCACACTCAGAGTTTTACAAGTGGAATAGGAACTAGAACTGTAAAGCTCCACTTAAACAACCATCACAATTGAGGATTTTCATATGCAACACTGTCTAGATGAAGGGACCCTTTGCTGTACATATTTAGCATTTAGGACTTGATAATTGTCAGAAATTGCACAATTCTGAAATAACAAGAGGGTTGTTATAGTGGTGCTTTACTGTATTATGATGTATTTTGCATTATTCTGATGCTTATGAACAAATATTTGGTCATAGTGGCATTATGGCCAATGGTTTAATCAGGGTCTGAGTTATTGTGTTTTGGCACTGAAGCAAAACTTAGGAAATGATTTAAATGTTCATGTGTAAGGGTCAAGCTCAGGTTAATATTGTTGGACTGGACAGTCTGTGACATTATATATTTTGACAGGTTAAGAACCTGGACTATGTCCCAGTCATGTACCATTGTACATGTCAATGGTCATGTATGACTAGGTATTCCATGTGCATGTTGTCTGTCTATGTATCAGTCATCTCTGTGACAAAATAAGGGGCAGGTTGACTTTTTGCTTGGTGTAAGTCTGTCAGTGTACATTGTACATCTGTTCAGTAAGATGTGGAATTCTTGCACAAATTATAAATTATACATCACAAGTTTAGTTCTGAAGCACTGTCTTCCTTGGTGGAAAGATGTACATTTTGATCCATTATAAGCTTTGGTACCAATTAATCTTAGGATATTACAATAGAACTCAATTTTACTTGGAGTATCTGTTTTAAATGAGACTTTCAATTTAAGTTGACTAAATATGAGTTAAGTTTTGGTTTAGTGCTATGAAAAATACAATTTGAAAAACATTAATTTGTGAGTTTTGGAGCCAATATCAAGTACTTCACATCTATTACTGGCATAAAAATGTGACTTAAGACAAAAACATCAAAATTGATATAAATTGGTACCACATTTTGACAGTCAGAGATTCTCTGATGAAAAAAGAATGTATTTTTGGACTAAATCCAGCATACTATACCTGGTATAGGTTGTTTAAGATTACTTGAGTGACAAAGCTATATGCTACTACAAGCAAACAATGTCTCATATCATCTTATTTGAGCTATTTATAATTTCATGGTGTTTTAAGGCGCATGGACACTTATTGGTCATGTAGTGCACAATAACACAATTTGTGAGATAATTTTAGCGCTACAGTAATACACTGAGACAGACAACATGCACATGGAAAACAGGTCTTATCCTTGAAGTCAGTTACATTTACTGTAACTTTGGCCTACTTCTGGTCAAGACAATTGCACACATTTGTCTGAATAATGTGTGTGTACTTCGGGCATTTGTTACATTGTGTAAGATCTTAGGTCACACATGTTTTGTGTGCCGTCACTACCAGTGACTGCGGTCATTGGTACTAATGTAGTACTTTGTTTTGCATGTTATCATGCAAATTGAAGTAAATTTAATTAAAAATAGTTAACTGTTGCTCTGGTAGTAAAAATGCTGGAACTGGACATGATTTTCCTAATCTTATTTATATGTCAAGATGCAGATTTTGTTATATAACATTATATATCACTAACTAAATACACATAGTACACCCTTATCTATGATCAGTTGAGTCAATTAATACAACAAATGTCAAGGTTGATTATTGGCAAGTTAAGTTTCCCAAGCCAGACAGGATAGTTGTACCTGTACACTCAAAAGAGAGACACTGCAGTGTTCACTGAGTGGGACACTACCTGGTTGGGTGTTGGTTGCTTGTAACCTATGTTAGTTATTAAACTTAGTAAAATGCTCATGAACGTGTTAAGTTATATTCTGACATTAAAATGACAAATGTCATAAATTGAGTCTTTATGCAAATATTATTCAGCATTTTAAATGGTATTCTAAAGTTATCTAATGTGTAAAGGATACCTAAGCCCCGTGTGGTTTCGGGAGCCGTAAGATCAAAAGAATAGAACCACTGTCTCCCCCTTGCATGTCGTAAGAGGCGACTAAATGGGGGATGGGCACTCTGGGGGAAGGGACAGTGCTTGCAATTATCATCATATACCATCAATTTGTGTATGCAATAACAGCATATTTAAACATCTATTTTGCTGTAAAAAGATTTACATTCTATTCAAGTTAGCATTCAAGAAAGATAATCTTTACCATCAATCGTACTAGTAAATATCTGAGTTGTCTCCCTTTGGTTCAAGTTGGTGTTAATTTATTTTGATTAATTTTTCTTTCTGAATCTTATAGTCTAATCAGATTGAATCAGATTAGAATCTTCTGTCTTGCCATTACAGTTTTGTGATAAGAACATGAGTTTGTTGACAAAATGTTAATGTCTATGAAACATTTACACTTTTACCATTGAAATTAGATTTTAAATTGACTAGTCATCTCTCAGGGATGCTTGTGTGTTTTTGTCAAGTTAGAATTTAATATCTTACCATTATTAGGTATGTTTCATATATAATAGCATTTTTGCAATTAATTCATGTTCTTAGCTCATCACGTCTGTACCCTTGAATTTAGATTCTAAAATGACTCTTTCTAGTATTAGACTATTTACACCATCAACCAATGAACACATTTAACTTTAAAATTTGTCTACTTGTTCATTTGGACAACTCACACCATCATTAATAGCATTGTATTTAAGGGAAATAAATAAGTTATTTACTAGTATAAATTAAGTGTTGAATTATTTTGATTTTAATTTTGTTTTTGGATCTTTCAAATCAATCCAAAGTTGGAATCAGATAAGACTCTTATGTCTTCTTGTTACAGTTATACTATCAGCCAATACAAAAACATTTAATGATAAGAGTCTATATTGTCATACAGGGGTTGATGTTAAATTTCTAACTAGGTTGCCCAAGCAGCTTTAGTTTAGCTTGCCAAAACCAAATGTTGGCTAGAAATAACAGGCTATCTGATGCCACATATGTGTCACCATTGACAATAAGACAACCTTGAATGTCCAGCCCCATCATGTACTTTGATTTTGCAAGCACTGTCTCTTCTTCTTGTCCCATAAGTGCTGCCAGTTTCATTTTACTACCAGTGGCAACAGTTTGGGGTGCAGTAAAATCATTCAGAGGATAATTAGGTTCATTTATAACTTTGACTTGTATTCAGTCACAATATCAATGATATTTAGCTGGTATGGTTAGAAAAAGTGGATCTTCCATCTGGTTAGAGACCCTAAATGGGACAGATTTATAATGTTTTTGCTATAAAATTGACATTTCCATATATCATCATGTGTAATTTTTGCTTAAGATTTGTGTGAAAAACTCACTTACATGTAGTAAACTAAGAGTAATCTATTTTACATGTTTCTAAAACAATGTATACATTTCTAGCTAGTAAGAACCGCTCAAGAGCTAAGAACTAGATCACTCTCCTAAACATCAGCAATGAAATGCCTTCTTGACAGGAGAAAAATGTCATTTTTGTCACTGGCCTATTTTAGTTGTCATTTCTTTCTAGACATCATGCAAATAAAAAAATTAATGCTTTAGAAAGTGTCAACTTTTGGGTATCTAACCAGTATAGAAAAAGCAATATTTTGTCCTAAAAATGCTGAACAAACACATTTGGAGAACTGTGCCTATGTAGGTGTGCTAAAGTGTTGAGTTGAACTTGGTATTTACATTCTTGAATATGAAATTAAGAACTGTGACTCATTCAATGCAAGGTTGTGAACTATGACTCTTTGAAAATGAAGTTGTGAACTGTGACTTATTGAATACAAGGTTGTGAACTGTTACTAATCAGCACTTCGATTTTTGAAAATTAGCTGACATTCAGAGTTTGGGTTATTGCATTCTATTTAGAATGAATGAGATTGAGTTGAGATCTGATGCTGAATCACCTGTTGATTAGACAATAATTTGAAAGGAAAACACTTTAAAACTACTGTTGAATATTTTCAGTCAACAACTATACCATCAAATGTTAATTTTTTGCATTTAACACATTTAACATCTAATGTATCATATTTGTCTGTTAGTGCAAGGTAGATAACTCATACATTGTACTTTGATGAATGAATGACTGATTTATCTCCCTTAATACTAGATGTATTTTAGATCTGATTTCATGGCACAAATTTAATCATTGTAAAACTAATACTCTGTATGGTGAATGAATATGATACTCAGGTGGTTGTGGCCAGAGTGTAAAGGTCACCATATCCCTGTGTGGTTTCGGGGGATTAAAAGAATAGGACCACTGTATCCCCTTGCATGTCGTAGGAGGCGACTAAATGGGGACCTGGGTCTGTAGCGCAGTTGTTAGCGTGCAGAGGTTTGAAATCTTGTTTTCCAATGGGGAACAGATTCAAAGCATACCTGGGTTGGTAATACCCCTCTATGAAAATTTGACAGTAATGTCAATTTTCCTCCATTATTAAGGTAAATGGAGAAGATGCCAGCCTTGTGGAAGGGTAGGTAAGTACTGGTTATAGACAAAGGTCCAGGAAAACCAAGATTGGCCCACTGGCCTCCGTAAATGACCTCAATTTGTGCCAACTAGTATTAAACACAGTGCAGCTGACCATCTCACTCATA
Source organism: Mactra quadrangularis (assembly GCA_025267735.1). Lineage (NCBI taxonomy): Eukaryota > Metazoa > Mollusca > Bivalvia > Venerida > Mactridae > Mactra > Mactra quadrangularis. The sequence goes on along the minus strand of CM046303.1, from coordinate 49,380,854 downwards.
CATTGTACTCTTGTGAACAAGTAACTGATTGATTTCTCCTATTAATAGATAAACATTACATACTGAAACATAAAAATGAGTAATTTGGCCATTATTAACTCATGTAAATTTGTAACAGCTAGATGTGTCATCAATTTTAAAATGTAAATGATATCATTTTTGATGTAGAATGAAATCGAACATGTCTGTAGTAGAGTTAAATGTCATCTGCTTTGATAAAAAGTAGTCTTAAGGGTAGAATGGTCTTATTTTGTAAGTTATGTTTAAATCTATTATCTTGTCATTACAGTTTTGAGATAAGAACATGATTTTGTTGACAAAATGTTAATGTTTATAAAACATTTATACTTCTGCCATGGAAATTGTATTTTAAATTGACAACTTATCTCCTTGACTTCCAAGTAACTTTCATGATAACAACTGAAGCCTGTCTATTATTGAAGTTAGATTTTAAATTGACAAGTCGTCTCTTTGAGATCCATGTTTGTTTTTTGTCAAGTTAGAATGTAATTTCTTTTCATTTTTCAACAGTTAATGTTGCATTAGAGTTTAATATACATTACAGGTTTTAATTAGGTATATAGCTTTGTCTGCCAGCACTGCCATATACACAGCTAGTTATTATTCTATTATTTATATTAAATTCCAAGTAATATTGATGACACCTGTATAATTGATAAAGTTCTAATAATTATTCACATTATTATTATTGAAGTTAGATTTTAAATTGACAAGTCATCTCTATGAGATCCATGTTTGTTTTTTGTCAAGTTAGAATGTAATTTCTTTTTCCACTTTAATTAACAGTCAATATCTTTAGAGTTTCATTTGTGGACAGGTTTTAATTAAGTATTTTGTTGTCAAGTTAGAATACAGTTTCTTTCCTCAACTACAAATGGTTTATAAATGATAACATTTATGGAATTAATTCATGTTCTTAGTTCATTATATCTGTCCTCTTGAATTTAGATTTAAAAATAATTATTTAAAATAAACCATTTATACCATCACCCAAGGAAGTTTAGCTCTAATTTTGTTAAATATTTATTGGAAACAGTGGGTGTGATAACTGCATCAAACATTCATGTCAGATATGGAAATTGGCTATTACAATACAATTGATATTGTCAAAACTACTATTGCTTTATTATTGCTATTGTTGGTAACTATTGTGCTATTATAAATATACTTGACTTTGTACCATCCAAGTATTATATAATCTTTAAAACATTGATTCAAATATTAACTGAGAATAGTGTTGAGTTGTACTACATAATGTTTTATAAGGTCTAAATTTCTGAGATAGAAATATTTTTGATAATACTAAAAGCTTTTTTGTCAAGACTGTGGCTAGTAAAACATAAAGAAGTTTAAGTTCCATGCCAGTTTCTGTCATCCTGTACTTATTAACTTAATGGATTTAATGATCAATTTAACTATAAACCTTTCTTATAATGATATGTAGAAGAGACTATCGATATACAGAAGAGGTTTCATATGGTAACAAAAAGTTTTATAGACAAAGACTGCTACTGAGGTAATAATAATCATGATAGATAGGATTAACAAAATAATATCTGAATTGTGAAGAAATGTTATAAATAATCCATGATCATTGATCAATTTAAACATTTATGTAAATATTGCAATTTTATGTTTTAAGCTTTTGTCATCCTCTGTTTTTCACAAAAAGTTTAGTAGCTATTTTTCATAAAATGACGTTTCATATATAATTGGTTTTAACATGTAACATGTGATCTTCTAATCTAAGTATAAGTACAATTGGTTTGAAAATGGTCAGTTTTGGTAATTTTATTACTATACATAATACTCAACATCATTAAAGATCAATGCCTACACTGACATCTTTTAAGATCTAGCTCACAGCAAGTGACCGATTGAGCATGTACTATTGAATTACCCTAAAAATATCAATTTATGTAACAGCTGACAGCATTTTCTGGCTTTAAGTGACAATATTACATCAATGTCAATAAATTCAGTATGATTAAATGAACTTATGGAAAGTTGTGGAAAATATTTTTTTTCTAAATATTGGTGTATAACCCATTGTGTATTGGTTATATACTCATCAATAAGGAAATATTGCTATCAGCATACTGGTCTGTGAGGATACTTGTCTCAATGATTGAATTACTTTACTGCGCAACAGAGTAATTTAATTATTGGGATAAGTATGTTCATTGACCAATATGGTGGTAGCATATCAGCATACTGGACTTTGAATATATTTGTCTCAATGATTGAATTACTTTACTGCGCAACAGAGTAATTCAATTATTGGGATGAGTATGTTCATTGACCAATATGGTGGTAGCATATCAGCATACTGGACTTTGAATATATTTGTCTCAATGATTGAATCACTTTACTGCGCAACAGAGTAATTCAATTATTAGGACGAGTATGTTCATTGACCGATATGGTGGTAGCATATCAGCATACTGGAATTTGAATATATTTGTCTCAATGATTGAATCACTTTACTGCGCAACAGAGTAATTCAATTATTGGGATGAGTATGTTCATTGACCAATATGGTGGTAGCATATCAGCATACTGGACTTTGAATATATTTGTCTCAATGATTGAATTACTTTACTGCACAACAGAGTAATTCAATTATTGGGATGAGTATGTTCATTGACCAATATGGTGGTAGCATATCAGCATACTGGACTTTGAATATATTTTTTCTGATGATCAAATTACTTTCACTGTGCAAGAGAGTAATTTAATCATCAGGATGAGTATGTTCATAGACCAATATGTTGATAGTATTTCTATTATTGTTAGTATATAACCAATTTACAATGGTTATTTACTAATCAACAAAGAATTACATCATTTTGTTGACATCAGAACAAAAATACCTTGGATTCAACTAATTTAGTTTAATGTTCATATAAGCTGTATGCCAATGAGAAATTCTTGTTAATTGACAAGTTGTGTTGAGATCTAGGCTAAGTTTTGTCTGGTAATCATTCAGCTTAACATCATTTTCAGGCCATCTTTATAAACATATTATTTACATAAAAGTGCTGTAGTTAAGTAACATCATGGCATTAAGTATTAAGTCTTCTGTTTCAAAACCTCAGTTTGAAATTGCCAAGTTGACGTCTCTTTCTCACAAAATGTTATTTTAAGTCTAAACTTGATCTTAAATTCCAAGTAATATATATAACATCTGCTCAAACTATTTAACGAAACAATCCATCAGTTTTCAGTGGTGTTAAATAACATCTAAAAATGAATGTATAGACTTGTAAATATCATTGTAACATTTAGATGCCAAGTGATGTTCAACCCTTCATGTTTACTTCATATCAAAATTAAATTTGAATTCCTTGTCTACATGGTGTAACATTTATGTAAAATTTGTTATTGATGCTAAAAAGTAAATTAATTTATTAAAATACTCAAGGTGTATTGCTCAATGTAGTGGAGTTCCATTAATAGAAGATCACACTTAAAAACATAAATTATATCAAGTAAAGTCTTTACTTCTATGTCATTCAGTCAAATCATTCAAACAAGTACATAATTCAACCTATTATAAAAAGAGTATGCTGATTCTTGCAACTGGTGTAAAATCATTGTTCATATATATAATGATACATATTAATAGAATGATAGTCATACCTTCACATAATGAATTTAACAAAATGTAGTTGCTTAACATCATTAAATATTTTTCAATTCAAATCACTTTATTAAAAAGATATTTCAAAATATATGTAGTTGTCACTAACGATGCTAGGTAGTGATCTACTATGGCTAAATTACATTGAGAGAAGAAAGAAACAAGAGAAAAATAAGAAAGATGAAAGGCAATGAAAGTATGATAGACATATATGGAAATAAAAGAATGAGAAACATATAACAATGATAGATCTAAAGATATGACAGGAATGCTTCATGCAGACTTAACAGTATTAACCATGATTGTGGTGGTTATACTGTTTAAGATTGCTTGATTGAAGTGAAATCTGTAGAATGAAAAACATAGATCTAAAGATATGACAGGAATGCTTCATGCAGACTTAACAGTATTATCCATGATTGTGGTGGTTATACTGTTTAAGATTGCTTGATTGAAGTGAAATCTGTAGAATGAGAAACATATAACAATGATAGATCTAAAGATATGACAGGAATGCTTCATGCAGACTTAACAGTATCAACCATGATTGTGGTGGTTATACTGTTTAAGATTGCTTGATTGAAGTGAAATCTGTATAATTGTACAATGTACAGTAGTCGGGTATAGTAAGGAATCTAGCTAAGGTGCATTTACATATATAATATACAGTACTGCATTGAAGTACAGAAAGATTCACCAGAAATATCATTTGAAACCTTCAGGTATTTTGCTATTGTTAATGCTGTGTGGTTACTTATTTTGTTATGTTACAGAAAGGAGGGGTATTGAATGTTATTCTTTAACTATCAATATAGCAATATTTATTATTTGAAAGTGAATTTTACATTTGCTTATGACTTAGTGTACTACAGAATGATAAGGGTTGATAACTTGTAAAGAAGTATGACTGATGATTTGTATGTATATGACTTTAATGATGTGATGTAATTAAATGTTACTTTGATATAACTTTGAAAAGAAAAGATCAGTGAGCTATAAAAGTTTGTGAAATTTTATATTGAAATTGTTAATAATAAAATAAGTTTTTTCCCAACTTTTACCTGAAGTTGTTACATAGAAGTGGTTGTTACAAAGATTATTCCCAAAATCATGGCAAAAATATGTTACAATGACTTTTATAATTATTATTTGATAAACTTGAATCATAAACTTGAATCATTAGATTATACATATTATTTATAGTTTATCATGTGTTTATTCTTTACATTAATTACCAACAGTACTCAATCATTTAGACTTAATTAGTTAATTAAAATGATTCTTAACATCTTAAGTTGTAAAGTAAACAAAACATTTTTTAAATTCTAAAATATCTATAGCATTAGAATAGACTGCTTCCATCTTTGGTCTAAAGTTAGATAGATTTGTTAATCTTGGCTTTTATCATAAATTATAGACCAACTGATAGGTAAAAAAATCAACTCAGGAACTGAGGAACAGTCAACTAAATTGAACTGTTATTTAATTTAATGATCAATTTAAACTGTAGAAATATAGATAAGGACCGAATCAGTTTAATTACTCCATTTTGTAATTTACTAAGATGCTTGTATTAGATAATTAGATGGTTACTAGACATTTCAATATTATGTAGAAATATTAACATCACCTAAATTTGCCATTTTTGCATCAACTGCTCTTTTATTTATGATTTGAATATCACATGATACATTGTTTTGACCTATTATATATAAAACTACATATCATGAAAAATAGGTGCTTTGCTTATTTGAATACCAGAGGATGATAAAATCTTAATGCAGAGAATTACAGTACTTCTATAAATGTGTAAGTGACCAATGATTAGAGATTTCACATTAATCATAAAGACATCAATGATATACATAGTCTGATAGTCTCTCTGAAAAGATGTTAAGTCGGAAAAATTGCATGAATAACATCTGTAAGCAGAATTATTGAATGAATATTTAATATACTTGAATGAAAAATAAACTTTTATCTTTCTAAACTTTTTTAAAGAATTATAAGTTTTTTGTTCATTTAAATTCATTAGGTACAAGTACATGGGTGAACTACCTTGTAATTGAAATAGATAACTTTGAAAGTAAAAAGTAGGCTTAATATTATACACAAAAATTACTGTTTCATGTTTATTTTGATAAAAATACCATCAACCATTTTGTGTTTTTGAGCATTAGTAGCACATCTCAACTCTTAAGATCTTTAGAGTGGAAACATGACCAGGAAACTTAAAACTTTTGTAGTGATATTAATGGCAAAATTTCAAATACTATGAACTTATTTTGAGTGATAACACATGGAATACAAAAGATCTTAAAATCAAGTCATTTGTGTTGTATATATTTTGCATAAATTACTTTACGGCTAAGCCAAGATAACTGGGACCTTTTGATTTTGCCAATGTTACATTGAAATATTCTGAAAAGTTCATTTTAAATTAAAAGAAGAGTGTTTTTTTCCAACACGTTATCTTGAGAGCTTTCTGATGATGTATAGTTTATATATGTTCTATTATCATTTTTTTAGTTATTTAGGATTACATTCCCTAAAAACCCTGTTTTTACACTGTTTTTGAGTCTCACTGAGGTTTTGTTCTTTTTTCATCAGTTGTTTTGAAAAGTTCTTGTTGGTTACAGTTACTTTGATGTGTTTTCTATCTCTGACTGACATACAGGTATACGGTATTTTTTACAAAAGTTATATATAATCAATATTTAAGAAAATATTCATGAAAGAGTAAACATGTACCCTTGTAACGCAAGTAAGAATTTTACGTTACCATCTTTGACAGACTTTAAAACTATGTTACTGCTTTATTTCACTTGTATCACCTTTTTACTATTACAGTTTATAATTATTTTTACTTAACGCAAATGATAGTTTTTAGAGCATAGCATTTTCTTTTTGGAAAATAACTACTGAACATTGTAAATTTTATGTAGAGTCCGTAGCCCCTGTTTTAAACTGTGTGCTAAATTAATATAAAGAATCATAGCTGCTGTTTTATTACCTTTTCTGTTTTTGGTTGTGCCATGTAGGTAATGCAGGAAAGGAATTAAATCAGAAGAAGAACAAAAAAAAATCTAAAGACAAATAATTGCTGTCCGTAGCCCTGTAGAGTCCGTAGCCCCTACTATATTTATATCTTTTTTTCATACAGGACAATAATAAAACTTTTCTAATTGTCTTAGTTTCGTACTTTTGCTAACTAGCTATGCATCTAAATACTGTATGTCTTGATAATCTTCATTCTGTTGAAAATAATGTTAAATTTGACGCAATTTATGAATTTTCTGATAGATTTCTTTAATGGTCAAACTGATACATTAGACATTTCAGAAGATACTTAAATATATATTGGTAGTGTTTGTAAGTTGAAGTTAATTGTTTTTTAAAGGATAATTACACTTGAAACTATACAAACCTCTTTAAATATGTGATAGAAAAATATACTTGTGTGGTGTAGAGTCCGTAGCCCCATGTTAATTTTCACATAATTCATTCTTTTGTATTTTTACTCTTAAACTTATATATGTATAGAGATAACTTATTTGATAGATTTTTTTGTTGAAATATACATAGAAACAGGTTGAAAATTCAGGACTTTGTTTTGTTTTGACATTTTATGTTACTAGGAGACACACATTTTTCATGTTTTCTCACGTAAAGTAATGGACTTGTTTCTTCCCATTACTGCTCATTTTTTCAAAAGTCAGAAAATTAATACTGTATCAATAGAATATCATTCCACAGGTCAATTTACATCTAACTACTTTGTTCAATACACTAAATACCGAATGAATGAATGATTATAGTTTTCTAAGGGTCCGTCCGCTCCATAAGGATGCATTATGTGCAGACCCCGGGGTGTGGCCTGTCACCCCTTAAAGATTGTTTTTGAGACCGAAATTATAGGTCAAATTTTGTAAGAGACCCAATATAATTCATATTGGTTTAAGTGATTACTTTGCCAAATATGTTATAATTTAGTGTGCCAAAGAAAGGTAATCCCCTATTTTGCTAATTCAGCACCTAAAGTATGGGGATTTTCCTCATAAGAATATTTAGCTTACTCAAGGCTTTGTTAACTTGATGAATTGTTTCATATGCCTGAGTATGTTTGAGTGCTGTTAGTTTTTTGTGGGATGTGTGTTGAGTGTGCTCGTGTGTGCTTGTTCAGGGTGTTATATGTGTGCGTGAATTGGGTCATGACCTACTTTTATCTACTTTTAGCTGTTGACCTACTGACCTACTTTACTTATACCGGGGTAATGCTGTGTTACTTGTTTTGTGATTGTTGCCCAATAGTCAACCTGGGCTTTTTTTTTCAATCATGCCTGTAAAAGCAGCGCCACCAGGAGGAAACAAAGAAAGACAGCCCCACGACCTTGGGCGCCGGAATCTGACAGACCGTCCTAAACGAAAGAGAAGCCCCCCTCTTGGTTTCTGTGGCTATCTTGAATTCATAGCCTGAAATTGAAAGAGTGTAACTGTCTTGTTACTATTTTATAGTTTTAGAGTCGTTCATTTTGTAAAGTTAAAGGTTTTTGTTAAGTATGTAATTTCGTAAACCAAGAGAAGGGTACCCGCCCCTGTCCCAGAGTGTATACTAAATACTATCAAGACAGTATGTAGAGTCCGTAGCCCCTGATGTCCATTTTATGATTTTCTTTATTGGGTCAAGAAACATATGATTATTCATATCAAACTTGTTATAAATGTGTTGTCTTCATCTTCGAATACTTTCAAATATAAAAAATCGGTCTTGTTTCTTTTTTCTCATCTATACGTAAATTGAAACTTAACATTCCCTGTGTATTTTGGGGTATTTGCACTTTTTACCTTGGTTAATGTTGCAGACAATGAGAGAGTGGGCGTAGAGTTTCTTCCAAATTTTAAAGTACATGTTTATCAAACTAAATACCAAATTACTTACTAGAAATATACATCTTTCTAATTTTTCGTGTGGTGATATGACTTACCATGTAGAGTCCGTAGGCCCCTTGGGTACATATATTCAACCGTACTTAACTTTTTTGTTTTACATGTTCCATCCAAGATCTTTTGGAAATTAGTGCCTGATAGACATGTCTTTATATTACTATAAAAGATTCTGCACTCTGATGGGGTCTGAAAATTGCCATATGTGAGACTGAAGAGGTACCCTTTATCTTGGCTTTGCCGTTTAGTAATACAGTAGTTACCAGTAAAAGCAATAGTATTTCAATTGTTGTGATGTCAATAAAAATTGTATTGTAAAAGCCGAACTTATGTTCACCTTACTAGTCAATTAAGGAAAATGCAAATTCACTTATATTACGATCCACTGTAAATGTTTCGTTAATAATTTTTGTCGCAGAATCAATCGGTTTCCTTGTTCTAAACAGAGTTAAATTTAAGACAACTAGCAAATATTTCAATGTATGATACTTAATAAATGTAGTTCATTGTCATCAGTCAATGTATGGTCACGTCATTGTGCTAACAGACTTATCTGTGAGAGAAAATGCCTAATGGTATCAATGTATTTTTTCTAAAACTACATGGTGATGTCAGCAGCCAATATAAGAATTGTCACAGTTCACATGGTTGTTCACAATTTTGGTACAAGTCATGAAGAATAAAAGGATATGTTTGTTCGGGTGAAATGGGACAATATACCAGTACTCAGTTTGAGTATGATGAGAGTTCTGTGAACCTATTTTTCCTCTGAATGAATTTAGTGCACCCCCCCCCCCCCCAGCTCACATGGGCATAATGCTCATGTGAGCTTTATAGTTGTGATCACTCTTTGTCTGTATTACCGTCTTTTTTCTTTTAGCCCCCTCCCCTGCATTGCATTTCAAACATTACAAACTGCATCCCCCAAACTTAATTGAATACGAAAAGATGCTGACAACTGTGATGCGGGATGGTGTCATTGTGAACTCCAACATACAACTCAAAGGAAACTTATATATAACTGACCTGTATATACCGCATTGATGTTCGAGTCCACTGGGTATTATTATGGGACATGCTTGGGGTGGCCCGAGCATGGGCTGTACTGAGTGGCTGGGGGGAGGGCTTTGGCATTTTTGAATATCTATCTAATGGACTTTTTGTTCTGTTTTCTGTCTCTCTCATTTCCTCGCTAAGGTTGCAAGATACTGTGATATAAGATACCTGATAGGAATTTATATGTATTGTGTTTTGATTATTATACCCCCGCTTCGAAGAAGAGGGGGGTATACTGTTTTACCCTTGTCCGTGCGTGCGTGCGTGCGTGCGTGTGTGCGTCCGTCCGTCCGTCCGTTACAAAATTTCCGTCACAGTTTTCTCAGCAACTATACCATGCAGCAGCCTGAAACTTTGCATATTGCTTCATCCTATAGTCCCATGTGGTGTAAAGCGATTTCATGCTCCTTACTCATCTACTTCCTGTTTGTCGCATATTTTTAGATTTTGGCGGGGGTATCACTAGTGAGCATTAGCTCACAGATTTACTTGTTTGTATTGCATTTTTTGCTCTAATTATGTTTCTTTTATAAATATTTCCCATGTGATGTCATAGATACTGACCATAGACCTTTTGGCAGCCATCTTGGTAGACATACATTTATGCTGGATAAGGTATTAGAATACCAACTATTTTTGAAATACCAGCAGATTCTTATTTGTCTTCAATATTACTGATTAACTCATTAAAGCAAAAAGTGCTGAAGGTGAGCTACATGTATTGTGGGAGTCTGGCCTGATGCAAACCCATCTGTCATAAATAATTTCTTTATGAAAAATGTCTTGTCAGAAACCATAAAGTCTACTGTTACTTCAAATTATACCCCACAGGTCAACATGTACCCCATCCCAGAGGTCAACAGATTGAAACCAGAAAATGTTAGATAAGTTCTCAAAAACAGTAAGGCTGAGAGATTTCATTACTGGCATGTGGCATCACCTCAAGGTCCCCTACTAAGATTGTTCTAATTATGCCACTGTCCTAGGTCACAAGGTTTTCACAGGGTTACATATAGAAATGTTAAAAAATCTTCTCAAAAACCTAGAGCGTACATTTTTGCATCTGACATTACCTCAAGGCCTCATACTGGATCTTTATTGGTCCCCATTCTAGGTGTCAAAAGGTTTGCAAATTCCCTGTCCCAGAGGTCACCTGGTTTATATAGTATTATATAAGGAAATGTTAGATTTTCTTATCTAATGAAAGGCCTAGAGGTTCCATTTTTGGATTTTGACTTCAAGGTCACTGTTTTCATACAGTTAAAACTTAAAAGATAGTTTGTCAGATGCCCTTAGAATTTAGTTCTTTGGTGAGTCATCCAGGATAAGATGGATCCTCTTGTTTTCATATCAAGTTAAAAGCATTCATATTTTGTGTCATATTAATCATTTTTTAATCTGGGCGTTTATTTTATGCTTAGAAAATATTGTACGTACAATTAATACACAATAAGTATTATAGGAACTTTTTGATGATGTTTAAATGTTTTAACTTTTCAACAGATTAAAGGATCTCATTAGGAAGTGATAAGTTTATAATAATATCTTTTGAGTGTGTCTACCTTTATGGCTGTTAAGAATAGGGTAGTATGTGATTTGGCATGATGTGGGAAATATGTATTTTTCAGGGTTGAACGATAATATAAGTTTTTTAATTTGCATGTTAATTTTACAGTTTAAAACAAGTGTTATCAGTACTACAAGAGGATCACAACATTAACACGTCAATTCAAGAGCATCAAACCATCCGTAAATCAACACTAGAACATCCAACCATCGATAGATCAACACAAGAACATCCAACCATCGATAGATCAACACATGAACATCAAACCATTGATAGATTAATGTACTGTATCATTCTTATTATTACTTAGTTCTTTCTTAATGCATATGTGACTTTTAATCATCATTCCCCAACTAAGCTTTACAATACAAATTTAAAACCATACTCGTATATAATTTACAACAATACAATTTCGACATGTGACTTATTTTGTATTTACAACTGGCCCAATTATTAATCATATTATTTATATTCACAGGAAGAACATAATAATGTGATTTTTTTTAGATTTTAGGCACTGACAGAATTGTTTAATTATGTTCTTTTAGATTTTAGGCACAGACAGATTTGTTTACTAATGCGTTTTTAGTTTTAGGCACAGGCAGAATTATTTATTAACGTGTTTTTTTAGTTTTAGGCACAGACAGAATTATTTACTAATATATATTTGAATTTGATGCAGGTTCATACAGATGTGTTGTGGATAGCATTCGCCCATTGACAAGAACTTAGGATGGATAGCACCATATGACCTCTCCCTCGAACAGGAATAGTCCACAGTCTACGGCAATGGATGTACGCCAAAGTGAGGGTGCGTAAAGAGTTGGCTGGTACGTACGAATTTGGTTACAGGATGTCTACCAGGCTGATAGTAATGTCAATGATCGTTTCTTATATCCACAGCAATGCAAGATTAACCTTAAACTATTTTATACACCTATGCAATTATTCTTTTTTTTCACAAGATTAACAGTTTTAAATACAGTAATAATAAGTTTCTATCTTTTTCACAGGCAGAATTATTTACTAATGAGATTTTTTAGATTTTAGGCGCAGACAGAATTGTTTAATAATGTTCTTTTAGATTTTAGGCACAGACAGATTTGTTTAATAATGCGTTTTTTTTAGTTTTAGGCACAGGCAGAATTATTTATTAACATGTTTTTTTAGTTTTAGGCACAGACAGAATTGTTTACTAATATATATTTGAATTTGATGCAGGTTCATACAGATGTGTTGTGGATAGCATTCGCCCATTGACAAGAACTTAGGATGGATAGCACCATATGACCTCTCCCTCGAACAGGAATAGTCCACAGTCTACGGCAATGGATGTACGCCAAAGTGAGGGTGCGTAAAGAGTTGGCTGGTACGTACGAATTTGGTTACAGGATGTCTACCAGGCTGATAGTAATGTCAATGATCGTTTCTTATATCCACAACAACACAAGATTTTTATTTATCATTTACAGTTGGGCCAGTTATTAATTCTACTTTTTCTTATTTAAATTACAGCAGTAACAAGACATATTATACACTGTACATGTATTTTTGATTATAGTGTGATAGCAAAGTGCATGGCTATAAATATAATTAATTAATTCTAATTTTAATTTTGGATCAACCATTCAAATACATGTATATTTTCTTTTTTCTAAGTTAGATCATTCGGCAGGCCAAATAATAGGTATGTAGTCGGCTGACGTTTGATTCAAAGTTTAAGTTGCCAAAATGTTGTTTCGAGAAGTTTTAGAACGTAAACTTACAAACTCTTCACAGTGAATATATTTAAGCATTGCTACACATTTATTCAATAAAGAAGAACAACCGCTTCTATGAGTTTGATAAGCAAAGACATGACGCTTTTAGCACGCTCATTGATATGTAGTCATATTGTTATCTATTATCAGCTTTATCTTGGCTTTATTTTACTATATTGCACATGCACGTGTACATAATTGACAACAATAATTTGCACGTACATATAATTGATAAAATTTTGTCTTTCACTTAACGCTATAGTTCGTACTAAATAACATTTAGTGTCTGTGTAAACATGAAAATAAATCAATCCATTCCAAAGGTCGGGCAGTATTGAAAATAAGTTGTATAGTTTGTTTTAACAAAATAAGTATGGCAGATATAGACCATCACCCTATCAGTCAATTATGCTTGTAATGGTAAAACGCTTTAAATGCCATTATACAAGCAATTAAGACACTCATAATAACATACCAAATCAACTTTATAATATTGTATTGTCATTCTTGGCATCTCCTTTTGTGTAATAAGTTCTTAAGTATTGTTTACATAAACATAGATTTTTTACAAACTGTACATTAACTATTTTGTAATGTTCTATGTTATATTATGCCTTGTTCATTTCTTTAACAATATATATTAACTATGTTTATGTTAATGAATATCTCCCAGAGTTATTGTTCAAATTTGTACATTGTATATATTTACCAATACATGTAGTATAGATAATACTTAATAAATTTATCTAACTTACATGTGTATACTTTTGCGATTTAATGTTATGATTACAGTATAACCTGCATTAACAGCCACCTGTAATAAGCGGTCACCTGCTGTAAGCAGCCAATCTGGCTTCCTCCCAATGAAAATCCCTCTATTTTGCACCTGTTATAAGCAGCCACCTGCTGTCTGTGGCCAGTGGTCACCAATTTCCATAAAAATTGATCAATTTACCTGCATTAAGTGGTCACGGTCAATTAAATTTTAGAATTAACAAAGTGTCACCATCATTGTATAATGGTTCAGATGTGTGAAACCCCACCTAGTTAAGTCTTTAAACAGTCAAAATTTATCAACAAAGTGTCATCACATAAATTAAGACTTCCAATATACAACTGACATTGTCACTTTGAAGATCATTTAATAAGAAACTGCATAATTAATTATCTTAATTTAAATAAGATTGGACAAATCAAATACATAATATATAGCTTATATCTAAGTATATGTTTAAATTTTTTACACATTTTGATTTAATTAAATTGTTGTTTTCTTAATTAAGATCATTTTTAATTAGTATTTACATAAATTTTATGGCTAAAGCCAGTAAACATAATCATTCACTGCTGCTGGACTAATCAAAGCATTTTTATCTTAACCTGGATTAAGTGGTCACCTGCTGTAAGCAGCCAATATTGTCACTTCCCTTCACTGGCTGCTTAATGCAGGTTATACTGTATATGGAATAATGTATTCATACACCGACGGAATCAGCACTTGCAGCTCTCTGATTGTTAATTGTGTTAAAACCAATGAGAACACGTTAATTAAGTCAAAGTGGAACAATGTTATTTTAAATAAGTTACATGACATAAAACCATCCCTTGATTCATCTTCGTCAATAATACTTGCTAATCGACGGGATCAAATAGTGATTACTCGATTTAGAATTGGTCATACCAGATTAACACATTCATACCTTCTCAAAAGAGAGGAAGCACCTAAATGTATACCATGGGACGAGCATTTCAATGTAAAACACGTTCTTCTTGACTGTCAGGATCTTAAATACATCCGTGACAAACATTTTAAGGTTAACTCACTTAAAGACCTTTTTGAGTCGGTACCATCATATGCAATACTTTATACCTTATATCATCACATGAATGATTAGATATGATATATTTATATACTTCATGTAGAGGTCGTGTAAGGTCATGCATAACTATTGCATGTACTTTAAATAGTGGACTTGTCCTCCCAGATGGTGAACAGGGTGATGCAAGCAGCCTACATTCTCGTTCCAAGAGAATATCAATACTCTCGATATAACTAGATCGAGAATCTTGATAACCTCTGTTCATATATAGTTCATTTAGTTAATAGCTTCATACTCAATGAGTTAAGCATTGTACTGCTTCTTGCCATTTTTGGAGTCGTTTTCCCTAAAAGCAGTTCTTCACTACTCCGTAACACTTATTAGTGATATAGAATATAGGCACTTTAATTTTTTATATATAAAGTTTAGTGTGTCATCATGATGATGATACTTGGTAATTTTTATCATATATATACAGCTTTGATGGTTAATACACAGTTACTATACAATATGTACATCACTTTATTGCATGAAACAATTGATATCAACTTATAACATGATATAGTTACTGATAAGGATGGTAGCAAGTAGCTCTGAATTTGCATGGAATGCTCCAGTTTTTGTTTAATCTGGCTTTAAAGGAATTCAATGAAATGAGGGAGCTTCTATTATGCAGCTCGGCAGGGCATTCCGTGAGTCTATCATCCTGTGGTTAAAAACATTTTTCTAACATTTTTATTTGCTCATCGTTTGAAGAGTTTTAGATTATTACTTCTTGTTGAAATAAATGAACTTAAGTTTTGTAATAACAATTCATCAGCTGTAATATCCAATTTGTTGAGTAGTTTGTATACTTGAATTATATCTGCCCTTGTTCTCCTATATTCAAGCGTAGGGAGACCGAGGCATAATAACCTGTTAGTGTAGTCTAGTCCTTGAAGACTACGAACAGCTCTTGTTGCTCTCCTCTGGGCATTTTAAATGGCTTGCATTTCCTTCTTATAAAGTGGATACCATATTACTGAAGCATATTCCAGATGTGGCCGTACTAGTGCTTTGTATAGGGAAAGGAACATTTCTTTATTCATATAAGTAAAATTTTTAACAATTAGTCCAAGATTTCTGTTGGCCAAATTAACTTTTTTGTAAATGTGTTTATCAAAGATTAGTTTATATTTGTCTACAATGTCGCCTAATTTTTTTCTTGATTTACTTCCTGTATCTTTTGTATATTATTTGTCTGGTCTTTCAAGTAGCATTCATTTGGTTCGTTTTGTCTTATATGAAGATATTTGCATTTGTTTATGTTAAAAACCATTTAATTGCCACTTTCTTCTCAGTCACATGCATCAAAGATTTTATCTTGTAGTATCTGTTTATCATCTTCTGAAATAATTTTCCTGTATAGTTTTGTATCGTCAGCAAACATTTTCATGGATCAATTTACAACTTCTTGCTGATCGTTTATAAAAATTAGAAACAAAACTGGGCCTAGGACACTTCCTTTTCTATCTATCTATCTTTCAATACTGTCATAACCCCTCACGGGGACGTAGACAGGTGCGCGTCAAACCGCCAAAGTATATTAATGACAGAGATAAAATAAGAGTAAAAGAAAAGATAAAAGAATGATGAAAATAGGTTTGGTTAAAAGATAAAAGCAATGACAAAAGATTTAGGGTGAAACATGTTCAATGCTACTGACAGCAGCACTGAACATATCCACGGATGATAAGATAGGAACATGTGATGGTAGATTGTTCCAATGGTAAATAGTCCTAGGAAAAAATGAAAATTTTAAATAGTCAGTATTAGCTGGTATCAACCTGTAGCTCAAGGAGTGATAATGACGAGATCTACGTGATAAGGGAATTAAGTAATCATGGGATGGGATAGCTACTAATTTGTTTGTAATTTTGTATAGCATGGTTAGTCTGGAATCTATTCGTCTGAGATCTAGTCTGCGTAGGTCAAGGTCCGTTAGCATCTCTGAGACACTTGAGTCACGTCCGTAGTTATGTTTGATCCAACGAGCAACACGTCGTACGTAGTGTAGCCTCTAATTGACTTATTTGATATTTGTTGTGTGGTGACCATACTTCTGAGGCATATTCTAGCTGATGCCTGACCAATGTTTTGTATAAAAGGATTTTTGCGATTTAACCTGGATGTTGCGTTTGAGAAAGCCTAGAGTCTGGTTTGCTTTTTGTGTTGACCTGTTTATGTGTGTTTCCCATGACATGTCTTCAGAGATTTCAACACCTAAATATTTTGCTGATGTTACTGAGGTAAGTTTTTGACCATGTAAGAAGTATTGTGAGGGAATGTGATGCTTGCGTTTTGTGACATGTATGACTTGGCATTTTGAGGGATTAAATTCCATGTCCCAGAGCCGTTCCCAGTCTTGGAGTCGGTCGAGGTCCTTTTGTAATACTGTCATGTCGTTTTGAGAAGTAAGGGACATGTAGATGGCGGTATCATCGGCGAACAATATGACCTGTGACTTGATGTATTTGGCAAATCGTTAATATAAGCAAGAAATAGTAGGGGACCAAGGACAGAACCCTGGGGGACTCCAGATGAAACAGGTATTGCATCGGAGTTACTTCCATTGAGAATGACTGTTTGGTACTGTTGTCTGGGAAGCATTTAATCCACCTCGGAGTCTGTCCTCGGACCCCATAGCCATGTAACTTTCGAATGATCTTTTCATGGCTTACTTTGTCAAATGCTTTGCTAAAGTCTAATAAAATTAAATCTACTTTTTTCTTATCATGAATTGAAGTGATCAGATCGTGTACTAGCATTATTAACTGGGTCAGCATGATCTTTTTTCGCGAAACCCGTGCTGGAAGTGGTACAAAATGTCATGGTCAGTAAAGTGTTGTACAATGGAAGATGATACAACATGCTCCAGCACCTTGTTTTTGCGCACTTGATGCTTAAAGGCTAGAAATACTCTGTATACGAGAATGGCAGACATGTAAAAAATATCCTGTTACTTATTTGAACAAACTCCTTATTCAATATTTATCATAAATACTGGTTATGTACATTTTATAATTAAATATGTGGAAGCGTCTGCTCAATAAAATACATTTTAAATTACATTAACTAAACTATTGAATTGTTTTAATGTTACACTCCGAGACGTGGTTTTTGATGAACATAAAGTTGACAGATTCAGCAGACAGCAGAAAGATTTATTCTTCTGCTGTAATTTTATCTTTCTGCCAGCAGACACAACAGAAAGATAGTCTGGATGTATACCGTTACTTGCCCGCAAATAAAAAGTAGGCGGATCGAGTAACCTTGGTAGGCGTGGCTACATTTTGCCGAACGAAAATCAATCGCAAAATATTGAATCCCTTTACTGTTTACATTTATCACAGTCAAACGGTATTATAAGTTGTTTATCCGTTTTATACTGAAGAAACATAGAAGATGAGTGTTGAAGCATGTTGTGATGCCGTTCAAGCTGTTGAAAGATTACATTTACAGTTGAAAAGAGATGACAATATACACGAGTCAGGTATACAGTAATACACGTATTTCAGATATTTCTTGATTTTATATCGGTGTTGAAATCGAAAGTAGGTTGGAACTGGTCCACTAACTCGGTACTGTACATTATCTGTATTTCGCAATTTTAAATTATATTACGCCATCACAAATATCATATGTAGACAGTTTTCCATTTTGTTAACTGGTATCCCAGGGGGGGGGGGGGGGGTAAATTGGATATGGGTCTTAATGCTACATGTATATAGACCTATGGGAGTATGGCTAGGGCTGGACATCACAATACGCCATGAGTGTATCGCGATGTATTGGGATGGGCTAGAATCATACTGTGATACGTACCACCATATATTTCTATGCAAACCAAAGGCACAGCTGCATAATACTTTTGTCTTAAAGAACCTATTCAACAGTCGATATGAATTAAAGTATAGTATTTTGTAGGGAAGGTGTCTGTATCAGACTGGACCGAAAACAAACTGGGCATTTAGAGTTATGTAAACATTCCCAACACGCCAAAACTCTTTGAACTTAAGCTTTCATCAAATGAACCGTGGAAAGCTGACGTTTCACTATTTTCATTTGGCGAAGGAAAGAATTTTTCAGTGAAAATTTAAATATTGCTAAATACCGGTTCATTCAATCTGTACGGCGGTACGTATTGCCTGTATTGTACTGTATATCGTGACAGCCCTACCTATGGCTATGCCTATCTATCTGTCATGCTCTGAGTAAATGCATGCACTTATTTCCATTGAAATATGATATTGAGTCGGTTTTTCATTCATTTTGGTGAACTGCAGTACAAACCAAACTGAAGTGCACATACCTCAGTTTGAGCCAAACACTGTGATCGGTGAACTAAAGCAGGCTTAACATTTACATAAGTAATGAAATATATCTCCAATCTCATGAACTTTTCAAACTACTTCAATGAAAATCCAGATCCCCAATCCAGAACTTTTCTTATTCACATTTAATACTGTTTTACTTTCGTTTAGTATTTCAGAAATGCATTGACAGCTTAGAGAATCTAAGACTCCTTAAATCATCTCTAGAAGGATCAGAGATCACTATATCAGCACCTGTTATTGAGGAGAGTTGTTTATTGGAATTAAAACAACTAGCTTTGATGCATGTACCATCATCTTTAAATGACTTAGCCAGAGAGAATTTTGTCAAATTGATATCTAAAACATTTGATGGTAATTTTATTTTATTCTCAGATAATTATGATTACACTTCAGTCTCTACGAAACTCAATTATTTATTACTGGACAGTAGGTCCTGCGAATATTAAAATTCCTAACTTAGACCTAACTAAGTCTTACTTGACCGGAGACATTTAACATATTTCATTGAACTTTTAAACTATGGATGAGATCAAATTTTTTGCTGAAGTGTCTGTCCTGTAAACCTGCAGATCTAGTCACACCAATTTTTTACAGGATTTGTCTGTCAGTCTACCATGTTTGGCAGTGTCTGCCTCTGAGTAACTATCTTTCTTTTTCCTATTCTAAAATGTTATTCTAGTGAGATTTTTATTGATTAAAAGCTGGTATTTTGTATACACTCAACCAGCACTCTCAATTGTCAAATGATCAGATCATGCTTTTCCAAAATTGATCTAGTCAAAATTTGGCCATGGTTCTATTGTAGAAGTAGTACCAAGTTAACTTTATATTATGCCCCTTTTAAACTTACAAATTGTTGTATAAGTTGTGTGTACCTTTATCTGTGCAATCAACAAAGGGATTTTCTTGAAATTTCATTAATTTCAGGGAGAACTAATGTTAAGTCCTGGGTGTCCCCCTTACATAAATGTGGATAAAGACAGAGCATGTTAATTTTATGCCTGCAAGCATTGAAAAGGTTCACTTGTATCTTTTTATAATGTGACATAGCCTTGGGCTTGCGAATCAGAATTGCTCTTAAGGTCACTTTCAAGTACTCTATTCTAAATACGGTACAGTTCCACTATTAAGAACACCAAAAATAATGATCTGAATAGTGGGATGGTATAAACATTTTTTGTTTATTTAAGCAATTGTGACATTAAAATATTCAAAACTTGCATGAGTTTGCAATTAACAAGGTGGTCTTTGTAATGGAACTTAACTGTAGTCCTTTTTGTTTGTATGCATTTTAAAACCTTTTTTGCTGGTGCTGACAGCCTGACCCTTCATCTTTTAAAACCCAAGCTGGATCTTCCTATATTTATTCTTTGCTGAAATATGTATGTATATTTTTACATCAACAGGTACAGATGTAAATATTTTATTTGCTGCCTTGATTACATGTCCATGGTATGGTAGCTCTCAGAAAGAACGTGGAGAGCAAGCCAAGTATAATACTGTCTTTATAGTGTATCAGACTTCATTGGAACATTTTATGGCTCCAGTTAATGCACATCTTGTTGATCAGACTAATGTGATTGACTTGGTAAGATTCTAGTATTTGACCTATTTTGTTAAACTTTAAGAGTTTAAAACTTGGAGAACTATTCAAAGACTAAGTAGTGTTATCTCATGGAAATTTAAGGGATGCAAGTGCAAAACCTGGGCCTTGATTTTTGCTGCATATAATATAATGGGCTCTTTGCTTGACATTAAAGTCTATCCGATTGCCCCCTGACAACTTATAATTGGTTTTTGGCAATTTGTTTAGTACTGCTATTAAACATTTTGTGAAATACATAGCTGGATGTCCAACTAGGGAACCTACTTTATAAATTAATGTTAAGCTCTGTAGCATTTTTTAAAATTATTATTGGGGATTACTTTTCCACCAAAATGAAGATAAAACATCCTTCAATAATTTCTCCTAGACATGTGTACATTTTAAGGATGCTTTATGTGTGTTACATAAAGTTCATGTGTTACCATACAAGTATACCCACCCAGAATAGTATTGCTGCAAATTAAGTAAAACGTGGTTCAGAATATGTTTGGGAATTCAGAAGTATAAAAAAAAACAAATAAGATTTGATAAATATAAAATATTTGTTAATTAGGTGTAAGAATGATTTTTATTTTACAAGTGAGCTAAGGATTAATATTTTTAAGAGTGGCTATGCCACTGCTGAAAATAAAATATGTCCTTAGCTCTCGAGTGAAATAACACTGAAATAAACAAATTTTCTGTTTATAATATGCTTCAAGGTAACGTTATTTAATGTTTAAGTCTGATATGCCTTCAGAACGATTTGTTCCAGCAGTGAAAGTAAAAAAAACATTTTCTTTGTTTCAAAACAGTGAAACACACTGGAAAGCATGTGATAAAATGTGCTGGTTTGATTTGAAAATACATTGACAAAAATTTACGACAAAATTGGTAATGTAACAGAACAATGTCAGTTTTGCAATTTGTAATAGGTAAGCAACATTAGTAAGTAGTACACAAATATCCTTATGTTGTAATTCTTTTCTAGGAATGGTTTTATGCTTGCGAACTGTATCATTTTGTACAATTCCTGTCTAAAGGGAAAACAAGATATGTTGAAGTCTTGTATTGTCCCCAAGAAGCAGTTGTATACCAAACACCAATATGGCAAGATTTACGATCAAATCTACCTCCTTGTAAAGTCACAGGTAATACAATTCATTTTCTATATCTCTGTGCACATTTTTCACAAAATTTTTACGAAAAAAGTTATCATCAGTTAATTTCATAGTTTTGCACTTCTAAGTCAGAAGGAAAATAAAAATAACTATTGATATAATATGCAAAAGGTATACAATATTGTACAATTTTTAAAAGCATTTTGACTTGATTGGCCAAAAAATGACCACATAATTAATGTTTCTTGCTTTTGACTTAGGATTTTTTTTTGTAAGATTTTTTGTGAAACGCGTCTCTGATGTTTGAATTAAGTTTTATGAGCAATAGTATACATTCTAAACATATAACTAGTGATGGCATGTTACAGAGTCAATTTATGACATCTTATGACTTTGATAATCAATTTTTAAATTAGTCTACATAGCAGTGCTCAACATTAAAGGTCATCCTATTGCCCCTGATGACCTATATTTGTGTTCAGGCAACTTGTTACTGTTAGTAAACATTTGTTTTGGGATAGTTGAATATATAGTTTAGTTTAAACTTATTTTATTGCCCGTAATACATATTTACAATTACAAAAATACAACAAATTTAATAATAACAAATAACTATATGTTAATAACTTATGAGTCACAAGTTCTGTATCTTAGTTACGGCTCTCCCCTTAATATTGAATATATAGCTGGTTGTCCAACTGAGCCACCTACCTAAATATTAATGTCAAGCCCTGCTTTATCAAAGTTAGTGCCAAATTACTTATGTATATATAATAAATCAGGTAAAATGAGAAATTATCATTATTTTTTTACTACATGAGTTGTTTCTATTTTTCTCAGAATTTTGTTTTGAGGTTCCATGTTGAATGCTAATAGAGATCTCAATTTTGTAAGCTAAATCATGAAATAAGTGTGAATGTTTTTTTCCAGGTTTAAAAGGGTTTGTAGAAGCTTGTAGGGGACAATCTGTTGGTGGTATAGGTAAGAAAGGCAAGGATGGAAGGTTTCGTTTAAAAGATTCAACAACATTTAGACAACTATGTGATTCTTTTAGGTATGTTGATACTGACATATGAAGCACTGAGTGTAGAATTTTATATTACATTAAACTATGTAAGAAAAGATAATCTAAATTTTAATTTAATTATGATCAGTATGTAAAAACACCAGCTTCATATTAAAGCTATTGTACTATAAGGCAACATTAGACTATCCAATATTATAAAAGTAAAAGAAGATGAAGTTATTTAAGTCAGTTTGAAAAACTTGAATCACACTACCTAAATATCATAATATTTTAATACAGTGATGGTCCACTACTATCAACCTTGGTTATTGTAAAATAATGATTTTTATTTATGATTTAAGTCCCACATGCCAAATATGAGTAGAAAAAGGTCCCTTTTTTAAGACCACTCATCTATGAAGCCATTAAATTAATGGTCCTTACATTTGATATTTACCATAGTTTAAAATGTGATGATATTTTGTTAGCTGGATTTTCAACGATAAAATTCGGCTTATAGTTTGGCGAAACCCGGTGGGCATCAGGTGTTGTTAACAATTGCGTTAAAGTTTTTCTTTACCATATATTTCTGCCATTTATCCTCAGATCTTTATGAAACTTCATACAATGATAACATACCATGTGATGAACAAAATTAGAAAGTAACCATAACTCTGTCTGGCATTATTATGGATTATTTCCCTTTGTAATTTTGCGTGAAAGTTTTTAATATGTTGGAGATCACTGTCATTTATGGTCAGATCTTGATGGAATTCCGGCTTTAATGTGGTTTTCGCATTACATTTCTTGTTGCAGATTATTACATCATGTATATAACAGTATAAATGGTTTACCTCCGTGTACCAATGATGTTCTAGAACAGTATGATAATATACATGATATTATTCAGAAATCTCTAGATCTGCTTAAATCTATGTATCAGGTACTAGTTATTATCTTTTATTGGTATTTCCTAAGTTTTTGTGTTAAGCTTTCAGATTTATAGTAGTAGGTAATACTAATTTATTTTAGCTCGATTGTGAAATTAAGTTCTTACAAATTAGATTAATCACTTTGAGTCCACTTGCTGGTTCCCCTGTACGAAGCTAATAGGATTGAGTTTCTTGCTCAATGAAGCAACAGGGTAGGTTTGATGGGATTCAAACCAACTTCAAGCTGGCAATCCGATGATTACCAGTCCAATGTTGTAACCGCTAGTCCATGCCCACCCAGATTTATAGCCTCAGAGCTGTTCCTGCTCTAGACACAGACAGATGGACAAACGGAGAGAACAAACAACAGACAGACACAGAGGGGGGTATTTGCTAGAGAATAGTTCTATTTATCAAAATATTTGTCCAAAACATATTTCTAGGTCCTCTTTCATGTGTGTTGTTATGCTTTGATTGATTTTTTACTATAAAACACACTGCCCAATATTGTGTTATTGTTCTTAACACTGTTGTAGAAAGGGAGACTCTGAAAAATTGTCCTCAAAGTATTGTTGGGGGTGGAAATCCATACTCCTGAGCTTCATATTAGTTTACTCCACCCCATTTTTACTAGTGTTATTAGTTATCAAATATTTTTGTATTTAAAAATTTTCATACCAGTCTAGTGCTCCTTGTAGAAGAAGTCAAGAACTCAGTCAATATTTAGAATCCCAAATCTAACTAGTCTGGAGCCCCTTATGTAATGACTTATTTGATTCTCAGAATCCAGGACCGTGCCCCTTGTAATAATGACTCATTTGATTCTCAGAATCCAGGACTGTGCCCCTTGTAATAATGACTTATTTGATTCTCAGAATCCAGGACTGTGTCCCTTGTAATAATGACTTATTTGATTCTCAGAATCCAGGACTGTGCCCCTTGTAATAATGACTTATTTGATTCTCAGAATCCAGGACTGTGCCCCTTGTAATAATGACTTATTTGATTCTCAGAATCCAGGACTGTGCCCCTTGTAATAATGACTCATTTGATTCTCAGAATCCAGGACTGTGCCCCTTGTAATAATGACTTATTTGATTCTCAGAATCCAGGACTGTGCCCCTTGTAATAATGACTTATTTGATTCTCCGAATCTAGGACCGTGCCCCTTGTAATAAAGACTCATTTGATTCTCAGAATCCAGGACTGTGCCCCTTGTAATAATGACTTATTTGATTCTCAGAATCCAGGACTGTGCCCCTTGTAATAATGACTCATTTGATTCTCAGAATCCAGGACTGTGCCCCTTGTAATAATGACTTATTTGATTCTCAGAATCCAGGACTGTGCCCCTTGTAATAATGACTTATTTGATTCTCAGAATCCAGGACTGTGCCCCTTGTAATAATGACTTATTTGATTCTCAGAATCCAGGACTGTGCCCCTTGTAATAATGACTCATTTGATTCTCAGAATCCAGGACCGTGCCCCTTGTAATAATGACTCATTTGATTCTCAGAATCCAGATATTTCAAAGAAAGATGCATTTACCCTGCTGTGTGATTGGAAGACAGAGGTCGATAAATGTCTTGGTTCTAAGTTTAAATATACACCATCAGAAGAAGTAGATAGTATCATTGGAAAATGGCATATGACACTTAGACTACAAGGGAAAACATATACACCTCATGTGGGTAAGTAACATTGTAAGTTAATAATTATGAATTTGTTCAAATGGGCAAGGCTAATATTTGATTCAATTTCATAGCTTTGTTCATTTAAAGAATAACAAATGTAATGAACATTGTTTGATTTACCATATGTTTGGCCGACACTTAGTTTACTCAACTTTTTAAGTACCTGCATTGCAACATTGCATTAACCAAGCGCTTGAATCTCTGATAATGTCTAGAGTGTTGACTTTTAACTGAGCACATATTGTCATAACACATTATGTTCATTCCCTTTTCTCAGCATGTTTAGAGTTTGGTATCCTGGGAAGTGTAAATCTTATAATTTCGTGGTAGTGAAAATATAACGTCAAAGTGACTTTATCTTATAGGAGAAATAATGTCATCTTATAGGAGAAATGACATCATGTAAAAATTGTTCAAGAATGTCTCTTATAGAACACAAAAAAATAAAGAAGAAACAAAATATTTGTTGACTCTGGTGAAAGATTGATTTTTAGCTCGACTTTACGAAGTAATGTAGAGCTCTCCTACTCGCCCCGGCGTCGGCGTCTGCGTCCGCGTCCACACTTCTGATTAAAGTTTTTGTGCAGTAAAATATTTTCTTCTATATCTTTGTTATTTCTTAAGATATTAACTTCAAACTTTAAATATATGTTCCTTACTATCAACCACATCTCATGTGACAAGGTCCATAACTCCAAACACATTTTTTGAAGAATTATCTCCCCTTGAACTGATTGAAGTTTTTGTGCACAGATTCAAGTTTTTGTGCAGTAAAATACTTTCTTCTGTATCTTTGTTATTTCTTAAGATATTAACTTCAAACTTTAAATATATGTTCCTTATTATCAACCACATCTCATGTGACAAGGTTCATAACTCCGTATACATTATTTTCAAAGTTATCCCCCTTGAACTTATAGTTTTCTTTAATAAATATTTGTTTTTACTGCAACTGTTTTATTTCTTTAGGTATTGACTTTAAATATATGTTCCTTATTATCAACCACATCTCATGTGACAAGGTTCATAACTCCAAATATATTTTTTTCAGAATTATCTCCCCTTGAAATTAGAGTTTTCTTTAAAAAATGTTTGTTTTTACTGCAACTGTTTTATTTCTTCAGGTATTGACTTCAAACTTTAGATATATGTTCCTTATTATCAACCACATCTCATGTGACAAGATTCATAACTCCTTATACATTTTTTCAGAGTTATCCCCCTTGAAATTAGAGTTTTCTATTTCTTTTTTTTTTCTTTGAATTTGTTAAGGTTATATTTTCAAATTTTAAAATATGTATGTTCCTTATCATCAACCACATCTCCTGTGACAAACACTTACTAAGTCGAGCATGCTGTCTCCTCTGACAGCTCTTGTTATTTCAACTTGTTAGCTCAGAAAATGAAATTTTCATTTATGACCATGCCACTCTTGTAAATAAATTTTCTGAGCTCTCTATCTCTGGGATAACCAAAGTCAATAAATATCCTCCATGTATTTTGTTATACAGTTCCACAAGATGGTATTAGTGAGATGTTGGGTATATTAGAGACAGTTGGTGGACCAGTTACCAAGCTGAAACCAGAACAAATATTATTGATAACACAAGCTGGTAGTTATATGTATGGTTTAAATACAGCGACAAGTGATACTGATTATGTTATTATATATGCAGAAAACACTGAGGTTGGTTCATTTTGTAGCAATTCACCATGTACTATTACAGTTCTAGGGTCAAAGGCAATTAATTTTGGCGACTGATGTTTCATTCATACAGCACCAAACCTGTGGAATGCACTTCTGGGCTCATTCAAGTGTGTCCAGGATCTAAATATATTTTTTAGAAAAGTTATAAACCTTGTTGTTTATTTACTACTATGATCACTAAATTGATCACTAATCCTTAGTTTTCATTAGTATTCATTTTATTATTTTTAGAATTTAGCATTTCTTAAAGAATTACATTTATTCATAATTATGCATTTGATTATAAAGTGCTTTTGAACATAATTATATTCAGTATGAAAAGAGCGTTATACAAGTATGGTATACCAGTATTATGTATGCTTTGATATTTTTATGTTTACAAGACTTGTAGTCTTGGTAATTTCAGGTACATTTGTACTTAATCAATGATCTAAATCTATGACTCTAGTTTATATAATATTTACAATAAGATTTATTTTAATTGCATGAAAAACTGGATACAATTGTACTAAATTTCTCCTATGGGCACTGAAAGACATTTATGTTAGACCAATTAAGTTTCATTTGTAATGAGATTACAGTATTCTTTCTGATATAGTTTCATACAGTAGTTTTGTATTAGATCATATTTTGAACTCAAATCTATCGTATTTTTGAAAACTGAAAAAAGTTTGCTTGTACTGGATGCATTTGTTGGTTATGAAGTAATTTCGCACAATTTTACACAAACTTATATTTTAACTTTGTTCTGATTGGATACCTCTGGCACAAACAAAGTCTTTTGTGCTAGAAAAACCATAAGTTCAGAGGTTCTCTATTCTTTGAATAGTGATGTGGTATAAATCAAAGGCACATAGGCATAAATTATAAAACCTCATATCTCTTATATCACCATATTTTTGTCGACATCATTTCATACTAAATATTTGTTAATATAACCAGATAATATGGAGTCAATATCATTAGTGGGTTTGAAAAAGGGTAACATATGACTGTATATTTGTCTTTTTATAACACTGCTACTCTTACATCAGAGATACCAGGTTATCTTGACCTTATAGTTTTCTATTTTGTAGACTTTTCTAACATCCTGCAAACGTTTACCAGAAATTGTTGAAAGTAGAGGACCAAGCAAACAGGTTGAGTATGGTGCATATGAAGTAAGATGTTTTAGTGAAATGTTACTGAAAGGAAGTGTTGTTATTTTAGAGGTATATAAATATATGGAGAGTGAGGATGTTTGTTTATTTCGGTGTAGGATTGATTTTACTTGTGATCCAAGGATGCAATATTTTCATGAGTAGCCACAAGTGAAAATATAAAATCCTTAGCTCACAAGTGAAATTAATAGATATTACACTGAAATAAACAAATTTTCTGTTTTATATCATATGCTTCCAACTGGCATTATTGATTTTCTGTTATTTGTAAGACTATTATGCCTTCAGAATGGTGCATAAAATAGTGAAAATAAATTTATTTTCATTGTTTCAAAATGGTGGAATATCAATTTTTATTTCACTGATAACTCCTGGTAGTCCTCTTGGAAAGCATGTTATACATATGGTTATTTCAATGAGAAGATGGTCCATTTTTATCTTTTATTATTCATAGACTGCCTATTCAGCTTGACTTAGTTTTGTTCACTTATCATAATTATAAGGCTCAGTATTTAGTACTCTATCAATGGATCAGAATCTTTGCCAATTTCTTGAGCAAGTTTACCTATAGTTGTTTCACTCCACCTAGGTGTTAATGTACTGCAAGAGTCACCTGCTCAATGGTGATTTTATTGATCAGGGGTTATTGTACACAGTGGTAAAGTCAGCCGAACATGTATATCAACTTTAAATTTTAAAACAAATATACATGTGGAAGAAAACTATCACATTTACATTTTTAGTTACTCTAAGTCTAAAATTTGTTACATATAGTACAGTTTTATTTAGGAAAATTGTATTGTTTAAGTTTATTCTACAGTCAGTAATGTATACATTAATTCAGCTGATTTAAATTTTATTTCATTGATCATAAGTACAAAAGTACTGTAGTGAATCAGAGACATAGAGACCATCTATGTCTCTGAGTGAATATTTAAATCAGTGGGGGTAGGGAATATGCCATTGCCAGTTGAATGATATGTCACAATATTTTTATTTCAACAAATGTTGTATTTACAGTTAGTATATAAGGATGATCACAACTATATGAGTCCAGCTTGGAAAGCTTTGTGTAAACAGAAAAAGAAATTTCTATCAGAGAAAGGTATTCAACAATATATGGGACTGATAAAAAATAACCTAGGAATGATAAAGAGGGAGAAACATAAGGGTAATCCCCAGGAACGGAAATTATTTTATCAGGTTTGTGCATTATACTAAGAAAATGCTTTAATTTTATAAAGAAGAAGCTGACTTTATTACTCATCGCAAGTCAAATGTGGAGAGCCTTAGGAATATGTTGTACTCTCTCTTATTTGCTCAAAATTGTACAGACTTTTGTATACACTCTGTCAGTTCATCTTATAAAAATCGAATTCAATCTTTTAACTTAAGGAATTACCTTACAATTTTTGTAGCATATCATTACAAGTAAATACTAAATGAAAGATTACTTCAAAGTATTGTATCTCAAGCATATAATTATGCATGATATTGTAAACCAATTAAAATCTTCCAAAATAGTGCAACAGGAAAAGCTATAGTGGCATATGTCCCATGCAATTATGGCTGGCTGAATAAGTTATGTTATCTTTTTAAAGGAATTTTCCAAAATTCAAAAAATACATAGGTAAGTGAAGTCACTGCTCCCAGGATAAAATTTGACTATACATACTTATTATAAAAATGCATTTCTATTTATAGATATATCATAAGCTATACAGTCTTGAATTTATGATTAACAATGAGCCACCACCTGTAAAATGTACAGGATCCACTAAAGATTATATAATGAGAATAAGAACACAACCACTTGTTGTAAGTATATGTATTACTGTTTTATTGAATTATAATTAATTATAGACCATAGCCCAGTGGTTACAACACCAGGGGTTCATATTATCAAGCGTCTTATGACTGATTTTAGTCGTAAATCCTTCTATATTGTTATGTTAAACATGGGTGAAAGTTTTCCGGACTGCTCCGGAAGTTCCGGATTTTTGAAGTCCTCAGGGATCATTTTTCCAAATCATGTAAATCCATTGAGATTTTAGGGGGGTATAGGCCTACCTCACCCAAGACTTTGACTTTAAAATTGTTGAAACGTACGAAAGTAAATTCCAGTGATTTGATCTGTTTTGCGATTTATTTTTCAATGATTCATTTTGCCTTGCGTCCTGCATCAGAGACACAACCTTTTACCCCGGACGCAATAAATTCAAAGTATGTGCATCCTCGGATCGTAAAACTTTTTGGTACATCTAGTTTCCCCTTTTAAAATGTAAACTTAATTTGTAAAAAAGTAAAAAAAAAGCTTATTTTTTGTTTAGATAAATCTTTTTCATAAAAAATCGACCTATATTTAAAATACCGAGTTTGAACTGAACAATTTTTCAATTTTACTTGCCATGCGGCAGGTTAATTGATGTGTGAAAACAATTGGCGAACAAATGATTTAAAATTTTAATATACTAACTTGACAAGTGTCAATTAACTTTTTAGTGTGTTTCCCAACAGAGAAAAATTATGCAATCTTATCAACTTTCGATTTCGCCGAAAAGTCGGCCGTACGGTTTTTCTTTTAGATTTTGCAGAAGAAATCGGCCGAAAGTTTTTGTTTTTTCGCCGAAAACTCGGCCCATTCTCTCGATTACACTGAAAAAATCAGCAATTTTTTTCCTGAATTTGCTCATTTAAACTATTTATTTGACTCTAAAAAGTAAATGGAATGAGAAACTCATTAATTTCGTGCCCTAGGGCGATAGTAATATCTAAATCAAGCCAAGTTGGATAATGTATACAGAAATAAAGATTCCAATCATTATATGAAAATCAATATGCTAAAATTGATAAATACTTCACCATGACAATTAAAGACTCCGACTCTGCTATTTGTAAGGAAATTATGTTTTAACCTTTTAAATGATTTCAATACACTACCAGGGCTTTGCCCTTGACCCACACGGGGCCCTAGCGGCCCCCAGCAAAATTTTCAGGATTCTCAAGATTTCTAACTTTCACCCATGTGTTAAATTGTTGTAAGATTTTTGATAATATGCTGTCTAGAATGGTAGTCTTTAGATGGCCAGCTTTGCATTTGTTCGATTTACTCCCACTTCCTATCTTCTTGTTTCTTTGAGTGAGAATCTTTTATTATACTAGCTCAGTCCTTATGGTCAGGTAGCGGACTCAAACATGATTATTTTTTAAGTTGTAAGAATTTGTTTCATTATCAAGCTGAAAAAATTAGATTAGAGATGTAATAATGAATGATTGATTAATGAAATCTGTCTAAAATACAAATGTACAACTCATTGTTACAAAACACATATCAAACTCAAAGACAAAGGCATTATCAACCTGGCTTAATTTGCCATGATATTTTTTTACCTAGTGCTCAAATTAAATTTTTCCAGGTAGCTAACTTCATTTCTGATTGGTTTGGCTTAGAGTGCTACAATGAGACACTATTAACAAAACTTTGGTTGCTTTATCCCATAGAATTTTTGCATGAAAGATTATGTGTGAAATTGAAATCGATGTCTCATAAAAATTGAATCCTGCCAGCTTGAATAATGAGTAAAATAAATAATTATTGATGCTTTATTATCTACTGACTGTGATCAACTCTCCTAACCAGTTTAATTGGGCAAATTTCTTTGACTAGTACTTTCTTATGCATCTTTAAGGTACTAACAGCTTCTCTTTATGCAATGAAAAACCAGCATTGAATTGTTAGGGAATTTTGAAAAATGTTATACTTAAAAAATAACCAGCTGAGAATTTTATGAAGTAAGATATTCATGTTGCAAACCAGTTCTGTGTAAGTGTAACTTTGGTATATCAATACAAGATAACATGAGACATCGTTTACATAGAATATCATTAAATTTTGTCTCAAGTTATCCTAAACGAGCTATAGGTCAGCTCAAAACTAGTGTATGTCTATCTTTATTTATTTGCCATTAGACTTGTCTTGGACCATCATCAGCAATCACAGTACTTTCTTCTGTCATACTACATACATACTGTAGACAATTTGACTGGCAAAGTCTCATTTTCATGAATATGCATGAGGCAGGGAAGACCAATCTTTTTCCAATGAAATTACATGTTACAATTAAGTACTCTTCAATAACAATGACGTCATAATGGGATTTTCTTCACCCCCTTTGCAAGTCTCTCATGGAGGCCTCCATTTTGAATGGTTAACCAAACCTTAGATATAAGATGTAATTTCATTGACTAGTTTTCCGCAGTGGTTTCCTTATAGAACCAATGAAACTACCTCATTAATTATTCATGATTGCGAGATTTTCCTAACCAAATGGCCCATGGTACATAACGCAGCATAGCTGAGTAATGTATCATGGGATAACCAATGATGGTCTTGGATGGACCCATTGATGTACAATGTATTTGTCAAAGTAATTTGTTTTGTTGATTTTTACTTCAGGGTGATCTCGACAGAGATGTTTTACATAAAGATTGTATTACAAAAGTTGATGATTTCAAGCGTAGATTAGCCAATAGAACAACCAGACTAAGAGAAAACTGTGATTTTGAATATTTAATAGACTGGATAATTACTGTTAGAGGGGTTGTTACAAATGTCACTTGAAACTTTAGTCTTAATTAAATAATAACTGTTAGAGGAGTTGTTACAAATGTTTCATGAAACTTTAGTCTACACTGGATAATTACTGTTAGAGGGGTTGTTACAAATGTTACTTGAAACTTTAGTCTTAATTAAATAATAACTGTTACAGGGGTTGTTACAAATGTTACTTGAAACTTTAGTCTTGATTAAATAATAACTGTTAGAGGGCTTGTTACAAATGTAACTTGAAGCCTAAGTCTAGACTGGATAATAACTGTTAGAGGGGTTGTTGCAAATGTTACTTGAAACTTTAGTCTAGATTAAATAATAACTGTTAGAGAGGTTGTTACAAATGTTACTTGAAACTTAAGTTTATAGTATTAAGTTAATGGTGTCAATATCAATAGGAAAAAAGCAAATAATTTGTCCAATTAAAGCAAAAAGGTACCATCATATATAAAATTTAAGGACAATATTGTACCTTTTTGCTTTAAGGGGGCGAATGGTAGTCCAGCTGTATAAACCTGTGTCCACATTTGTCACACTCTGATAGATCATGGTGAAGAGAGCAGTCATTGCCTTAACCCATTAGCTTTAATCCCGAGACAAGTAAAACTGATTTAGACTAATTCACATAATTATTTCATGTAGTCAGGCTAGTTGATAACTTTGCCCTTTACAATATAACTTATAAAAAAGGCTAGTGCTCGAGGGAGAAAATGTTGGACAATGCCTAGAGGGCCTCTGAGAGGCTTTCCAGGTTTATCAGTATGGAGTTAGTTATGTAAGGATTTTAGATCAGTTGTCCTGTTTGAGCATCTTGTCCTTTATTGTCTTTGTATTTAGCAAAATAATTAGATGCACAAGTCTGACCAGGAGTTGTTGTCTCCAGCAACTGCTTTTTTCCTTTTCCAGACTTGGTAAAAAGATTGTTCATGCTTTTTTATTGTATGTCTAAGTGTACTCTATTCATGAGGACCGTTTTATCATTACAGACTATTCTACCTTTATATACTGTTGCCCTTGATTGAGATTAAGCATTAAATGACTTTTGTATGCAATGTCATATTTTTATACGGGTCACATGTTTTTTTGCTGTGATATTTTACATTGTTAAATTTGGGGGAAGAAAGGCTCAGCTTAACTATACTTTAATTGGTTTCTCTTTATAAGCGAGATTTTCAACGAAAAAATTCAGCTTATAGTTTGACGAAATCCGGGTGGTCAGGCGTCCGGTGTTGTTAACAATTGCGTTTTTTCTTTACCATATATTTCTGCCATTTATTGTCAGATCTTTATGAAACTTCATACAATGATAACATACCATGTCATAAACAGAATTAGACAGTAACCACAACTCTACCTGCCTTTATTATGGATTATTTCCCGTTGTATTTTTTGCATTAAGTTTTTAAATCCGGCTTTAATGTAGTTTTCACATTACATTTCTTGTATAAAAAGTTAAAGAAATGTCATTAGAATCATCATGTTTTTTTTCTCCCCTCTCTTTGTCTCTCCCCTACAATGATTAATACCTTTTTATATACAAGTACATATATTTTTAATTCTATTATATATTTATTTACATATTGTATATTTAATTTGATCATGTTTCATAATTTGAGAAAATAAACGTCTATTCTGTTATTTGTTTACTTTTTTTACCTTAGTGTATAATTGTTAAAGTAAATCAAAATGTGTTGGATTTTTCTTTTGCTACATCAGAGCTTTTGTCCCCTGTATTTTTACATGTCCAAACTGTATTTCATATTAATGTCACTATTATTGATACACTTTTAAGTTGGTGTGTTGAATAAATTAAATCTTTGAAAATTTCTATTTGCAAAATTGTTTATTCAATTCAAATATCAGGCCTACCATTGACTACATTTCCTTGATTCCCTTTTAGAACTGAAAATACTGTTTTCCAATACACACAGAAGACATCAGATGGAATCATGAGCTTAAAATCAGGCAGGGATCTGAAAAATAGCCTGCCTGCATATGTAAAGCATTAAGTTAAAATGACAAGTTAGTTTAAACATATTTTTATAAAGATTTAGTGATACATATTGTATATGACTTACATAGCACATGGTATTGATTATCCTGTTCCATTCTTGTTCAAATATAAACTCTAGGTTTAAAGATACGGCCACAACAAATTGATAATGTGTTCTATGGATTTTTCTGGAAAAAAATGGGGCTAGCAAGCAAAGATATTTTGTAAATTTAATTCAGTTGCTTTTATAGTGGTTTGAACAAATTTTTATGAGCTAGGAATTAAGGTGTGAGGGAATCCATAAAACACATTATCAAGTAGTTGTGGCCTAAGCCATCATAACAACAAAGATATTTAAGACAATAAATTGAATTTTATTAAATACATGGTTATTAAATGTCAAATTTTAACAAATTGCTACACTATTGCACATTGGTAATAATAATATTCTTTTTTTTTCTGTAACAATGCCATGACAAATGGCATACAAAATGATGAATATCACAGTCCATAAAATTCCATAATTTTTTGTCCCTACATCAGTACTGGGGATGACACAAAAAAGATATCAATATCTTGAATTTCCATTGTAGTAGCCAGGGTAAGTTCTAACCATTAGTATTATGATTGAGTAATGTTCTACTAACATGCATGGCACAGGCCGAGTATTCATTAGTATTTTTGACAAAAGGTAGCTTTAGATTAGACATTCTGATTTGTTTTTTTGTGCTCAAATCAAACCTGTGTATGAAATCAGTCTCTCCTATGACTGAATACCCTCCCATGATATACAGAGAGTTGTCATGAAAGACAGTTGCAAATCCCATTAGTTGTGAACCTGTGGTTTTAGAAATTAGGGTTGGCGAAGACTCTTCATTGAAGTGTATGATTTGGCCACTTGGACATGTAATGTATATATCATTGTTAGAGGTACATGCTGTTGCTAGACTCAGAGTAAATGGCAAGTTGTAGTAGATCTTTGTACATGTATTAGATATGGTATCAAAGCATTGAATATCTTTAATGTAGACTCCTGGTATACAGCCTATTGCACCTCCAAATATATAAATCTTTGTTATAATGGTTGCGTAAGCCGAGTCGTATGTTGGACTCTCCATTTCTCCAACAATTTCCCAATTATCTTTCTTTATATTGTATTTTTCTATGCTTGAAACTACAGAAAAATCATGCATAGTTGTATTTAATATACTACTGGAACCACCAAGTACATATACAAAGTTGTCCACTATACCTGATGCATGACACTGTCGGCCATTGATCATATCTTTTAATGAAGTCCATAGATTGTCTGTTAATGAAAATTTGTAAAATTTCTTTGCACCTGAAAGGTATATTTCATCATTGGTTGAACATGTAGAGTAGCCTGTACCCCCAGAGCATGCTTTGTTAGAACTTAATGTATACCATTTTTTCCTAGATAGACTATAACATGCCACTGACACACCCAACATGTAGGATGTCCTTTGGAGAACGACAAAAGCTTTTTCTTTCCTCGGGCTGAGAAACTTAGAGTCAACATCTTTCATTTGTTCTTCAAGAGCTTTTTGAATTATGGGTAGAAATTGCTCATTTCTGTGTGACAGCCTACTCAAAGAAGTTTTTTCTATGAGAGGCAATCTTACATTCTTAATGAGTCTTTTTAAACTTTCCACTTCTTGATTATTAGCATTAACCCATTCTAAAACAAATTCTAAAATGTCTTTTTCATCTTCACTGTTCAAGTTGTTTTCCTGTAGAAGGTTGAACACATCACACTCTTCAAGCCTAGAAAGTAATTGTGGTTTTTCTATAGATTTAAAATGTTCTACAATATAGATCCAAGTTTTTTGATGGAGTAACTCACAATTGTATATCATGCCTAATTTCCAAACGTCAACACAGTTACTTGTATTGATGTTAGACAGTAAAAACTCTTCACATAATGATATCAATGTATCAATTTGTAAATATACTGCAGCAGCTATGAGATCTTGAGCATTAAAAATTGTCAGATGACTTTTACCTGTGTATAGATAATTTAGTATTGTAGAAAATGTGTTTGCTTCAATGCCACTTACGTTGATAACACTGTTTTGTTCTTCCTTCATACCTGATGTAAACATTGCATAAAAGTAGTTAGACATTGCACATAGTATTATTTTATGGCATATGAATAACTTATGTTCAATTTTAATTGTTATATCTGGCAATGATTTGGGGTTATTCAAAAGTTTTGGCAATTCAATTTCAAAAATTAGATTACGTAAATATTTCAATTCTAAATTGATAACATCTACAACTGACTCTCCTCGATGAATTTTCCTTCTGCGAATAGTTCTGTCAACTGATAAATCTAGTCTTAAAACTCGGATTAGTTCTGTTGTTTTTGTACCCAGATCAGTGTTTCCATCATACAAGAAATCAACAAGATTAGAAACATCTACACAGCTATACCCTGTGGCCGACAATTTCAGTGGTGTTGAACTGTGTTTTTTGTCTCTTAAATGACTCGCAAATATCATGAGAATAATCCTGTGAACTGACACTGACTTAGTGGAGGTTTCAATCTCAGCATCTAGATGTAATTCATCCTCCCTTAGATCAGTTAACCTTTTTGACAGGATCTTGAAATATTGATTAGCCATTATCTTCTTCCTGAAAATTGAAAAAGAGAACCAGATTATTACTTTGTTCTTGAAGACCATTCAATGACTCAAACCAATGAACAGGGTTCGACACTAACAGTGTCCCGGAATTCAGAGGATCCCAAAAACTTGGGAGGAAACCCAGTGATTCTCAGCTAGGAATCCAGTTTGGATCCCTGAAAATTGACAAGTGTGAGGAGGAATCCCTGAGTAACTGACCATGCAGGGATACCCAGATTCCCCTGGGATCCCCGGTAAATGACAGTTAAACTCAAAGTCATTAGCACAACTTGTACATGTCAATAATAATTGTCAATACTTTCATGGTAGAAGTAAAATAATGTTGACCAATAAATTACTAATGAGGCATGACTGTTCCTGCAAATTCCAGTCGAAATTGCGCGTTTTGGTGAACAATAATAGAATCAGGGATCTGATAGAATAAGTAATTCATAATTAGTGCAATTTTACTCAGAATGTACCTGTCTCTATCATGTACTCATGAAGATGCAAAAACAACTGTCACGTTATGTATCAAAAACTAGGATGAGCAAAGAAAATGCGTTTCATTTTCAGCTGACATTGACATTTTGTTGACATAATCACTATGCAATCAGGGGAGATCACTCTAACTAACATTATTTACTAGCCTGTCATTTTTTTCAAATTCTATTTTCTTGATTGCTTTCTCATTATAATTGTCAATGAAAATATGACATTTTTATTTGTGCATGATATCAGTGTCTTATCCAAATAGACTGATAGATTAAATGTTTTGTTCATTCGGTGTAAAAGGCAAAAATAGTTTTCCGGTTACTGGACTTTTCCCATTCCTTTAAAACGAACGACAACTCTGGAAGTTTTGTTGAAAGGGAAAAACGTTAAAAAACAAATCGACAACCTGAAATATCAACTGAGTCAAGTTTGAAGAACTCTAGAATGTGTTTGGTGATAGGCCCAACTGGTGGCGGAAAGACACTACTTATAAGAAGGCTTGAACAAGCATGTATCCTTTCAATATGATATTAAGTATCCAAAATTCGGATATATAGTATTTCGGATACACAAATTGTCACATCATCTGTTTTCATTTCATTTGCCATGTGTAGCTATTTCCGGATAGCTCACTGTAAGCCAGGGGTCCTGGGTTCGAGTCCCGTTCAGACTGCTTATTTTTCTCACCCTGTGACATTTGGCTCCCAACATGGGGCCGTGACTTAATTACTTGGTATGTTAATATGCTTGTAATACATTCATTGCTCCTGAAACGACCTGGAGTTATGAAATTCAAGACAAATTTCCAGTTTGTAGGGGATTAATCCGAGTATTATGAGAAGGATATGTAAGTGGCTGGATTGCCCAGTCAGGAGAGCTCTGGACTTTAAGAGAGGGGTGGTCCGTCTAATTACCCCAAGACACCTAAAGACTACCCCAAGACACTCCTAGACTACCCCAAGACACACCAAGACGGCTTCAATGCCTCTTAAAGTGTTATTTCCGTTTCACTTTCACCTTAAAAATGTCTAACTAACGAATTTTATTGCACACGAACGATTGATTTGGCAAAAACTTGTTGTCCATAAACTACGGGAGGTCACTCAGTTGGTTCATAATATCGATGTGTATTGAATTATTTCTCTTAAATAGTTTGACATTTGGCGGGAACTTTCGGGAGATAATCTATATTTCTATATTGCAGACTTTGATTAAAAAAAGATTTCGCTATACACTGTAATATAATTAAGTAAAAATATGTTACAACACCATAATCACGTTCTAATCAATGAAGGGAAGAAATTGAATAGTTTTAAGCATATACAATAGGTTATGTTGTCACTCGAATTATTTAAATAAATAATCATAACTTCTTTAAACATCGTTGAACGAAATGTTCTGATGTTTTCTAAGATCAGCTTGCTTTACTCAAAATCTCAAATAACATAAGATCAATTGTTAAGGGGGGGATAATCCGTCATACTGATGTAATAGTACAAACGAAGTTATTCCCCTTTGTTTTACTAGACTTTATCATATGTCTCTGTTCGGTCTTAAACTTGATATTAAATAGCCATTTTTATTTTAAAAAAATATAAATAACAAGTAAAAAAGTATATTTATGACATATTTTATACGTCTAAGAGGTCTTGGGGTGTCTTGGGGTAGTCTTGGGGTGTCTTGGGGTAAATAGTCTGACCCGAGAGGGGTTCTGGATTCGAGTCCTGGTCAAGCTGCATATTTTTCTAGCCAGGTGATCGTTTCTTTTTTGGCTGTCAATTCTGGTTGTCAGGATCACAATAATGATAAAGATGTTATTCATTAACATATTAACACTAACTTGATATTCACTGCTCATACTCTGTATTGTAGCTTGGATGAGGTAACTCTGTTTACTGCAAGTGTAACTGAGCAACAGACAGTAACTCCAGATAATGAAAAGTAGTTTCAAAATTATTTAATACATGTATATTTAATAATAAGATCATGATAAGTGAGAATACATTCCTTAACTTTATATCAGTGTCTGTTTCAAAAAAGGGATCATCATATATTTATAATGATTTACCTTCAACTATACCCACGGTGAGATTTTTGACTACCAGCTATGAATTTATCTGCCAATATCAAATGTTCAGTAGCATTAACAAGTTGCCTGGACCCTACTTTATGATAGGTTGTCCAGGGAAAGGAATGTCAAACCCTGATTTTTTTTTTTATTGAAATTTCAATATTTTCTTTATGTTAGTATTAATGGGGTAGATTTGAGTTCATGATATAATTTGGTATCATGAAATCAGTTGCCAGGGTTCATTGATGCTTCAAATCCTGGTTTGTTTCTTAGTTGCAGCTGATCATTCTCCCTGGTGTCTCCTTTCATGAAAGTTTAACAATAATGCTGATTTTCATTTTAAGTACACTGAGAACTTGTTGGCTCCTCATTGTTTTACAAACAAATACTGACAAAGAAATGATGCTAGGCCAGTTGGTTAAATAACTGTATAAATATTGATTAACTGAGTAAAATCCAAATAAAGTAACAAAGCAAGTACATGTACATGTATCAATACGTTTGAGGAGCAATTCCTGTACCAAGATCGATTAAAACTAGATATTGTCTTCACTGGTCTATTGCAATTGTTATATTACTCGCTGATCAGGGAAGTTAATGTCAAGTGTTGACTGAATAGTGATACTAGAAGTAGACTTCAAAAAATTTGCTTTAATCAGTGATTTTTTTACCTCTGCATCCTGAGTCCAGGACTCATTGAATTTGCTGTGGATGCAAAGTTTCAAATTATGTGCATCTTTTGGATGCATACTTTTTCTGAGTATGGAGTCCTGTCTGATAGGAATTGGTAATGCATGTAAATACTGAATTGTGTTCAAGTTATGTCAATCATATTCTAGGTCTGCAAATCTTCTACAGATAGAAATAATAATGTGCTTTACTACAGATAAGCATAAAAATATTAAGGAAAATGAAGTTTTGATAAATCTCAAACTAAATTAATGGAAATAAACTTATTAAATTTATTTGACAGTTTTAAATAATTTCAGTATCAGAAGCGTTGTAATTAATGTAGAAATCAAATTCAGTTTTTCTTCATTCCATTGTTAATATACCTTTCATATCACTAAAGCAATATTAAGCCTTGTAACTTGGATCAGTCAGCTAAGTTTTGGGACTCATAGATTTATAGCCCAGCAAGTCCTAGGACCTACACTGATGAGTTTGTAAAAAAATCACTGCTTTAATTCTTAATTGATATGTATGTATATTATACATTTTTTTTGTTACAGGTTGGCACAAATCTTGTGAATGTATCTGTTAACAATAAATTTGAAGTAACGTTAAGAGAATTAGGAGGAAGTATGGGTCCTATATGGAAGAACTATTTTAAGGATATAATTGGTTTAATGGTAAGAGTTGTATATTGAATCTCTTTAATACCATTATATGTAATATATGTAGTTAGTCAAACTTGAACTGATACTTGACCTTCATTATTGTCAAAATAGGTTTTATTGAAATATATTCAT
Organism: Mactra quadrangularis; assembly: GCA_025267735.1. Classification (NCBI taxonomy): domain Eukaryota; kingdom Metazoa; phylum Mollusca; class Bivalvia; order Venerida; family Mactridae; genus Mactra; species Mactra quadrangularis. Next base: position 49,339,173 of record CM046303.1, on the reverse strand, counting down.
GATAATTATTAACTTTTGGGGAATAGATCTATTCTTCTAAAACTGTTACAATTTACTTAAAGGTACTCATTCAGAGATATTTGCAGATTTCAACTTAAATATCAACTTTTTCTCAAACTATCAAAATTGTTTGGAAATATTTTTGGAAGCAGGAGACTAGTGTTCTAGTAATGACAATTTTAGTGCTAACTGACATACTACTACAAATGATGATGTTTCATGTAGTAAATATCTACCCCATATGTCACAGTATAGACACTTTTAGTGCATTTTTGTGACTTCTTTGTATATTTCTTGCAACATATAGGTCAGTTTGTCTTGCAATATTAAGAATTTATTCTTTTGACACAATTACAGACACTTAATGTTATTTTGAAATTATAGAAAGAATAAACCAAATCTGTGAACTAGTACCTTTAAAGCAGGAAAAATAAGTCACAGAAATCTTATAATTGGCGTAGTAAAAGTATTCTCTTTTTTACAAATTCTGAGATTTTTTGCAACAAAATCTAATTTTTTACTATATTAAAGAATAGCTAAAATGGATTCAATGGCCTATTTCAGACTATTTGTAGATGTTAAAATGTCAGAAGCATAATAGAAAATTTATTTGTTGTATTATATGTTAAACTTTGATAAAATGATATTTAACTATATAAGTGATATATATGTAGGCATATTTCTGCCAACAGATAAGCACATAACTAATATGTTAAGTGGTTAACTAGTCACCGTAACTAGTTAACCACTTAACTTAATTAACTTAAGAGGTTAATGTAACTAACTAATCACTTAACTAACTAGTTAATTATGTGGTTAACTAGTTACAGTAACTATTTATTCACTTAACTTCATTATTTTTAAGAGGTTAAATAGTTACGATAACTAGTTAACCACTAAACTTAATTAACTTAAGAGGTTAACAAGTTAATGTGACTAATTAATCACTTAACTAACTAGTTATTATGTGGTTAACTAGTTATGGTTACTATTTATTCACTTAACTTAACTATTTTAAGAGGTTATCTAGTTACGGTAACTATTTAACCAATTAACTAAAGTGGTTAACTAGTTAATGTAACTACTTAATCACTTAACTATTTTAAGAGGTTATCTAGTTATGGTAACTAGTTAAACAACTTAACTTGATTAACTTAAGTGGTTAACTAGTTATATTAAATAACATGTTAGTTATGTGGTTATCTGTTGGCAGAAATATCCCACAATAGATATTCATTACATTTCAGTATGTGATAGATATATCCAACAGATTACAAGTGGCTGCAGCTTGTATACAACTTCTTTCTGTTTTTGGTGCAAATAATTTACCTGTAGTTCCAGTATTACTTGTGTTTAACAAAACGTAAGTATTTTAGTTTATATAAATCATTCTTTTGTCATACAGTCATGAGTTTCATAACTGGTTTATACCCTGTGCTTAAAGTCTATAAATTTGACTATGACAGGGTTCTCACTTGATGTCAAAAGACAAGTCAATGACTCTTTGGGTAAAATTTTCAAAGAGTCAAAATGGAATTTTAAGAGTCAATGTTTTACGGATACATTTGTGTTGAGGAAAAAGCACTGTGTTTATTTGTATTTATTGATATGAATCACAGCATAGAGAAATAGTCTATGACATATATTTCCATTATATATGAAGATGTCTTTGACTCCTTGCTGAAGAGTCTAAAAGTATTTGTATTTAAAAAAATCAAGGAGAGCTGTTTGATTAGCAGGATCTCGAAAATGGTACATATATATATTCAGTAATATAATTTTCAATTCACAGTGATCTAACTTTATATACATGTACGCAGTAGTTGGTGGTTTTGAGATCAGATCAGGCTAGATGTTTGTGGTTAATTGAACACTGTTGGAAGTGCCCTGTCCTTTTTGTTGGTATTATTAGGTGAAGACAATAGATTTTCTGTAGGCGAGCACCCTGTTGTTGAGAGATTAATGAAAGGTGTTTTTAATTATAGACCAGCGTTCTTAAAATCTAAAATTTTTCTCTTCACAGTTCTATCTTAAAATCCCAGTTTTATAATTTGCAAAGTTTTCATTAAATTTAGTAGTCTTAAATGTTTTAGAAACACAACATCTTAAATCCAACAATTTTGAATAATAAATACCATAAAATCACTTTCCATATGACACGTCTGTTCTCTACTGGAACTAACCTGCAGTTGACCTACTGGATACTACAAGCATCTCTCACAGGGACCACATCACATGACCTTGTGCTGATAGGAGAACTGTATCTCTTCTGAATGACTATAAAGGGAATACCACAAGGATCTACCGGGTATTTAGAATCTTGATAACCACTTAGTACAAGAATGATGAGTCATGATGCATTTACCTTATTTCTATTCTAAAATTAGATTGCTGGGTGAATCATTATACCAATAGGTCAACGCAAAACAAGTCTATATTCTTCTATATTAAGACTTGTTTTGCATCCACCCATCAATTTATGCATTTAAAGGCTAACACTAATAGTACATGTTTCATTTCAGAGATATTCCTGACAAATTTACGAAAAGTGAGATAGAATCATTATTTAGATTAAGTGAGATTATAGAACATTGTGGTCGACCTGTTGAACAAGTTGATGTTAGTGCTTGTACTGGACAGGGTATAGGAGATATTCTTAAATGGTTAGAACAAAATTGTCATGGAAAATGATGAAGGCCTTCTACATAGATAGTGAATTCAAGTGTTTGGAGACTTACCTTACAGATTACAGCAAACTCTGCTTTATGCAAGATTGATACCCAGCTTTTAATAAATTATTGCCCCAAACTGGGGCCAATATTCTACTTTTTCACTATGGAAACAATTTATGAAAGTTCACAAAAAATACTAACATTTCACCGTCAGCAAGGTTTAATATTTTGACACAAAGTGTAGCTGTTCCTTTTACCATCTGTTTTCTGTTTTTAGCAAAATTGGAATGTTTCATGAAGTACTTTTTATGACAGTTAAATTATTAAATGAGATTTTTCAAAATGTTTGATTATTGATCAACAAATCATTTTTTACTTTTTTTGTGTATAATCATGCTAAAGTTATATGAAAGGCTGGGGCTCAAGCTAAGAATGCTCAGACACGTGTAGAACTACATAATGTGTTTGACAGCATCACCTCTTAGGGCTGTCATTGATAGAAAATTTTGTATTGACATATCGAAAGGCAAGTATCGGTGATATATCGAGTCAGATAAGGAATGTAATAGAAGCCGCTAGAACTCCTGTATATATTATACTATATAATGCCCCCACAATGCTGTGCATGATGTTAAAATTTGATTCAGACATAGCTCTATTTTCTTGTTTTTAATACCTAACAAAAAACATAAAAACTCAGAAATATAGAAAAAAGTTCAATACAACCAGGGGATGTTAAATAAAACGTCACCTTCATTTAGTTAATAGCTTTATAAAATGCTAGATTGTATCGATATTCCAAATTGGGAATCGTCTGACAAGTATCGGTGATACATCAATATATTGCAATTTCTGATGACGGCCTTATCCCCTAGAGTTGTTCGACTGGTTCTAGATAAGAATGATTTTCTAAATCTGCATGATGTTGTAAACTTAGAGTATTGTGATGTTGTGCAGCATTGGCAGGTTTCATAACAAGAGCATTGTGGGAATTCAACCTTTTAATAATTTATATCATTCCTCTAGCATGTAAGTGTGATTGCAGAAAATGATATAGGTACTCTCTGTGAAATAAACACTGCCCTCAAAAAGTTCCTTCACATTAAAATTAATGAAATTGCTTCCAAGTTCAAGTTTAAAGAATTATTATGCTATTGTTTATTCTTACTCATTATTTATGCCATGAAAACAAAATTTTATTGATACACTGTCTTTTATTGAGTTGCTGCAAGAGTTATCTATCAGCCTCTAAAACTATGATCAATGTGTCTCAATGAACCATTATCAAGTTTGAGATATTTATTTTTTTTGCATTCAATAGAAAGAAGTACTGATTTAAAAAAGCAAACTGAAAAGCATTTAACAATAAACTGCTTTGACAAATTTTTGAACTCCATTTAGTTCTATGTAAATTGTAAATGTGTGAAGAAACTTTTTGAGAGCAGTGTATGACATTTGACTCATTAGATGAGTACCTTGGTGTTCAACTATTCATTCTTCACATTGATACCCATTTCATTCAGTGCCCTCCAAAAATCCTTGCACAAAACCCTGTTGTTTTTTTGTTGATAAACCAATTCACAATTATCAATGAAAAAAGAATGAAAAAGTCCTCTGAACTACATGTAATTCTACAATCAGCATTAATTTGTTTATCAACGTATGATTTGAACTTTGTTGCATAATTAATCAAAGTTATACATGTACATGTGTATTAGAATTCTTTGCATTGTGAATGATAATTTTTTTTCAAAATTTCACTTGTCCAGAAACTTTGGAGAGCACTGTTTTTATCATTTTACATCATCATGGGTGAAAGATTTTAGTTTTGATACTGATTTCAGTATTTTGGGAACAAATTACTATATGTATAGTATTTCAGTATTCTGAATGTAGGTTTTCAGTATTTTCAAAATTTTCAACTGCCATCCATGCATCATTGATCTAGCAGTAAAGTGTGAATTAACTATTTTGTGATAAATAAAAATTTGTTGTTACTGTCAACATGTTAGTCATTTTAGTACTCATTTTTGGCAAAGTAAATATATTTTGATAGGTTAATTAAGTAATCTTATAATGATCTAAAAAGTTCGATAACTTAGTTGATTTTTTACTTTGATTGATTTATTCAAAACACTTGTACAAATTGTGAACATGTGGCCTTTACTAAGTAATGATATATTTTATGTAAACATACTGTGCCCTTTGTTGGCTGTGTACTGGGAAACCTGTTTTTTATAGGTTGAGAATTCAATTGGATTTTAATATTATTAGTGCAGATAGGAAACTTGTATTTTTTAAAGATACAACCCATTTGTTATTGTTGATTGAATTATTCGTATAACTGTTACACTTGTAGTGATCCGTCCTTTATTATTGTCCTTAAATTATTGATGTATTGTTATTTATAAAAGTTAATTCTTGAATAGATTTTAGAAATCTCCTTGCAAAACTTTGTTTTTTTTCTTTAGCAATAGTTTTACTATTCCTACCCCATCATAAGTCTATTTGACCAAAGCATAACCAAGTAACAGGCTGGAAATATAAGTACATATTTCCATATGCAATATTATTGTCTGTATACATAAGAGGCAGAGAGCTGTATAGTTTTTACAGTAGAACCCCAATGAGCTGATCACCAAAAAAGCAACAGTAATAATGTTAGCTCAGTTTTACATCTACATCTAGATCATTGTGAATGTCAAATTGTTATACAATTGACAATGTCATAACTGTGTGCTGGTAGTGTATTGAAAAGAGTTTATGGTAAAAAGAGAAAAATCAGGTGAGTCAAGAAATGATTGATGATATGAAAAATAGCGAAAGCTTTTATGTGGTATTTTTCATCTATCTAGCATTTTGAACTTAGACCCCCTTGAAGTATATATGGGCTGCTTAAATTTGAGAAAAGTCTATTTTAGCAATGTATAGTGTTCAGTACTGTGAACATCCAATTTTACAATTGGATGAATTTTAAAGCAGCTTTTTACAAGTCACAGGGTATATGAAATACAGCTTCATTGAGAACAACAGGTAATTTAGTCAATGAAGTTAAGTAGAGATAACAATGTAATACAGTAGTTAAAAAATGTCTCATAAAAATTTAAGTAGATATTTTTAACCTATGGCGGAATAAGCCTATAAGACTGGATTTTAAAATACTGATTTTGTAAGAAATCTTCAGCAGTATTTCGCCTATATCTGTAAGCGGTATACAAGATAATGAACGACAACTCTGCATGTATTGATTTAGACCGAACCGGATTTGTGTGGCTTTTATTCTATACTATTTTGCTTAGCAACAAACATGGCGGACCAAGAGGTTAAAAATTTGTTTTGTTATTGTTTTTTTCTATTATTGCCCTTATAAAGGTGTGTCGTGTAATTATACCGATCGACATTGATAAAGTATGAAAATATGTTTATGCCGTTCCAGCCATCAACTGGAACGACATGATAAAGACTAAAATATTCAAGTTCATTTGTCAAAAACAAAAGTAAAAAAAATATAACATTTTTTCAAGTCTGGGAAAGCATCAATAAAATTTATTAGAATTAACATAAATTGCTATCAGAATCTCAGAATTTTAGTCAAATACTTGCCCTGTGGTCAGCCATATACTGGTTAAGTCCAGGTAGATCACTCCCAATAAAACCGCATTGTGCTGCTGTCCGTTAATTGACTTTCTTTGCTGTAAAGATCAAAACTACATGTTGACTTGACTTGTGGGCTTGTTGATTACCGCCATTATGGATAATATCCATACAAACACTATGGGTTTTTGGGGCGGTTTTCTAGTATATTTTTTCCATACGTCGAGTGTTATTATGTTTGTATAATATATCCTGTATTCTCGGGGGGTTAAGACTCTACTTGGGTATCAGGCACAAATAAGAGGAATTTCACTATACTAGTATAATGTGGTTGGTGGGCGATATGTTCCATGTATGAAGTCTTGAAATGTCTAAATGTATTTATTTATTTTTTATAGGTTAATAATTCTGCTACCACAGAGGAGGCTCCTGCCCCAGCAGAGTCTGAAGCTCCAACTGAAGAAAAGGATCAACCACTGGAACAAACACAGGCTGAAGCTCCTGCTGAACAAACTGAACAGCCAGCACCTCCAGCTGGTTGGTTTCTTATGTTTTGTTTTTATATAACTAACAGTCTTTGCGAATATGCTAAAAAGTTTACAGGACATTCGGTCTGGTAAACTACAAACTTCTACCAGACCGAATGAAAGTTTACCAGACCAAAAATATATGAAGCAAAAAAAGGCCTAACACAAATTTGAAGTTTTAATGCCATTTATTTATTATGAATGAGGTTCAACAGTTATTTTATATACATGTAGTCAGCTTATGACATTGATAATCATCATAATAGTTATCATAATCATTTTCTTGTTGATTTAGGTACAATATATCGAAAGATGATTCGTCATCTACAATGATGTTCCTTTTAACATCGGATTCCATTATGCCAGTAGTAGTTTGGCTGGTATACTGAAGTGTTATTGGTCTCAATGATGTAGTCTGCAACATATTCACTACATTACGTATAATATAAACTATTACAACGAAACAATGCTTTGTATTCCACTTAATTAATCATAACAGATATACATATGCAACATAATCAAGTTATCAGGTACTTTCTCAAGTTTAATACTTCTGAAGTATAGTTCCACTGCTTAGACCACCTTTGTTATCATTTTTTAAGATTTTAAGTCATCAAATATGATGGTCTTAACAGTTGAACCGTAAACGTAGCAAATCGTGAGTCAACTATGACCAACTTACACTAGACCACAAATATTAAAGTCAGTATTTGTCATTATCATAATCAATAATGTAGTTAATCAATTATAATTTTTCTGCGGTTAAATATTCAAAGCAAACGATCACAGCTATGCCAATGAGAAAATATACCCCATTTCTCAGCAATATATTCAGACTAAAGAAAAAACTTTCAAACCCTCATAAAATATTCCCTCCAACCTGGTGGCCTCATATTTTTTTTACTTTCTTACTTTCATTATTTACTGATCTACTTTAAATTTCCGTGTTAGTCACGGTCGGACCCCTTCAAAATACATAAGCCTATTCATTATATCAAAAAATGTAATAGAAATCACCTGGTCAACTTTCTTTTTCAACGGAACGGCGTTTAGCAGAAAAACTTTCTCGATGCTGCAAACTTTTTGCACGGTGCATAAAAATGATACGTCTGTGAAAATTACGTGGTTACGTATAAAAGTACGTTATCCGGTACTATTTACCGGACACTCGGTCCGTCGATCCAGATTTTCACGTCGGACCTGCGGATTTTTTACCGGATATGTCCGGCGGTCGGACGGTATTCGCAAAGACTGAACTAAGTTATAATTACAGAAGTCTTAATTATTATTCTGAGAGTTTAAGTTGAGATTTTGTATTTTTTCAACAGACAAGAATCAAAATGCAACAAGCATTGTTCAATCTAGTTTGCGCCATTGGCCCCTTATAAATGCAAATAATGCAAAAACAAACATCTTTTGGGCCTGTCGGGTGTACTGCTAAGAACCAAAAACTAGTATATACTAGTTAGTTCAAATGTCTAGGTCATGCTAATATGCTGAAATTGTGAAGGTAGAATCACTTGAAAGAGTACAAATTGCACCAAAATTTATATATGTAATAGCACCAGAAAGGAAATCTTTTTATAAACCTTGATTATTTCTATTTAAAGAAGGAGAAACACCTGAAGTAGCACCGCCAGCTGAAGAAACTCAACAAGAGGAGGCTACTCCAGCTGAACCAAGTCAAGAAAAACAAGAAGGTGAGACTGAACAAGCTACAACAGAAGGTGGTGAAGAGACTGCTGGCGGTGAAGAGACTGCTGGCGGTGAAGAGGCGGCTGGTGGTGAGGAGACAAAACCAGCTGAAGGTGAAGAACAGAAAGAGGGTGAGGCTCCCGTTGAAGGAGAACAAACTGCTGAAGGAGCTCCTGCTGATCAAGGTTTTAACATTTTTATGCTGAATATAATTTCTTTTTTGTGTGTATTTCTTGTAGTTGAAACTTGTAAAAAAATAATGGTAGTCAGGAGAGGTGGTGGGCTTTCAACTTTCATTTTTAAAACCACTTTATTCTTTTTACAGTTACAAAACTGCTCATACTATCATTTCATATCATTTTTTTTTAAATATTGTTATTGATTGTTATATTTACTTTATCATTAACTTTAATGTGGCTTATTTCTACATTACACACACACACTTCAATAATGAGCACAAGTGTTGTACTGTCTAAGGTCAATATGTTCAAGTTTTAATAAAATCAATCAGATTGATTTGTGAATGATATAACAGCATTTGGCTTTTAATTTTATTGTCCTCAACCTCCCTGTTATAATCAATATTGACTGTAGGAAGAAACACATGTAGCTGTAGATATATAAAATAATGATCTTTTTGTAGGTGATGGAGAAGAAAAGAAGGATGGTGAAGGTGAGACTGCTGCCCCAGTGGAAGGCGAAGCACCTGCTGATGGTACAGACGCTCCTGCAGTTGATGGTGCTCCTGAGGGTGAAGTAAAACAAGAAGGAGATGAAGAACAGAAGCCAGCTGAAGAAGGTGAAGAGTCTAAACCTGAGGGTGAAACTGAAGGATCAAAGTCTCCTGTGCCTCAAGTAAGACATTGAGATTGTCTTATTATGTTGTTTGTTGGGTTTAACACCGTAGCAACACATTGTATAGGTCATATAACGGCGGTCAGTCAACCTACTCACTCCTTCTGGAAAGGCTAAATCTCTGGATTTAGTTGTTATCCAACTACTAAGTGCATACTTTGGTCAGTGACTGACAACTGCCCTACATACATTAAAATGAATGGTAGGAGGAAGAATAGCCGTAGAAATTATTTCATGACCAAGCTCCACGAAAGTATGCCCCACCAGGGTATTGAACCCACAACCCCTTGATCAGTAGACTTGCATACTACCAACTGAGCTAGCCGGGGCACTTTATTATGTTTAACTAATTCAGTGCTGACAGAAAATACTGCATGCAAATATTGCTTATGTTAAGTGGCAGTTATTTTGATGGCTGCAATGTTAAGAAATAATCTTGTTAAAGCCCCTATACCAAGACATACACAGTCCACAGACTGAAAAGTGAATTAACATTTATCTGGTACAAAATAATGTGTTATAAATTATTTGGAACACCTTTAACGATTAAGAACTTTTTGATCAATGAAATTTTTCACTTGTATATGCTGATGTCATTTGTTGCATTTTAGCATCTGTTATTTCAAATTTTAGAGTGACACATTTGCTGAAGGTGAGAGAGCAGAAAGTGGAGTTCCAGTTGAAGTTGGAGAGAAATTGTCTCGTGAAGGTAGTCCAGTTGAGCAAGCTCCAGCACCAGTTCCTGATATCATTGAACCTGGAACACCAGAACAACGTCCTGGGAGTGCTGATGGTGAAAAAGGAGCAGGTCAACTAACTACATTTGAAGAAGAAGATGAAGAAGGAGAAGATGATGAAGAGGAGGAGGAGGAGGAAGAAGAAGAAGAAGCTCAACCTGAATTTGATAGAGAAGAACTGATTGAGAGATATCATGTGAGTGTCTTCATTGTTAATATAAAGTGTCCTCATTGTTCATGGCTTGACATTAATTTTTATAGTAGGTTAGACAATTAGCTATATATTTTACTTGTCTGAACCAAATGTTTACTACATGTATCAATAACAAATTGCCCAACCCAAATAATATATGGGTTGTCAGGGGAAATCAGACTATCTTGTATTCTTTTTTACAAAATTGTAGAAAAATGTTTGTACAAACATTAAAAAGCCATGAAAACCACAACTCTTGGTCACAAATCATATAAAAAACTCATTTTTTGCTGTGTTTTTTCTTCACAGTATTGTTAGAAATATTCAGTTGAGAGTTTGAGCTAAAAGGGGACAATTATAGGACTAAATTATCTACCATTGTAGTATAACAGAGTTCTGTCCCTTTATATTGATTCAGAGTTACTTCCCTTGGTTTTGTTAAGTTTCTCAAGAGTAGTCTCCCTTGTTACTATATGCATTGAGCAGTTCATGCAACTTTCTAAACTTATTTTTTTCATTTTTTGTGTGTGAATAATTTAAGTAAAGTGCTTATTTGTGTTTAAACAGAAACAAGTAAGCTGTTTCCATTATGGACAGCAGTTATGACTCCATGGAGTCAGTGCATGTTGTAGAAATTAGTGAGAAATATGTTTTTACAACAGACACTCTGTTTGCTGTATTGAAAAATCGTGGTTTGAATTATTTTGACTATCCTAAATCTTTACAGCAAGCGATTGCAGAGAGGGAACACTTACAACAACAAAATTTCTCACTTCAACACAAATTAGCTGAATACTTTAGAAAGAAGAAGGCTGATGAGACAAGACAGGAATATGATAAGAATGGTACTGACCAAGAACAGAGATATCTTAAATATATGGGTAAGTTGTTTGTTATACTTCAGTTATTTGATGTAATATTTTATTTTCCAAGCTTTCTGATAAACTCTTTTTCATTTGAAGTTTTTATATGAATAGTTAGTTATTATTATATTTGTAGGCCTACTGAATAGTTTTTATCTTTATAGTTTTGCTTTATATTTTTAGTTATCATTATAATTGTAACTAAGACTACAAAAATAACATAATAGCTATGTTATGGAAAGTAATTACAATAAACATTGTTCTTGAGACTTTAGGGTGTCAGATGCTGAATCTTATAGATGTGTTGCATTCATGAAATTTATTTTCATTTTATCACAAACCATACTTAAATATATCATAAATAATGATTCTACAAAAATAATCATCAAAATTGTAGTAAATTTCTTTTGTCTCCAAACTTTCAGTGGGTACTTTATTGTCTATAATTATTTGATTTTTTTAAAGAGCTAATTGTGGCTCAAAATCATTCTAGGATAACTATTACTACTCCTCCATGACAGTAGCTCTTTGTTATATAGTTAAAAAATAAAAGTTTTTGTCATTATTCTATTATTTCTATTATAAATTTACAGCTCAGTTAGAAGACCTTAGAAGACAAGATATGCAAGAACGAGATAATTATAAACATCAAATACAAGAATTAAAATCTAGATGTGAAGAGAGGAAAGAACGTGTTGATGAAGAAAGAAGAAAATTTATGGAATTTAAGAAACAAGTTGCTCTTAATGCTTTGAATAGTAGATCTGGTAGACCGATACCACCTAAAGTAAGTTTTTATTTACATCCTACTATGAACTATGACATTCACACAGTCTTAAAATGTCCTAAAACTTTCCACCGAATGCCTTAATATGCACTACCCAGGTATGTAGTGAGATGGCTACATGCAGGATTTCAAACCTAGTGTCCTGAAGGTGTTGCTGGTTTGAGCTTCACCCAGGCTGGTTATGCCCTTACAGGAAAATTTAACAATAATGATTTTCCTCCTGGTATAATGAGACATTGTTGGCCTTGTGAAAGGATAGGTAAGTTATGATTATAGAAAAAAGTTCATGAATGATAGTTTAGGTGTGCTAACTGATGTAAAATGACCATATTTTTCTGCACATCAATGATCATTAAAAACAAATGATAAAAATAATAAAAAAGGACTAACTAAGTAACTAACTAAGGATTCTTCTCAAAAAGCTTGTGTTTTTGTATAATCAGAATCTGCTACAGATTCTGTAACAATGTGTCATGGGTTGGAGACCTAAATCACTAACAAACTATTTGGTTTGATCAGATTTTTTTCTGTTGTGACTACATCATTGTGAATTTTATATCATTTGTATTGCATGTTATCTTTTATAGGATATAGAACAGTATTTGTCTGGAGAAGCAAGAAAAGAAGGGGAAGTAATCAATGTCAGATTAGAAAACATTAAATTGAAAAATAAACTCAAAAAGAAGGAGCAGCAATTGAAATCAAAGGTTTGTCTGTTTGTATGGTTCTATATAACTTAATCTATTTTGGAGTATAGATGTCTGAAAACAATCTAGAATGATTTTTACCAATTGTAAAGACTGTTCACTAAAACGCAAATTTTTATTCCCAACGTTTCAGGGGGATAAATCCCCCTCCCCTTCTTCGTGGGACTTTTACATACATTTACTTTACAATGTTTTCGTTGTAAAATCTTACCAATTGTAAGTTTTGGGATCATGAAAAGGAGTCTGAAAACCTAACAGAAACAGCAACAATAACAAACAGGTTTACCACACAGCTAGACTTGTTGATTGAACTTTCAATTCCTTGATGTGGAATGAAGTGTGTTATACAGACCGTGTTGACAACAAAAAAGAAATTCTTGTCTACAAATCCCTAAACAACAATGCTCCTGGTTACTTAAATAGTAAATTTGTTTTTTGCAACAACTCTAAATTAAGGTCAAATTCTAATAAACAATAGCAAGTCCCAAAACCTAAACTTGAATTCTTCAGAAAATTCTTAACATTTTCAGGATCAGTTATATGGAATGAAATTCCTCTTAACATTCGACTTGCGAAAAGTTTAACATCATTCAAAATTCAATACCTTAAATGGAAATCTCACTAAATGAAAAATGGTCTTTGTCCACTGTTGATATTCACTCTTTTATTTCAGGCTTGTTCAGCTTGTTCTACTTTACTTATCTTTCAGTTTGTTAATTTATTATATGTTTTTCACTATGTAAATATTGTAAATAACTTGTAGATGTTTTATAAGAGGTCCACATGGAAGATTGGATTTATCCATATGTGTAGCCTCATTAAATAAAGTCTTTATTATTATTATTATACATTGATTAACCTACCTGTATGCCATTCATTATATACTAGTGAATGTATATTTTTCCAATAGCATTTTCAACTAGCCTGACTGTATGAATTTTGTATTTTTTTCACCAGTTTTACTAGTCCTGAGCTTTTGACTTGTTGGACAAGAGAATTGCTGCTTCTGTATGTTCTTACTGAATGTATGTATTGTAAGATTGTAAACGTTTAAACAGTACTAATTCAGTTCTAAATGATAAGAAATTAGGCACCTAGTTTATGTAATTGAATGGAAATGCCTATTACAAGAAATGCCTGTACATAGTTCAGTCCAGCACATGTGTTTTAAAAAGGACAATTTCATTACATTTGTAAGCTTTTCATGCCCTGTGTAGTAAAAATTAAAATTTCCCATTAATGCTATTTGACAGGGTTTGACACTAACCTTTTATTACCAGGGATCCCAAAGGAATGCAAAGTCCGTTATTCAGGGGTTCCTCCAAGAAAAGACAAAAACATTGGATACAGATTTGCGGTCACCAACTGTAATAAACAAAGCATGGCAATTTTCAGGGATCCTGACGTAATCCCTAGTGGAAGATCTCTTGGATTCTGAAGTTTTTGGGTCCCTCGGAATACCAAAACACTGATAGTGTGGAACCCTGATCGGTTGGTGTTTTTGATTATAACTTTTGTTTGTATTTCAGGAAGAACTAGCTGAAGGTTTACATCTTATAGATTTTGAACAATTGAAGATTGAAAACCAGACATATAACGAAAAGATAGAAGAAAGAAATGAGGTAAAATTGTCATGACAATAATGGCATCTTCTCTTGGTTACATGTAAAGACTGATCTACTGATGATTTTACTCTAATGATATGGACTGGTTTTAATAGACCTTTGCACCTTTTCACAAAAATTCTATGAAAAAGTTATCTTAAGTCAATTTATAAATTCTGCAGTTCAAAGTCAGACTGATATTAAACATAACTATGATATGATATTTAAAAGGTATACAATATTCTACATGATTCAAATAATATTTCAACTTAATTGGCCAAAAAATTACTGTTTTATGAATGTTTCTTGCTTTTGACTGATGAAGATTTTTATTGTTAGATTTTTTGTGAAAAGAAGACACTTATCTGGAATTCAAATTTATTTGGTTTTCCATCAGTGGGCAGACGGTACAAACAAAGTTTGTTACACATTATTGCTGAAATGTGATGAAAAGAATCTATATCAATTAAAACAGACATGGCTAGGAAGTGGTCACAATAGACTGGTAGCTTTTGATGTTATTGGATGTTACACTGTTTAGTAAACAATCCAAAGCATTAGACTGGTATCTGTTGAAGTCATTTTATGGGTGTAACATGGTTTGAAACCCATCTAAAACACTAGACTGGGAAACATTGAAGTCAATGGGTGTTATGTTATTTGACACTGATCAGAAATTGACCTTTTTTGTGCAACAAAATTTATTTTGTTTGTTTAGTAAGCTAAAGTTAAGTAATCATGTCACAGATAATATGATTGTAATACAGTCATAAGCTGCCAGAAACTTGAAATTTTATTATTTATTTCTTGCAACTTTCTATTTTAGGAATTACTTAAGCTACGTAAGAAGATTACCAGCACTGTTCAAGTATTAACTCATCTAAAGGAAAAATTACAATATGTACAAGCTGAAAACCAAGTTCAAAAACGTAATTTACGAGAAGTTGAAGCTGATGTTGGACAGGTTTGTTTACATTTTCTAAATAAAGAGTTTTGTTACATTGTCAAGGATGGAAGTTGAAAATACTGAAAATCTCCTTTTAAATACTGAAATGGATGGATTTCATATAATTGTGCAGAGAATTTTATTTTCAAAATATTGAAATCAATATTATAACTGAAAACTTTCACCCTTGCATCCCTTCAAAAAGCCACAATTGAGACAAACACAATTTGAAACACACCATGTACTCTTGACTTAATTACTGAAACATTTGAACCATTAAGCATGTTTTATGCAATTTTATATTTATGTATAGTCAAATTTCTGTTGACTAATGTTCGTTTTTATCTTCATTTAGCCACCATAAGCTATGTCTAATTAATCACAGAGACTATTGGTTACATTATGTCTTCACACTGGTCATAAAAATGTTGAGACCAAAACAAAGATGTATGCATTTTTAATTTTCTGTGGAATAATCCATCATTCATAGATTTTTACCCTTGTTAAAGTTAAATGTTCTTCCTATTTAATTTATTGAAGTTAAAGAAATGTCATTACTCTGTTATGCTCAATCATGTTGCTAATCTTTTCAGAAACGTGATATATTATCCCGTACAAAACAAGCCAGAGATGCATTAAGAATAGATAATCAAAGATTGAAACAAAATTGTGGACTATTAGGCAATGAATCTTTACTTAGAGACTTTGAGGAGCGTAAGGATGAAGGTGATGACTTGAGAGATAAACTGGAACAACTTAAAATGCAACATGCTGAACTTACACTTCATTGTAATCAAGTTAGACGTAAAATTGAACAAGCTCGAAGTGGTAGAGCCTGAATGGCTCGCAGTGGAAGAGCTTGAACATAACTTTTATTATAAGGAAGTAATACTGTGATGAATATTGACAATTGTTGTTCGTCAGAGTAGCTATTGTTGAATGTTTGCATGATATAGGACAAAGAAGAGTAAGCAATGGTTGTGATATGAACTTTGCTTGTTTTCATTAACTATTACGAATTGTTTCATATTATATATATTTGTATATATTTGTACATACTATGTACTTTATTATTAAAATGTCTGTGATATCATAGTTTTCTATTGGTTTTTATGTGTCAACATAATTATGGTCATTTTACGGTGACCAGTGCACCTAACCTATCTTTTTGGACCCTTTTTACAAGACAAGCAATCTTTGGGGTTATTGTCAGTTTTATGGAAGCATTTAACTGCCCCGTGTGATGATTGAATTCAATATCTTTATCAAACCCCTAGTCAATGCCACTCTTAAGGTAGGTTGGTACCTTACTCGTAGAAAAGACAAAAAAATATCATGTTCACCAATTATGATAAAAGATGGCAGGCAGATACCTTCATGCTTCTTGTTTGTTTTTCTGGTAAACTTGGCGATGTTGTTACTTTCACGATGTCATGTTCGTCACAATGGGTCCCGTTATAAACAGGCATGCAAGTACATTAAACCCACATACCGGTATTTACAGTATTAAATGTCCTAGGCAAAATATAATCATACCAAAATGTTTCTGAAATGTTTTTGCATACAATTATTTTGTTCTGATCATCTAAATATCACGTCGGTCGTAAAGATTGTACACTTCATCGCTGAATTCAGGAACTTTTAGTCTACAAGGTTTCACCAATTGTGGAGTTTTGACATTTATTTTTATATTAATGCAGAACGAGGGTCAAATTCTTATGATTTTTGAAAAGTTCTCTTTTATCTACTTTTATCATAATCGTTGAACATGATATTTTTTTCGTCTTTTCTCAAGAGAAATAATACATGTTCTAGAGATTAACAACTATGGGTAATTTAATGCGTAGGAAATTTTACATTGGCAATAGGATAATAGGCATGTATTACTTATAAAAACACCATTACACCCATCATTGTCAAATGGACAGTATACCAATCTAGAACATATATTATTTTTTTTCCAGCATAGTTATGTCCTTGACTGTTCCTGACAATGGTATTTTGTAAGAAAACCAAAAAGTATTTATCATGGTGTATGAAAGTTTTAACCTCACAATCATGGTGTATAATAAACGACAGGCTGTTGGCACATAACAGTCCCCCCCCAAAATAAATACTGTATACACACATCAATATATATAAATATATATGCATACAATATTTTTTTTTGGGGGGGGGGGCTGTTTTGTGCTGGCAGCCTGTGATATAAACAAGGCCAAAGTTTGTTTTAGTAAAGTAAGACTCGAGTCATATTTGAACAAATAATACATTATGTGGATTAACTAACATTTTATTATCTTGAAAAAAAGAATCAAACACAACAAATTAAAGATTGTAAAATTTTGACTAGAATATCATAAAACAAGATATTTGAACATCATGTAATAGTTTGCAATACATATGCATGTACTTATGGGTATTATTTATATAAATGCTGTATTTAATTACATTAACATGGGTAAAAATTCAAAGTTTTCAAAATCCTGAAAATCATAAATTTTATGGCTTCATCGGCTTTTATATAGAAGTATTATAATGAGTCATTTCTCAAATATTAAAATTCCTGAACATCTGGGCTGCGTTCAGTTAGCAGTTAGCGTTAGCCAAACACAGTTATCGTTATGAACAGTTAATTGAACGACCCGTTGAAGTGCGAACGTTTAAAGATGGCGGGCAAGAGAGTCGTTACTTCTATTTTATTAGAAGAATTCGGAGAGGAGGACTTGTTTACTTGTTTTTTGTAAATGTATTGATCTAAATTAACAGGAGTATCAGTGCCGACTTCGTTAGACCTAATCCAGAATTTAAATTTATGGGTTTTTCCGTCCGTGCACAGGCTGTACAAACAAAGTTGTCCACACATTATTGCTAAACAGCACGAACTATGGATTAAATACTACTGTTCTTTTTTACACGCCTTTTCATTGAAACAGTGAAAGTTTGTTTGTACCGGATGGGAAAACCCAAATATTTGAATTTCAGATATAGTCTATTTGCTATGGCAGTTACTATTTTGCAAAATGTACTGGAACTATTTTGTTTCAGGTTGTTTCATATTCGCGTACTATATACTAAAACCGTTAGCTGTTGGCCTTAAACCTTTTCTGCTAACAGGCCGTTCAATTATTACTGTTAGTGAACGTTACAGAACGTTACAGAATGTTCGCGATAACTGAATGCAGGGCAGGATTAGCCCTGTAAAACTTTCATTCATGCATTCAGTGCATGTAGTACTGAAATAACCATACATTAAAAATTTACTATGAAAAAACATCAGTCAAGGCATACATCTATGATAAAAAAACAGGTGGATCCAGCGGGAGGGGGGGGGGTTCCTGACCCCCCTAGAATTTCCAAAATGTATCGGTCCATTAGTGTATTTCTTGACTAAAAGAAGCATGAAGCAATTTTTCTTGATGCTTAACATAGATTTAATGGTTATGTAGTTTTTATTATTAATAAGTTGCAATATTTTGCAAACAGTGTATAATGAGGTTGTGATTTGAGTGTTTGCCCCCCCCCCCAGAAAAAAATCCTGGATCCGCCTCTGAATGATATGAGATGGGGGTCAGGACAACTCAACCTGATGACAAATCAACCTGTGACGAGTCAACCTGTAAGCAGAGACAACTTAACTGATTTGCAACTCCACAATGATATATGATGACTGATTGAGTTGTCAGCCTAAGTTCCCACAGCCTACTGTGGGTAGAGATGTCTAAGGTTTAGATGTTCACGAGTTGAACTGTACCCAACCTTATGAAAAGTATGGTATATTAATTTTATGGAGTGATTATTTATATGAAGGGGTAAGTTGCAGAACAGCAGGCACTATTTTATCTCCTTAGGTTAAAATGGTTTATTAAAGTCATAATTTGTAATGAGTTTACAATTAATAGTCCAATTTATGGGTTTTTCCATCCTTGAACAGAGGTTACAAACAAAGTTTGTTACACATTATTGCTGAAAAGCATGAAACATGGATCAAAACCTATTGTTCTTTGTATTGTGCGTAAAGTTTGACCCCGACCTGACCTTTATGCAAGAATATTCATTACATTGAATACGAATGTAGAATTAGTGATCGATTACACCGTGATCGTGAGGATTGTGAGTTAAATTTTAACACACAAACATACTTTTATAATTTTACAATCGCTGCCGAAGTGTAGAATAGGCTTGGTACTGATTTTTCGTCGGGATATGTGTTGATAATAATTAGATGCAAATGTGAAAGGTCAGATCGAGTCAATTTTTACGCACTATACACATGTTTTCAAAGTAATGATGAAAGTTTGATTGTACAGCAGGGAAAACCCCAACAATTTAAATTCAAAATAAAAAAAACTATTAGTCTCCTTATAACACTTGATATAAAATCAAGAGGTTTAAAGCAGCAGTCGTGATACAAGAAAAAAAAGTGAATTTGCATAAGTTCTAGATATTATATCTTGGCACCCGTCATAGTGCAATTCAGAGACTTGACTTATATAAAAACAAATCCACAACAAAACCATAAAAATGTTGTGTATTTGCTAGGTGACTACATTCAGACCACTCTAACATTTTCAAAGGTTGCAATCTTAATTTTCTTCCTTGAAGTAAATCCATTGCATAGTACTTGGTTAAGAAAAAAAAACACTTTTTAAAAGCGATAGTTCAAGTAGCTTTCTCACCAAACTGGCTTCAGGATATATTTCCATTTTTAAATTTTCATGAATTCACGATATTTAAATGCCCCAGTCAACAATAATGAAAAATGAAGAGATTGTCACAATATTCTGTACAGTATAAACTAATATATCAACAATATGATTTTATGACATACAGTGTCTTTCGAAAGTCTTTAGACAAAATCCTGCTTTGTTGGAAAAAAAATAATATTTTAAGAAAAATGAAGAGTCATAAGCAAATTTCAAAATCAACAATAATTAATATATCAACATAATATGATTCAAACTACATGTACTTTTCATAAATAAGCTTTAGTTATAGTAAAATTACCAGCTTTATGAATGATCAGTTTTTTCTAAAAATTTCATTTGTCCTGACACTTTTGGAAGGCACTGTATCAATTTAAGAATTTCACACTTTGTGTAATTTAATGAGAAGTGAGAATATATACATATATATAGAGATATATATAACCACAGGAGCTTGACATTCTGTATTGTAGTTCGAAAAAAATCCCTTTTTCTTATAATATTTAAAAATTCCCTCCTTATAATAATAAGAAGGAAGGAATTTTGCAAACTACAATACAGAATGTTAAGCTCCTGTGATATAACACATAAACAAGTTTTCAGTACAGGTAATAAAAGATCTAAAATTGAAATATTTACATTATAATATTCACACAAAAATATGAAAACTCCTTACAACCAAAGGATCCTGGCACAGTCCTGTTCCCCCTAACACACTACATACATACTGTGTCTTAGATTGGGACTGTGTTGGCCGTCTATTAGGGCTGTCACGATATACCTGTATATTGCAATACGCAGCTGCAGCAATTTTTTACTTCATTGGAAAATTTTTCCGTTCGTAAAATGAAATTAGCTAACCATCAGTTTATCTATTGTTTATTCAATCTAAGCTTAAGTTACAAGAATTTAACTGATTGAGGCGTGTTTGATTGGTAGAATGGAACTTGAGCAAAATATGTTCTCGAATACTTCGGGAACTTGCATGGCGTCCAGGATCTAAATTGCTAGGATGTTCTGCAGGTATGGGGTGATTGTTTCTTTCAACCTTAGCATTTTTTATATGTAAAATATATATCACAGTCCTAAATGATCGTATAGGCTAGATTCTATCAGTAGCTTCATGTATAATTTCCAATGTTTGTATTAAACAACAGAGGAACAACGAATCTAAAAATCCACAATATATCATGGTACGTATTGCGGTACGATGCTCGTGTATTGCAATTTATTGCGGTACACTTCTGGCATATCGTGACAGCCCTACCGTCTATGCTTATAACCACCAGAGGTTGGTAAGTCAGTATAATTCAATTTCATAGTCTAGGTTTCATGCTGTAAAATGGTCACTGACTAGACAGCTCTTTCATCTGGTTATATTGAAGAGGTAAGTCTCATTCAATCTCCCTAAAAAGTCTTTCACTACTTGAAGTGTGGTTGATAAATAGTGCAATAGAATAACACTACCCTTGCAGGTACTCATTTACACCAAGGTGAAGTAAAGGTTTTTTATTGCTCTAGAAAATAAGCAGTTGCTCCAAATGGGGTTAAAATGCATTGGACCATGGCTCTTGAGAATATTATGCTAATTTGGTGCAATTGAGAAGTGCTTATTGCTTTTATAATGGGGCTCTTTTTTAAATGATCGATGCAAGTGAAGAGTGAATTTTAGGTGACTGCTACAGAGGGGTGTTCCTCCAGGAATTTTAATTACACAAGGTTATAAAAGCAAATTTTGTGCATTGCTTAACACTAACTATGCTCTGTAATGCAGTTTTTAAAGTCCATGAGAATAGTTCTAAGTTAAATGTATCTTGCTCTATCAGTACATTATTAGTACATTGAATGTTCTGATAATTTGTTGCATGAATGACCATTACATACGAGACCATCTTTGAATAATTTGTTGACAGTTTGGACAACTATGTACGACATCTTTACAGCCATCACAACAAAATGGTATGAGACAGCATCCAGCATCCAACCTGTAAAATATTGTAAGAAAAAACGTTTTCATATCATTATCAATTACTAATACACTTAAAATTGACTGACCCCCGTTATATGACCTATACAATGAGTTGCTGTGGTGTTAAACTCAACAAAAACAAACAACTTAAAATTTGCATGGTAAAGTTCCACTATTTGGACCATTAAAATTGGTGGTCTAAATATTGAAATGGCCTTAATATAGGGACCCTTGTCTAAAAATCATTAAAATTTGCATGGTATTGCAATAACCAAGGTGGTCTATATAGTGAAACTTTACTGTACGAACAAAATTACCAATCTTAAGCCAAGTTATATGCTATTGTTGCAACAAAATTTATAATTTCTTTATAGATGCATGACTTAATTATTACCTCCCTTTCATAAATAAATTTATATAAGTTTCTCCCGATTAAGCTGTTAACCAACTACTAGGCACATACTTTCATCAGTGACAGACCATTGCCCTCTATGATTTAGGATCAGTGGTAGGAGGGAGAATGGTTCTAGAAATTATTTCATAATCAAACTCCATGAAAGTATGCCCGCCTGGATCGAACCCACAGCCCTTCATTCAGCTGATTTGCTTGCTACCAACTGAGCTAGCTGAGCAGGTTTTATGATAAATTTTAAGGATTCAAGAATATAACTGTCTCCATTACACAGCTGAGTAGGAAAGCCCTACCTTTCTTTAAATAGACGAGCTAAAAATGTACAAAACCAAATAAATCATATTTACCCAAAGCAGAACAATATAACACACATCAACCATGCAAAGTTTCCAGTCTCATATGATGTAGCTGTAATAATATCAGCATGGCAATGTGGACATCGTGTATGTACTGCTGTTTCACGGAACCTTTGATGAACCATAGTTGGCTGTGAAGTAATTATAACTGACTGATGACCCATTGATTGTTGTGGATAGCCTTGTTGCGGGTAGCCTTGTTGCTGATAGCCTTGTTGCTGATAACCTTGTTGTGGATAACCGGTTGGTGAATTCCCATGTTGTGGATAACCTGGCGGTGGATTCCCTTGTTGTGGATAGCCACCTTGTGGATAACCTTTTTGGGAAGGAGCCACAAATCCTCCTGCAGGTGGCGCACTTGGTGTTCCTACTGCTTGTGGGTAATCAGGGGGTGGAACTAAGATTAGAAAAATAGTTTAATAGCAATTTTTTTTAACTTAACTCATTTATTATATGGCATACAATTTCATGGGTGAAAGTATTCAGTATTAATACTGATTTCAGTATTTTTAGCATAAATTAAGTAATTTATATGAAATCTGCCTATTTCAGTATTTTGATAGCAGGTTTTCAGTATTTTCAATACTTTCAACTTTCACCCATGCATTATTTGTGTGCAAAATTAATAAGTAAGCATTTGTAGCTTACACCTTTAGTTGAGAAAACTGCTCACTGAGGCATGGTAGCTGCAAACATTTTCCTTATATTGTTATGAAGTTATTCAGAACTCTTCTATATAGCTTTATCCACAGGAGCTTGACATTCTGTATTATACTAAGTCCTTTGAAAAAGACCCCTTTTTATTTTCTTTGTTTTAAGATGGGACATTTTTCCAAGTATGTTACAGAATGTCAAGCTCCTGGGGCCCATATTATCAAGGGTCTTACGACTGATTTCAGTTGTAAATCATTCTATATCATGTTATTAAATTATCGTGAGATTTTTTATATGATGCCCTCTTGGTTTTTCATAGATGCCATCTAGAACACAAAATATCTACCAAACCTATATAAATGTTGTACAACTATTAATTTATTCATATAACTTCAGTAACTATACAGTATACAACCATGTTGTATTGTCAACTATTGTGAAGGCAGCTCTGGTACCAGTGGTATTGTGCGTAATATTTGACCCCGACCTGACCTTTATGCAAGAACATTCATTACATTAAATATGAATGTATAATTAATGCTCAATTTCACCATGGCCATGAGGATTACCGGTATGTGTTGAAATTTAACACATACAGGTATACATACTTCTATAATTTTACAATCGCTGCCGAAGTGTAGAATAGGCGTGGTACTGATTTTCGTCAAATATGACCAATATAATTATTAGATGCAAATGTGAAAGGTCAGATCGGGGTCAAACTTTACACTCAATAGCCAGCTTCAATGCAGGCATGCAGGTTTTAATTTATTATCTCAGGTCAACCTGAACAAGCTATACCTTTGTAAGCCCTTCATATTTACCTTGAATATGTGTGCAGAATCTCCATATTCTGGAGATTATCAGTCGAAGCATTGGTTTATATCAAAGCTCTGTTCAATTTATCAAAATCACTTACCTTCTTACGACTGATGAGAATCGATAGCCATCAAAATTACCCATTTGTTTTGTTCTCTTTGTCCCCATAACCTTCAGAATTTTTATAATGGACTAGCATTGTTTATAATCTAGATCAGTCCATAGTCAATTCAAGGGAGTTTAAGTTCAAATGCACAACGGAGAAGTCAACAAAACAGAGCTAGTTCATACTACACAAATGCACAGGCAGGACTAGCTCTACGCTTGGGGCAAAGCTCTTTGCAGTTTCATCATCAGTATGGTAGGTGTTAAAGTCATTTTCATATTTTTTGTCGCTGAATCTTACTAGGATTCCTGGTTTGTGTTCCTACCAGTACTAAGACTCTCCAAAAAGCTATCAACTCAGGCTCATGTACATGCAACGAAAATTTTGTATTTCATAAGACATTGGCTGAACTTTATAGCTGAAAGTTCAAGATCAGCAGGCTTTATAAAGGAAAAGAATCCATTTCTCAGGTCCTTAAATTCCTAATCCTAAAAATGTGCTCCCATGTAATGATACATTTTATTCAACTGTCAGTGATGCATACATTAACCCTACTGATTTACATACCTGATTTATGTTGGATAATCCCATTACAAAGATACTGGTAACTATTTTATGGATCATGATTACTTGAGTGAGTATTCAAATCAGCAGAGTAAATGTATGCACATAATTTTAACAATAACTTGATCATGGCAGCTGTTCAAAATACTAATACAGACAATAATCTGTACTTAATATGTTGCTTTATAGACAGCATTGATTATGGCCCTCTAGACTATTGCATTCATTACTGCACACATTCTTATTCCCAGAGGTTATTGTTGATCTACCAGTATATTGTCTGTATCCAGAATCCTGATAGCCTCTGGGTACAAGAATCTACTGCTCAGTATAGGCTCTTCTTTTTTTGAGCATATATTATTCACAATAAATTTTTTCAAGGTTCCTGTGGTCCGTACATTGTTACAACTCTGCCAGGACTTTGTCTTGGCAATTCTATGCAATAATAAGGATGTCTATTTCGTACTTATATCTCAAGCTTATTCATACTTGATAACGTAATAAACTGTCAGTTCTGGGTTCAGTATTACAAAACTTCTCAAAATGAAATTAGTCTCTAAATTTTCACAGCATAATAAATGCCAACTATTTTTCAAATTTATTTCAGAAATAAGAGCTTTAATGTTTAAAGTTACCTTAAATTTACCAGTATGGTATTAGGATTGTTTGGCATTTAGCTAACAAAAAACTGGAACGTTTATCATAACAATGAACATTCGAGATAAATTTCAATTTGAGAAGTGTTGTAAATGTACCAAAGTCATACATCACAAATGATGTGATATCCAGGATGAATCACAGGCTGCCGGCATAAAAAGTCCCTCCTCCCATTTTTTAAAATTATATACATATATATAGTACTACAGTTTAGTATAAATATATACATGTATGTAATAAAATTTCTTGTGACGGAACTTATTCATTCTGGCAGACTGTGGGTGGTATAAGGAAGTCAAGGTTCAAAGGCTGAATTGTTCTACATAGATGGATACAAGGGCTAGTTGCTAAAGGATACCACTATGTATAGCTTCACAACCTGGTACCCTCGATTTGATATCTCATACTTAATTCTTTGATGTAAGAAGGGTACCAGGACACAAAGCGATACGAAGGGATATCCTTAGCAAACTGGCCACAAGTCTCATGATAATCATAGCCTGACTGGTTTTGTATTTATTTTTACTAATTTTATCACATCATTTTGTATTTTGTAATAAATATAAGACTAATAGCAGATAAGCATTTGATATGACAGAAGTTTATTACAGATCAATTTACATGTAAAATAAAAGGTAAAACTTACTAGTAAATTGTGATATTTTAAATAGGAATATAGTTATAATCACAAATTAATTTAACACTTAAAATTAAAAAACTTAAAAATCAACCTAGCAGCAGTTAATAGTATGTGATTAAATTCCTTTTCTGAAGTTTCTTTTCTAAAAAAAATTATCATATAGGCACATTATTACATTTTATACGTTAATCAATTGATTATATTTACAAAATCAAGAGAAAAAAAGGAAACAAACAAATAAAATTCCAGAAAATAAAATTCACAAAACAAAATTAAGATCATTTATTGAAAAAAGAGTGTTGTGATCAATCTTAAAACATATAAAAATAATCTATCACAGTCGCAAGGGAAATAGTGCAAAACCTATCATAGCAACCTTTCTATTCCTAAACAAGTACTCTGTTTAAATGTTAAAACTTAAAACACAAAGAACCAACTAACTTGCAATGCAAAGTATATTGAGAACCAATGGGAATTCTACAAATGAATTTGTTTGACAATAATTCTGTTAAATAGTTGTCATGGAAACTATAATTAAGCAAAAAATTATCAGATTGGAAAGGGAAACAGAGAACTGAATGAGGGAAATGACAACAAAATAATTATGGTCCAAAGTTAAGTTGAGAAGCAGGAAATTAAAATCACAATAAAAGTAAATCATATTTACACAGAATTTTTTTACAAAAATATAAATAACATAATTTTTTTTCTCCTCAAAGAATTGATCAATGATTTAGATGAAAGTAAAAACATACAATACAGCGTATTAAAGCTTATCTGAGTAATATTTATCTGATATCAGATTTAATATTATATTAAAAAATATTCAGCACATTGATGGTTTGCAAGTTTTAAAAGTTTAAAATTTATATAAAAGCTACAATAAGGTAAGCAGTAAGCGTGACATT
Source organism: Mactra quadrangularis (assembly GCA_025267735.1). NCBI lineage: Eukaryota > Metazoa > Mollusca > Bivalvia > Venerida > Mactridae > Mactra > Mactra quadrangularis. The sequence continues at coordinate 49,312,205 of CM046303.1, read as the reverse complement.
TAACAATGAAAATCTACTCTATTCTTTACATTATTGTCAAAAAGAAATTATTGTCCAATAGAAATCATAACATGTAGTAGGTTACAAAGACATTATATATAATATAAAGATTGTGCATGAATAAAAAAAAAATTTCAACAGTCTCTTTTCACTAAGTGCACTTGTCTTTTTTTATAAAAAAGATCATAACAAAATAACATAGGCGTGCACTAAGACTGCCATGCTTGGTATTTTGTGTTACATGCGGTTGTAGCGTCCACATTGTTGGTGACAATTTGGGCATTGATGTACAACATCTTTGCAAGCATCCATGCAGAATGGAATCAAACAGCATCCCAACCAGCATCTGAAATAATACAATAAAGGCAGCATGCAAAAAATGAGAGAGAAAATATATATCACTTCACAAACAAAATCAAAGTAAAAAAGTATTTAACTAATATACAGTGCCCTAAATAAGTTCTTGGACAAATACGATTTTGAGAAAACTGGTCAAGCACACTGCAAGTAATTTTACTATTACTAAAGTTAATTCATGTACCATAGCGCGGACTGAGCACTAACCGTAAAAACTCACTTTTTTAAAATTGAGTTATGACTGTTTTGCGCTAAGGGTGCAATAGGTTGAATCCCATGTTGATAACTAACTTATGCTGATTTTTTGTTATTATTGTTATTTTTTTCAATTGGATTTTAACGTCCTATTCAACACATATTTAGGTTATATATTAAAATATACAAGGCCAGCTCTTCCTACTATAGGTTTCCTGGACACTTTTCTATCACCAGTGCTAACTTACCCTACCATGAAGCCGTCACCTCATGTATAGGGTATGACCTACTGTGACCGGGCTCAAACCCGCAATCTCTGAATTTGAAGTCAGACATGCTAACCACTATGTCACGCCCGCGACTGATTTTGAAGTTAGCTCGGACGACACATAGCTTTTTTTCATGGTTAAAAGTGAACCCGTTTTATCTTAAACACAGGATTTTGTCCAAAAACTTTTGAAAGACACTGAATATAAAACATATACTAAACTTGACCAAAATAAATGAACTGCTTGATTATAATCCATTGAATGAGAGAGAAAACAAACTCTGGCTTATTTTAATGAAGTAGCAATTCTTGAGTCAAGGAAAACTTGAATTGCTGTTCAGAGCTTGACCTACAATTATTTTTCCAAAGAAAAGGTACTTTAATCAAATGTAAGGGATATACGTGTACATATAATCTGGCAGCCTAATCCAAGCCTTGTAGCTAAAGATTATTGACTGACTAAAATTAATTTTCCAAAAGCAAATGGACCATTAATATTAAGCCCAGCTCTTCAATCAGACTTTGTGCTAGATGTGGCATGAAGTATTTATATAGTTGCCAAGAATCACGAAGTGCAGTACTAATAACAGATCAGAATGTCAAATGCTGTCTACTGCTGACAAACCATTTTTCATTGGAGTGGTTAAAAAATGTGCTAAAGCAAGTAACTGGGTAAAGAATTATTGTGCAGGTTGCTTTAAGGGTGTTTCAGGCAATAGCTTAAGAGTGTTTCAGGCAATAGCTTAAGAGTGTTTCAGGCAATAGCTTAAGAGTGTTTCAGGCAATAGAATTGGGTTACAAAAACTTTAAAGCCAGTTCCAGGAAACAAACCTTCAAAATATTGAATTCACAGTAAAATTCTGATATTTTTAATAGCTCTTTAATGGTTTCCCTGACCAAAATTTAAAATAAACGTAATGGTAAAAGCCTGCATAGTATTGGTGTTTACTAAAACTAAGCTAACAGTTTTGAAGAAGAATATTTCTGAAATTAAAGACAGCTGAACTAATAAAATGTATGTGGCACTCTTGACATCTCACCCAGTCATTCATTAAGTCAGACACAGACTTGCATGGATTATAATCAAGCAATTAAGGACTTTTGTCAGTTATCTTTCCCTCATAAAATCTGAAACAATCAAATTGGGCAAGTAGGTCCTATCAGTTGGAATCCTCTGATTTTATCGTTGAAGTCAGTTTTCAAACAAATGAAATGATTTACAAAAAATTATTTAAGATTAATTGTGGCAAATTGACTTCGAAAAGTAAGGGTAAAATCCGAGTAATCCAACTAAATGGACCAACCTATTTGAAGAGTATACAAGGGGAAATAACTGACTAAGGTTCCTTATTTTAAAAAGTTACAGCAACATTATTTAAACTACATAAAGAGTGTATACACAATATTTTTTTTAAGACCTAACCTATGTTTACTTCTAAGAATTATTGACCTCCATATTTATGGTTGAATCTAGTTAAATGGCACATTACAGTAGAAGAATACATGATTATTGATATTTATTGCTGTTAGTTTATATATAACATACATATGAAATAAGATCTACCTAGAAGTATTAATTTAACATTGTACATCAAATAGTTGAACAGACATAGCTATTTAAGTAATCATAGTTTAGTTCAACTGAGTCACGGACACCTCTATGTTGGGTGCGTAGACATTGTCTAATTTTACTTCAGAAATAGTTTAACTACAGTCAGTGATGTAGCTTGACTTACTCCAGTTTTCATATTTGCAAGGTTGAAAATGTTAGCATAAGATTAAAACTAGTACCACAAAAAACAGTTTGAAAATGAAACTACATAGGTTGGGGGGATAGTTTGTTTTGTAAAATGGAGATTAGAAAAAGATTTGTTTTGGTGTTAAGAGAATATATGGAATCAGTAACAAAACGGCCAAGAAATGTGAATTTTTCACTAACATTTATATTTTTTCAGGGGAGATCCCCAAACCCCTGCTTTTATAAAGGTAATAGATTAGTTCAACTTTTAAAAGGATCAAGCTACACCATTGACAGTTAATCGAGAAGTTTTAATGTCCTAAATATTGAACTTTATGAGTGACTAGGATCAGAATGTCTAAGTAAACTTCATTGTATATGATACTCATAGCCTATTTACATACCAAATAATGGCGGTTGAAATATACACCGATCAAAAGATAGCCCACATATACCAAGGTAAACAATACATAGTACTCGACTAGGTTTGTATTTCAAAATATTCAAATAATTATTCAACCAATGCATTTTGAAATACATAATTAAGGTAAAAACTAGGAGTATATACATTTCAAAAGCATTTAAAGTTAGTTATACTAGTCATATTACAGAATATTCTTTTAAGTTAAAATTATTTATATAGGTTTCTTGTGGTTAATTTAAATTGTAAGACTATTTTTAAAAAAATATTCACTTATAAACAGCAAACAGCTCACCTAACCTATCTTTCTGGACACTTGTTACCAATACTTTACATTACCATTAAAAAGGTTCCTCTCATATAGGGAAATTTAAACATAGATGTAATCGTACAATAAGAATCGCAAGAATGCATATAGAAGATGAAGTGGTCAAGATTAACCATTATACACTAGTGCATGTTATATTGTGTTAAAAGCCAATTTAATACAATTCTAATGAACATGTTATAACACACAATATCTATACTGTTTTTAGTAAGTACATGATTATGTAATTACAAAAGCATTATATTATAGGATAGATAATTTGTAACAATGTAAGCCACAAACCAGGATATACATGTATGTGTGTTAGTTTGATTTTTGTATTTTGAGGTTTGCCAATAAGTTTTCAGTTATTTTCACCCCTCCTTTTTACAAAACAAGCTTTCATCATCTATTTTCTTAACCAATACTTGCTTATCCTCCCTTCCATGAAAATTTGACAGTTTAAGTATTAAGTTTAATTTATCGAATTATCTTATCATTTTGTTATTCAAATCATAAGTCTGTTCCAATAACAATTTAGATCTAAATCGACATTGTTTTTAGCATCCATATTAACTTAAGATGTACAGATCAGTTACTATATTTAGATCAAGAACAGATCAACATAGTTCCACAAATATCAAAACCATGAAAGTATATACCACTAAGTAGTTATGAAATCGGGTTACCCTTAATAACTACCTCTTACATATTTGAAATGTCAATAAGTATAATATTTCAATCCACCCAATATTAACCTATTTTGCGCTAGATAATAACCTATCTTTACTGGTTATTTCGCAATTTTTTTATAGTTGTATCACATGGTAAATGAGTAATTGACAAAATAATGAAAAAGTTTAAGTTACTAATTGACAATATATTTGGTATATTTTACGGACATCACATGAACTTCATTTATTTTATATACATGTAATTGTTTAACAACAACAAAGAAGTATGTCTTAAAATAGAACATAATTTTATACTATTCCCACAACTATTTATTCACTATTTATGCTCAATAACTTTTGACAAGTCTTACATTACTAGTTTACATTGATTTTAATTATATTATACAAAACATTGGTGCTGAAGACATGATCATAAAATCTTGTAGCTATATTTCCTATCACTACTGATAAATGTATTTGATTTACTTAATAATATTACAGATACTTAAAAACTTCCAACACAGTGCATTCCAGGGGTAATGAATACATACTGGTAAATTAGTGCTTAACACTCAGTCATACTTATCACTGACCCTGGAAAAACTTAGATGTCTGGACCCTGGCATTACCAGAGCACAGACCTAAGCTACAGACTGACAACTGCCCTACTTGATGCATGTAAAGACAGCACAATGGCTGCATAAAGTTAAAGTCATAACTAACTTGAAGGAAAGTAACCAAGTGAGGCCATAAACATACTATAAATTTATGTTTTAATGTTGTGAAGTGGACCAAAACGAAGTTGGCTGTCTTATAATTGAAACTTGAGTATTATGATTTTGTGTTTGTCCAAATACAATGAATGCACTAAACTAACAGTATGTATATCTTATGTTTCACTGATTTTAATCATTCTTATCTTATGGTTTTAATGGTTTAAATCATCCTTGTGTCATGTATATTTTTTCCTTCATTTAAAAAATAATTTTATCTATCTACCTACTGAATATACCTTACAATTTATATTTACTTCAAGTACTAGGAATTTAAATGCCTTTATTTCAACAGAAATGTATTGTTTAATGATATACACCTACTTGTCATTGTCCAAGTATTTTAAAAGAATTCAACGAATCATTTCCATGTATTAAAAGAAATCAACCAATCAGATTAATTTATTGCCTCTACAACAAGGAAGTGTTGAAATATTTTAAAGAAATAATCAGCCTTTGTCCCTGACTTACCCAACAATTGCAATCACGAAACAAGCAACCCAGGTTAGAGTTCCTGTCTCGTAATACGTGGATGTCACAACATCAGCTTGACAGAACTGACACTTGATTCTCACTGGGGATTCACGGAAATGTTGGACCACAGCGTAGGCTGGTTGTGTCACAACCACAGTGGTAGCTTGTCCAGGTTGACCGTACTGAGCTACAAAATTATAAAATAAATCATTGGTTAACATAAAAATAAGAGAAGAGGAAAACATGAAGATGGAACAGTGCAAAACTATTATATCACAGTTTAAGCACAAGGCGGTTGTAACTCCCTTGTTTCTTATATTAAGTTACGACTGTCTTCCGCTAAACCCGCAATATATCCTCCGTACTTTTCTTGTGGTTAAACTAACTTTTGCACTGACTCATCAATAAGTGTCATGTTTCAGAGTAAATCAGATAATAGCCAAGATAAATAGTAAATACATAATTATAAGTTTATAACTATTTGTATGCTAGCCCCTTTTTTAATAAGTAACTAAAAAAATCATGATATAAGTTATACCTAATACTTACAGAGATCATAAACATGATTATAATGTTCATAAACAAATTGGATTTCAACAAAAAAGTTTGTTTTCAGTTCTCGTACAAATCACATTTGAAGTATATAATTCTATTAAGATTTTGTCCAAGATTATTACAGAGTTTGTGTAGTATATAACTTACAAATATTTTCATGGGTGAAAGTTGACAGTTTTGAAAATACTGAAAACCTACTATCAAAATACTGAAATAGACAGATTTCATAATATATTACATTGAGTAATTTATTCTTCTAAATACTGAAATCAGTATTCATACTGAAAACTTCCACCCATGTATTTTGTGTATTGATAAAACGAAAATATGATCAATAGTTCTAATACTAATGTATAGTTCGTTTTTTCTCAACTGTCAAAACATGAATAATTTCACGGTGAATGCGTTGTTAAAAATATCATTGTGATACATTCACGAGTTTCCGAAAGTGTGTGTTATGATGGAGTAAAGCTGCTTAAATGCCATATCATATGTTTTAGTCAAAATATATTTATTAACAATTAGGTCCCATGAACAAAAAACAATGCATTCAGTCACCATGAAATTATTTAAGCTTTGACAGTTGAGAAAAAACGGACTATACACAACAAAAGAAATAATATAAAATACAGCAAAACATTATCTATTATAGCCAGTAGCAGGTGCTTACTAAATTAGCTGTCAAAGAGGGGACTGTTATAAGAGAAGATATTTTGTATTCAGAAGTTGTCAGAGGGAAACTTGTTACTGGGAAGTGACCATTAAAGAGGAGTTTCACAGTAGATAAATTGAATTCAATTAACCACATTACAACACTCACGACAACAGCAATAAATCATAATAAGATGATAAAATAATACATTGTACAACTAAACAAAATGTATACTGGAAATATGAGCCATAATAATGTGCTGAGAAAAAAATGCTGGGAACATAATTTATAATGTAAGGATTTAAAGGTAGATCCTCACTTAGTACTACATGTAGTAAAGCTTAAAAAGATTCTCCTTGTACGAGCCCCTAACAAATCCCCTAGGATTAACCCCTATATACAATTGTATGTTCTTAAAATAGTAGCTCTGTATAATGTTCCTATTGGACAAGCTCCAAAAAACGTGAACAGTTTACAATTTTTTTTGGAGTCATTATGAAGTTATGTTCAGTAAGCTAGCACGATATACTAAGTAAAACTTGTGTCGAGATCCTAGAATTCAGAAACATTTCATCATATACATGTACTTATCAATCTTATCATAATATCAACAGATGACACATTCATGTGCATTGTAACCAATTAGTAAAACATGCAGTCTTCATAAAAATAATCTGCAAAACTAGTCTAACTACAATATGTAAATAAACATGGATGTAGACTACTTTTGCACCGACCCATCAAAATGACATCATGCATATTAATAAACCACATGTTTCAAAATAGTTTAATAAAATTTATCCTGATTATCACTAACCACAATATAATGACAATATCAATACAGGATGTTAAAGTGCATAAAAATTGACCCCGAATACGAATGTAGTATTAAAGCTCGATTACACCGTGAAATATACTTCTATAATTTTACAATCGCCACCAAAGTGTAGAAATAGGTGTGGTTCTGATTTTCATCGGGATATGTGTAGATAATTTTTAGATGCAAAAGTGATAGGTCAGGTCGGGGTCAATATTTATGCACTATCCATATCGTTATATCAGTCTAATATATAATGAGCATGCAGTCATATACTATAAATAGGATTCTTATACATAAGTATTAAGTACTATTAGGCTTTAACTATGGCCGTAGTATAAGATTCAAAGATATTAATAAGTTTTGAAGTTACTTGAAAAAACTGATTTCATAAACATTATTGAGTAAATTATTCTCAAAATACTGAAATCAATATTAATACTGAAAACTTTCACCCATGATAAGGAACATTAACAATCTGGGATAGTGGTATCATACTCTCATATATGGGTCGTTTTTTCTCAACTGTCAAATCATGAATAATTTTACGGTGACTTCATGCTCTTTTTTTCTAACACTTGTGATATAGTGATACTCAATCATCATGAAATTATTCAAACTTTAAAAGTTGAAAATTAATAGACTATACTTAATGTATCTCCCACAAAATTATTCTAGTAGTATTATTATTTAGGTCATAGAAAGTTAATTGTTATATTCTTGGTCCCTTACAAATCCCCTACCTCTTATTACTTTTTATTTCCATTCAAGAAAAAGATTGGCATCAACTTTTAGCATTCAAAATTACCTTTTGTAAAACACAAAACTGGCAGATAACTGAAATAAAGCAGTATAAACAGTAAAAAAATATGTGAAGAATTGTTTCTTTTTTTTGTCTGGTTTAATGTGTAAGCAACACATTGTACTGGTCATATCACTGCAGTCATTTATTCTATTTATTATTTCTGGAAAGGTTAAATTACTGGAATCAGCTGCTAACAAGTTACTAGGCGCATACTTCTGTCAGTGACTGACAACTGCCTTACATGATTTAGAATCAGTGGTAGGAGGGAGAATGACTGTAGAAATTAATTCCATGAAAGTATGCCCAGCCCGGGAATCCAACCCATGACCCCTTGATCAGTAGACTTGTGTGCTATTGATTGAGCAAGCTGGACAGACAAGATATGTTTCTCTTGATTTAAATAATAAAAGTTTTCAAGTAAGAAACAATTTATTAGTTCACAATGACAACCACTTCTTTTTTTCAAAATCAGAATAAGAATCAAACAATTAAGTTTCTATGGCCAAAGTTATTGCTTCAGGAAAGTTTCTTTATTCTGATACTAAGGCCTATGATTGACATTCATTGTTAATATCTGTGTGTACTTGTTAGATTCTTGCAAAGCTAGTCAAACAGTAATAATGAGCGTGAACTTATAAACAATAAGAAACAAAACTATATTCTACAAGTATGTAAAAAAAAACATGGCTAAAGTTTCAATAACATATATAAGTAACAACTAAAAACTAAAATATAATAACAAATGCACTTAGTCTATAGGACACAATGTTTATCATATTTCAAGTCATAATGACACTTGGAAAACTTCTTATCTCATGACTTCAAAAATTCTAACTACTAGTATATTTAGTTCAGAGGTTTGTTTTATCAACAGTTATATTCTGATGACCTATTTTAGAAGTAAATTTGTATACAATCTTGTAGTAATATTCAGGTGCGGTCCAGGATTTTTTCTAGAGGGGGGTCCAAACTTTCGCACCACAACCACATTATACACTTTTTGCAGAATGATGCAATATATTATACCCCCCTGAAACCCTCCCCCCGTGCTAGATCCGCCTATGATTTTGTCCTAAGATATTTGATACCCAGTAATAATTATGCTGCTCAGATGTTTATAAGAACATGATATTGCTATTCGACTTCATTTAAAATATATATTAACATTATTAAATATGATCTATTTTGTAATAAGTTAACAAAACTTTGTCATCTCCAATCAATTTGATAATATAATCTTCAACCAGAAAGCCAGGAGTAGCGAAAATTAATTTGGGCAGATGCAAATTACTGATTTCATTAAGTCAACATAGATGATACTTTTGCTAATGACTGTAATACGTAACAAATCAGGCTTGTGCCTGTGATTAAAAAATAAGGCTAATGCTCTAGAAAATTTAGGATGATTACATAACAAATTAAAATGACAAGTTAAAAAGCTTCAGGCTCAATTACATTATGTGCAGTAGGTTAACTTTATTTGAGGTCAGTGTAAATGTGTATACAACAGCTTTTTGATGGTTAATAATTAAATTAACCATGGATGGCAAGCATTGTGTGGAAATACTAACTCAGCAAACAGGCTTACCATGAGAACATGGTTTTAAGGGTCAATTAAGGGCTGACCCCTCCTGTAAAATTTATAAGCTCATGTGACAAATTAAAAACAGGATGCGAACTAAAAACAGAAATCAAAACTACCCAAACAAAATGAACATATTAACAAATAAGTCAATAATAAACAGCTAAGTGAAAAAAACACCTATCACAATATTAAAAGAATGGACATGTTAGACGATTATAACATATATCCTATCATTTATTGAACTTCATTGTTCAAGATAAAGAATTGTTTTAACAGTAGATTAAGTGAAGTGGTAGGATAGCAATCGAAACAGATCTTGAAATTTTCAGTCTTTACCAAAGATGTCAGTCTGCCGGTCCTTACTGATAAAATTTGCAAAATTAACTATTAGTATAAAAAGAGACCAAGTGCTCTATAATTTTTTATCAAAATTCAAATTTCCACATAAAGCAAATTATGACGGTGTAATTCTTATTTTAACACATAGACTGGCAAGTTATTATATGTCTTTCTGCCTTGACCAGCCTGACTGACAGATAGATTTAAAAGTTTTTGGCACAGACTAAATTTTCATTAATCAATCAAAATAGTACAGTACTCCAGAAGTCTTAAGATCATGCCTTGGAAAAGGATCAGCCCCTTTTACCATTAAAGAGCATTTATCAATTTATCCATTTTTTTTTCATTATTAATTTCTGTTCCGTTGATCTGTTAATCTCTGCTTAATGTAAAGAGTGACATACAGATGGGATAGACAGTGTCCAAATATGATAAAAATAATAATTCATGCTAAAGTAAATAAAACTTCGAACATTTCACGACTCTCACATTACCTGGTTGCATACCATACTGTTGTTGGGGGTATGGGCCTATGATAAAAAGAAAACAAAGATATATTTTACATCATTATAGTACCAAAGCAATATAACAACAAGACAATATACCATCATATTATGTAATTACAAAATGTAATTTATAGTTCCCATTCAAATCCATGATTATTCAACAACAATAGTTTGAGTGTTAAATGTCTATCACACAATGATGGGCAGTGCACAATTAAGCTTCTTGATATCTTTATTGAAATTTGCTTCATTAAAACATATTAATTTTATTAGGTTATTTATAATGACAGACTCATCTAAACAACTTTATTAAACATTTTACCCATACTCCTTTACTCTTCTATAAGAAGCTCCTAATTGAAAATCAACTAAATAAAATTAATGGAAGGGTGTGATCAGCCAATAGTTTGGAAATAAACTACAAATGACAGATCAGAAATAAGGCAAGCTAACCACTGCATCGAGGCAGCTACTGTGATATAATGAGGTAACAACCTCACTACAGAGATAAAGAATGAATATTCATGTATTTATACTAAGCTGCTCAAAAACACTACAAAACACTCAAAATATTGTTGCTGAATACATATACTTTATTATACTTCTACCAAAAACAAAGATAGTAAGTTAGTAACACAAAGTAAGTCAAAATACTCAATCTTTTCTTTCTATACAAAACAAATGTCGTTTTTATACTATAAATAATAGGGGTGTAACGGTTAACCGATATACCGGTTAATATTGCAATACGTGTTCTAACGGTTTTTAACCAGTTCGCTTTTTCTTGAACCGGTTTTTGTAGTTGAGTGTCATACTGCTTGTTTTTATCAGAATCTGATAGTTAAATGTTTAAACAAATGTTAAAATGAATTGAATGCTTGAAATACTCTTACTGTGCTTTTAAAGGTTAAACATTCAGTCAATTGAAAGAAAAATATTTTCAAGAATCTGTTTCAAACCATGCATTTTTCTAACATATAGACCATTTTACATTTGTAAATCAAACATTTGGATAAGAGATCATTTGAAAATACCCATATGCGTGCTATGCTGATCCAATTAGGACGAGGTGCATGCATTAATTAATGCTTTGCATGTCTACGCAAAAAAACCGGTACGTATTGCAATATATTGCAATACGGGTTCTGCATATTGCAATATATTGCAATACGGTTTTTACCGTATTGTTACACCCCTAATAAATAACAGACTATCAGCCAGTACAAAGCAAAATTAACAATAGGAAGTGTAAACCAAAGGCTAGTCTCCTTATTCAGGTTTAAACTCACAACTTGAGCTCACTCACAGATCTGTACAGTATAACACATACAGGTCTAATAATAATTTCCATAGATCTGTGTTTGAGCTTATGTCTATAAATGAAGACCAATATAATATTGGGATCAATAATGCTGTAATAACAGTAAATAAATGCATCAAACTATAACAATAAACTGTGTCAGTGCCTCAGTGGTAATTTCTGCAGAGACTTTATATTTACTATATCTGCAGTTGTTTGTCTAACCATAGAAACCACATTCACAAAATATCTTCCCATGTAGTTTTAGAAATTTGGCATCACTTGAGTGAAATATTGACAACAGTTTTACTTCCTCCGACTTGGTGGTTGCCAACATATTTACACAGTGCATCAAAATTTGAATATTTTTATAAAGAAACAGGATAATACAATTGATTAAAGAAATGTGAAAAAAGTCACATAAATTGATCAAACTAAGATTTGTTTTGTTGCTAGTAACAATTCCCAAAAAGAAGTGTTAGATAAACAAAACTAGGCCTTAAGCTATACTATTGGACAAAAGTTTTGTCCGGTCTACAAAAACCATAATATCTTTTTTGTTTGTTATTGCACACTCATACATATGGTATCGTTAGAAAGAGGATGATATTATGCATTGAATAAAAAAAAGAATTGTGAAATTTGAGCCATTTCTGTCGGTACAGTAATGTGTTGAAAATTGACATTGAGGATTTGCAAGTTACAAATGATTGCGTTGAGTCAGTTTTAAATGAAACATTTTTTTCAATGTGTGTGTGACCCCCATTAACCTGAATGAGTTCGGTGCTCCTTTTACTCATCGATGCTACAAGTTTGCAAAGGAATCTAGCCGGAAGATCAGAAAACTCATTCAAAAGATATTATAGTTTTTGTAGACCAGACAAGACTTTTGTCCATTAGTATATATTGTTAGTGTGCTTCCATAGTCACCAGTATAAGAAATAAGTTAATACCAAGTATATTTTATTCATCCATTTTTAATGGCATTTCTCATTCATTTTATATAAATAAAACATTATTAACTACAATTAAAAATCTGTACATCACAGTAATTTTTACAGAAGTTTAAGGAGACTTTATTTCTGAAAATAACAACAGTGACTTTCACCACTACAGAAATTTTAGGGGACTTTAAAAAAAATACAGAATTTGAACCCTACAAAGTTTCCCACAGCTACAGTATATTACCTAACATATAAATATTATACAAAATGCCATAGAGACAATCTACTTCATCATACTCGTCTCCAATAATCAATAATATCTTCTGATAACAGAATACATTGTTTTTGGAGAACACATTGTACCACCTAAATAAACTGAGGGTTTAGTTTTGAGGGTTTTACTTTGAAGATAAATATGTTAAGTTTCCAATCTTCTGAACATGATTTATCAATTTGAAAAATAATTTCTATAAATAATCTCTTATCTAAAGGGCTTAGCTGAAAATATTTGACTGTTCAGACAGTCAGTACATCCACGGTGGTGGTCAAATCAAATTTCAAAATGGCCATTGAAAATTGAAAAAAGACAATTCTTTCAAAGGATATCCAGTAAGGGTAAATAGATTAATCCCGCTGATTTAAATACTCACTTTAGTAACTCTGTACTTCAGATCAGTAAAAGTAAATACCCATATTCATGTACGGGGATTATTGAATAAAATCTGAGTATTAAAATCAGTGGGGTTAATGAATGTCCCATTGACAGTAACTGTTGAATAAAATGCAAATAATTTTTTTTAAAAATCTAAACCATGAAATACTATGATCATGAAACTTATTGAATGTATTACGTAATTTTCTAAAAAAACAAATAATTCACAAACAGGCACAAGGAAGTTTAAGACACAATAATCACATTACTATAAATAACTGAAACCACACTAGGTACATCAACACTGTACAAATACAATCTTAAAACACCTAGATTTAAAACCATACAATACCATGTATCTTCAGATTAATTCAAAACTTCTTAAACTTGATTTTTTTCGAAAAGGATTTTTTGCTATTTAAATTTAATATCATGGTATACAGGATCAAAGAAATTAGGATATAAAAGTAGTTGTCCAAACAGGTAATTTAAGTAACAAGTACTATAGGCCACAACAAATTGATACGTTCTATGATGTTCTATGGATTCACTAGCACCTTAATTTTGACGGTTTTTACAAAAAAAATATTTTTATTTCCACGCTCGCTCATAAAAATTTGGTCAAACCGCTATATAAAGCATGGCTGAAAGTTCAACATTTTCAAAATCCTGAAATTTCTAAATTTCATGTGTTTAAGGCCATATTACCATATGGAAAGAACCCTTTCTCTGTTCCAAAAATCCTGAACTTCAGGATCAGTCCTGAAAACTTTCACCCATGTATAAAGCAACTGAATTAAGATTTTTTAACTTCTTTTTTCTTCGCTTGCTCGTCCCATTTTTTTTCTAGAAAAATCCATAGAACAAATCATCAACTTGTTGTGGCCATATCTTGTTAATGGGTTTTTGGTAGCCGAACAGATGTTATAGGTTGCCGAAACAAAAACTGGTTGTCCTGTGCAACTGGATCTGATATTTTCATAGACTGTATACATGTAAAAATAAAATAGTGAGACCAGATTTGAATGTTGAAGCGATGATTCAGACAATTTGGCATTTTGATTTTTAGTAAGTTGTCAGTAGGGTTGTCATTGATAGAAGTTTTTGTATAGATTTATCGAAAGGCAAGTTTCGGGGATATATCGATATATCAAGTCAAACAAGAAGTGTTACAGAAGCCACTACCAGCCACTAACCAGAAGAACTCCAGGATATATATATATATATACTATATAATGCTCTCATGATGTTATGCATGATTTTTAAAGTTGTTTCAGACATCAAAACAAACTAAAACAAACTGAATTTTCTTGTTTTTGATACTTAACTGGAAACACGAAAACTCCGAAATATGTTAAAGTCCTATACTTATAGCTTTATGAAATACTAAATTGTATCGATTATCCAAATTGTGAAATGATTGATATCAGATTGTCTGTCAAGAATCGGCGATACATCGATATCGTGATTTTTGAAAACAGCCCTAGTGTCAGACATCAGCTCCAAATAAACATATTTTCTACTTTAAATATTGACTAAGTTAAAAATCTTATCAACGAGTGTATGAACTGTGTGTGTCAGTCAACTAGATTTAGTATTATAGATCAATGATAGGTTCCAGTCAATGACAGTTGATATTATATATTAACTAATATCATTACCTACTCAAATAAAGTTAATAATTTATACAATATTAACAATGGGGACAATACTCTCAACTACACAGTACAAAATAATGATTTCATCCTCATGTGAGCAAAATAAAACTAAATACTGACATCTTAAATAGCTTGTTCAGGATTAAGTGAGACATTGTTTACATTGGATACTGTTTAGATTTGTCTCAAGTTATCCTAAACCAGCTATACTAATTTTCCATTCGGAACTCCTTGACCATATACTAGGAAAAACCTCAGACATATTTAGATACCATTTTGGAACTACCTTTGTGTCACAAACAAAATACTTAAAATGGTGTTGAAATAAAAGAAATCCATGATCGTTTTGTCTCATTTTAAGTCCATAATTTGAAATGCACGATTAAATGATATCCACTGAGCAATATTTAGTCACATTTATAGTAAAAGTAATGTATTTACAAAGCCCAATGACAAGAACTATTTTGCATGACCGTTGTACGTGCTTCGCCTCGCGTATGTAGAAAAGAACTCAATAGTATCAGGACCTCCCACGAATCCTTCCGAGATTATTCATTTAATGAATTGTCAAGGTGTTCCAAATGACTAAATTTTCATAACATTAACAGACTAAACAACTAAGGGCAAAATATCCATCATTAAAACTGCTACTAATGAGTCACTGTAAAACTACCATACATTCTTTTTTATTTACATGAATTAAACTAGTTTTGCAATGAACTCATCAATACATAAATCACATAAACTATAAAAAGTGATTGCCCCAAAGCTGAAAGCAGGACTTTAATCAGTGCCCTTATCCCTTCCCTACTGTTTTCCTTTCCTCCCCTCCCAGACTCTTAAAAAAACAATCTGCGAGTTAAATTTGAAGTATGTGTACATAGATGCACTCTGACTCTATTTTGCAGCCTCCCAGTCCTGTCCATACTCTTGAACAATCACTATAATACAGTTATAAAAGGTTAAATATTACCACGACTGAGTAATCTAAAACGTTGAACACTTAAAACTAAACTATACATTTAGATTGTACCAGTATTTCAGACCATATTTATAACTATTTTTTACATTTAGATGTCCCAAATGGTACTGAAAAATATTTCTTGAACTAAAGAGAAATCCATATATAATAGGTTGCACTGAGCTAATACAAAAATTCCACTGACTAATTAGTTATTTCCAGGGTTAAAAACTGGACTGGCCCAGATCTTCTCAGAGGAAAAATATGACTGGGGATAAACTGGTCTGTTAGGGAGTGTGTGTTTACTTATACACATGCAAAATCATATTCCATGTTACATGGACATTTTGTTATAGATTCAGGTACAGGTTGGAATGCATATTATTGTGAACTAGTGGTAATAGTAAATATATCTCCGTTTTCACACATCAAACATTTGTGTATCTAGTTTTGCTGCAATACCCACAGCCCATAAGTTGTGATAACTGATAAGTATAAAGAGTTAGAGTCCTAAATGAAGGGTTAAGGTTTTATATGAGGAATTCACATATTTAAATGAAGTCAGTACATGAAATTTTAAATACTTGTTACTGTCAGAAGGGGGGGATCATTCAATGTGACGTAAGGGATTGTGATGGTGACATAATATATTCAATTCATGCTCTTACCTGGTTGACCATATGGTGTTCCGTAAGCTAATAATTAGTAAATAGAGGAAGCCAAAACAAAATGAAACAATAGCTAATACGATTGTATCAAGTTTGAAAGTTCAAAATGTTCAAAATGCCTGAAATTTCATGATTTCAAAGGATTACCATCATAGGTACTAAGGTAGAGAACCCTTTCTGTAGTCTTCAACATCATAAACTTCAGACCCAGTCTAGAAGATATCTAACTTTTTCAATTAAATCTTTGTCTTTCAATTACAGCAATCATTTTTTTCAATTACAGCAATCCAAATAATCTAAAATCTGGTAATAATTCAAGGTGATTGTTTGTCAAGTTTTTAACTGCTATGGCTGTCTCATGTCACCATATAGGTAAATATTATGCATAATATTAAACAAAGTGAGACTTTGATTAAAATAAGGAGCAAAGAAGACTATATAAGTATGATTAACACTAAAATTTGATTCATTAATAATATACCCCTAACAAGTCTTACCCTTTGGCTTTTCTTAAAAGTTAGCTTACATTTATTACACATTATTTTAGGCCAGTATTCCATCTATATGGGAACATGTAGCGTAAACGTGAAGTCCAAAAGTGAAAAATCAAACAAACAACTTTCTATTGTATGTATTCCTTATCAGCATGAGCCTGATGTGAGTGTGAAATGCGAATTTATGACAAACCGATCGCTACATGTAGCGATTTTCATGTTCACAAAAGGCATTCACAGAGGAAAAGCCACCATGAAAGGTCCTCTGTCTATGCCAGATGCATCTAAAAACCTTGTTAAAGCCAGTAGAAAATGCTTTATTCTGTATGACCAGTTCCTTAAGAAGTACAGGAACACAGACATCAAAGACTTGACATTGCAGACAATTGCTGACTCTCAACCTTCCTTGCTTGAAAGGCACACCTAACATTAAATAATTTCAGTTGCAAAACAATGTTCATTTTTTGTGAGTTAATTTTGCAAGCATGCTTGACAATTCTATTGTAATTACAAAATTCATGACTCTCGTAACATTCCTGGCTTGAAAGGTACTTTTAACATAAATTAACTATCATGCAAACCAGATGAACTGAATAGTATAAGCGTGAAAACTCACGCCTCAGATTCAAGTTTCACACTCACGCTAAACATTCACGTCACGCTCCTGAATGAATGGAATACCGGCCTTAATTAAAATGAGGGAACATCGTACATTATATACAGTGCCAACCATAATTACTGTTACACTTGTATTAACCCTTACCATGCTGAAAGTAAAACTGCAAAGCCTTTGCCACTAAAATTAAACCATAAAATCAGATCTAAAGTTTGATCTCCCTTAGTCAAAATGAACTGACTTGATATGGACTGTTCCAAATTTAAAAATAAGATGAGTCCATAGTAAAATTTTAGCCGGTTAAGGTGATTTTTGAATAAAACAATTAAATCTTAATATATCAAAATATATTTAATGTATTCCCACATCAAGATAGTTACTGTAGTAGTAACAATTGAAAGGGAAATAATGATACTTCATACAATTGTTATACAAGTACATGTTTCTAAGAAAAGTTTTCAATTTCTTCAGTGTTTGTGAAAAAAAATCAAAATAAATCAACCATTTACAAAAGTATAAAGATGATTTATCATATGGATGGCACTGCATATATGATGTTTATCTGAGAGAGAGATTAACACTAACTCTCAGCTGAGCTAAATTATCTTACAAAATATTGAAATAAAAAAACATCTTACCTTGTTGGGGATAAGCAGGATCTGAAAAATAAAGATATTAGTCAATTAAATATAATAGTACTAGATAATGTGTTTTATCAATGTTACAGCCTACAGTCATTTTGAAGGTATAATTGTATAGGCTTTGGTTAATTACAGTTTGTAAAGACCTCGTAAGTTTATAAACTCTAAAACAGCAGCGAGTTCAAATACCACGAACGTTCCGAAACGTGCCATAAAGTTAGGATTCGGACAACTCAACCCAAAGACAACTCAACCCGAGAAAACTCAATATCTCATTAACGGTTTTAGTTGTCCCAACTTTGGGTTGAGTTATCCATGAGTTGAGTTGTCTACGGGTTGAGTTGTCCCGTAACCTTAACTTTCGCTAACAGTCTTTACTGAACACCCTACAGTACTAAGTATAAATGCACATTTTATATCAACATTTATAGTTGATCTAAAAATATAGTTGTATATTATAGGTAAATTTTATTCAACTGCCGGGGGGGTGCATACATGAACCCCTCTGATTTAAATACTCAATACAAAACACCTGTACGCATTATTTTCATATAAATTTTTGCACTGTGATTATCTAACAAATATCAAGTATTTACATCAGCAGGGTTAATGCATGTGCCACTGACAGTAGAATAAAATTTACCAATATATTGGTCTTTATTTATCCAATTAGTAAGTCTATATTTATGTTTCAAGAGGTTTAGGTCCCCAAATAATTCTTATGTAGGGGTTCTTATGGTCAAGACTCATAGACCCCATCTAAAAAGAGCTTTCTACTGGCTTGTACAGTTATATAAATTGAGTCCTATATATATCATAAAAATATTCATAAATTTTTCCAATAACGGTTGCCATGACAAATGATTTCCCAAGCATTATATTTAAACAAGCAAGTATAGAAGAGCAGTTACTGATAGTATATAGAAAATCCTATAATATCCCACTAGTTATGATAGCAATTGTTAAGCAGAATATTGTGCATGTGATGTATTTCTATAGAGGTTTTATTGATAAAACATACTTGTGACTGTAAGTAGAGTGATATAACTTGATAATAACATCATTACAAACATGCTATTACCAAAATTACACAGTTATTACCAATTCTCGACAATTTTCACTTTCCACACAATAATATACAACTTTTTGTAAAGTTAATAGATCACTAATATCAATCATTTACCAGCATATTAGACTCATCAGGAAATTTAAGGTTCCTTTTAGACAATTATACCACTTAAAAAATTCAGTACACAATGAACAACATCATTAACTAAACTTAATTTTGATTTGTTTATTTGATTTTTCTTTGTTAATAAAATTTACAGTCATTTCAAGGCAAGCTCAACTAATCAGCCTTTCTAGACTTTTTTCAGTTCAAGCACTCATTTGATTTTCTACAGAGATACACCAACTTCTTATATTAAAGACAAAAATCAGCACTAACTATTGCCTGATTTTCATAAAAAATATTACTCACAGCGCCTGGATAGCTAGATTTCGACACCCGCACACTGACCTGATGACTGTAAATTATCTATGGCTTTTAATGAATTGAATCTTAATCTAGCAATAGTGATCCTGCATTGTTAGCTAGAAATGGTGTCACAAAAAGGTCCCATTGATGTAACAAAAGAACCAATCCAACAATACAATCCTAATGTATACTATTCAAACATTTTGGAATCAGTCCAAGTATTGTTAAATTATTCATTTAAAGATAATGATATAGAATATCATGAGCCAGTTTTTTACATTAATCAATTATTATTATAACCGATACACTAATACACAATAATAAATATTAATTAGCAATACATTAATTATACACTCAATTAGTTTTCAGAATTAATTTGACATAATTTTGTTAATTGATTTCTTAAAACTTATACAGTAACACTCATAGCCTAAACCCACAAGCTCAAAGCCCCAGACATGTGCGATACTGATTTGAGCTAGTGAAAATTACTTATTTCATATTGATAATCTTGCCTTTAACTTTATAACAAAATTCATCGGGCTTGTGTTAGAGAAAATTAAAGGCAATGAATGCTTCAACAACCTAATTTATAATACATTAACATTATATTATTTATAATATAATTGCAATAATATTATTGTATTTAAAAGTAAAGTAAACAAGTTTTTGTATTTTATTATTTGAACTGTCATTTTCACAATCAAATAAGTATGCTATATCCTATATAAAACCACTTAACATTAAAATATAACTAAAGAAGATTATAAATAATCTTAAAAATGATTTAATATACATCTTAAAAATGATTTAATATACAAGTTATCTACACCATCCAGCATGGGTGACTGAACATGAATATATACAATGTATGTGAACAGAGTATGACATTTTTTTTATGTCAAATGCTAAGGTAGTGACACAGGGTATACATTGGTTAGTTTACTTGATAGTGATGCTCCGTCAACCATAAAATAACAGAACAGAACAGAACATTCATTTATTCAAAATAAAGATGGCAGCATGTAGGCCATTTCGAATTGGAATTGATATATTGTCCAAGTACACATCAACTATTCACATCAACTATAAGAATGTGAACTCTTGTGCAAAATTCTATCAAAATAAGCATACTAAACAGTTATTAAATTAAAATAAAAAAATTCAAGATGGCCACAAGTAGGCCATTTTGAATCGAAATAATTATAAACTGCATGCACTCATCAACTGTAAGAATGTGAACTTGTGTGCGAAAATTTTATTAAAATATGTTAAGAAATAAATATACTACAAAAGTATTTATTTTTTGGGACAGACCGCACGACCAACCAACCAACCACCAGGGTGTTTCCAGTATACCCCCAAAAACTTTGTTTGCGGGGGTATAACAAAAACAGTTTCTAGTGTTTAACAATTACAAGAATACAATGATTACATCACACATAACGGATCAACAATAATTTAGGTTCAAGACATATAATGGGCCATGCATATTTTTGCACTTTAAACAATAAACTAGTCCACTCAATAGGTGAATTAAATAGATGCATGTACATCATTTTACTGATTAAACAGATCCCTTAGATTTTCAACATTATATAAGAACTTAGAAGTGCATGTGAACATAGTAAATTTCATACGATGATATGTCAAAAAATAAGTTTAAACTAACTAAATTATTAGACTGTTCAAATTGTTCACCCCTAATATGTTTTTTTAAATGAAACTGGCTTTGATTATAATATGCAATATTTACATGTACTAGACACATCAAGGTTGTATACTAAGTCATCTGTATTTAAGTGCTAGAGATTTAAAAGATTAAATACTTTCGAGTCCACTTCCTGGTCTCCCATTACTGAGCTAGTAGGATAAAGTTCCTTGCTTAAGGAAACAATGGGGTAAGTTTTGGATGGGGTTCAAACCAACATGGAGCTGGCTATCCAATGATTACCAAATTACCAACTGCTGGGCCATGCCCACTCCTAATAGTTTAAAGAATACAAACTTTTACTTTTTATACTTATTAATCCAAACATCATTATAAAAAATTCAACTTACTTGGTGGCTCCATTCCCTTTTCATTTCCTGGATATGGGGGTGGAGCTTGAGACATGATGACTGAAATGGAAAACAAGAAATATGGTACCTAATCCTGACTTCTACTGAATTTGAACACTTATATGATTTGTTCGTTTTTGGGTTTAACGCTGTAGCAACACATTGTATAGGTCATATAACGGCTGTCAGTCAACCTACTCACTGTTCCTGGAAAGGCAAAATCTCTGCATTTAGCTGTTAACCAACTACTAGGCACATTCTTTCGTCAGTGACTAAAAAACTGCCCTACATGATTAAGAATCATTGGTAGGAGGCAGAATGGCCGTAGAAATTATGCCCCACCCTTCGATCACTTGGGTGCTACCAACTGAGCTAGCCAGGTGGCCACAGTTATATGATAATGATATAGTATTAGTAAATAAAATATCCTTTATATCTAAAAATGGATAAAGTTAAAGACTAAAGAAAGCAGTAACTCAAATGATTTTTCTAAGAACTGACCTAGTAACCTTGTTTTGTGGAATGCCAGAGATTATAGTTCAAGACATCAACTATAGAGCAGAACTTTACTCACAGAACATGTACATAGTTGTAATAGCATACATAAATACAATGTATACAAAACAAACACAATGTCAAGGTTTTGGTAAAAAATGGAGATAGATCAGTACCTCAAATAATTAACATAAATAAAAAATAGATTGTGACTAAGATAAGGAAAGTTAGTTTCATATAACTATTGACCAATCACCATACCAGACTGGGCAACAGTTACAGAATTTTTTTAAAGAAGGATATTCTTAAACTTATAAGCATTCTTAATCATGTTAATCTTCCAAAGACAGATATGCTTACCAATGTGACTAAATACATGTAAACTGTCATAATGACCCATTTTTGAATATTAATAATAATGTACCTAAATGTTGATTAATTAAACTTTAAATCATATTATACATGGTACTTGTCAACAATAGCCTATAGCGTTTGCACAGTAGGTGTTAATTACCCACCTCTTCCCACTAAATTTCTCTACACAAGAGCATACTCAACTACCTAACCTAGTACCATTTGACACACCCTAAACTTAAAGGATCCCCCCTCTGTTCAACTCTCAGTTAGTAAGTTGTCTGAAATTTCTTGCTTAATCAGTGTAGGCTAGTGCTGTTCCTGCCAGGAATCCTGGCATTTTATCTTAGCTTTTTGCCATCAATTAATAAATAACTATTCAGAATAGGCCTACCTAGATTTTCAACAAAATACACACTTCTCAATGCTTTTTCCACATTTTTTTCAAGTAAAATTGGGAATTTTGGATTGAAATTTAGGAAAAAGATATAATTTCATATTGGGAATAAAGCCCAAAACTGCTATCAAATTGACCAAAAATAAATACTGCTTTACGTCAACTAGGTCAAAAACTGGGACGAATGTCCACTCGCCAGACTAGGACCGGTTTACGTACGGTACGGTCGATAAATTCAGATGGGTAAACGAATTCCATCGAGGCGTTAATCAGTACAGTCATTCCTTTTAAAGAGTTCACCAACAAATACAGTAACAAATTCTTGCAGTATTGGGTGAGCCCGAACTTTATTCACATTATTACGAAATACTTTCGGTTCGGCAGTCCAGCCTCTAGCCTCTACGCGAAACTAACGACGTAACGTAGAAATGTTCCTCTATATTCTTAACAAAAATGACATTACCAATACCTGTCTTTGAGTAATGAAAATTCAGTGAGCTTTAATGGATGATTTACTAATAAGAAATTAATCCATTCATTTAGAACAAATGGTATACAAACCTGTCAAAGATAGTACCTGGCTTCAAAATGGTAGATATTTGTGTGTAAATAAATTTATCTTATCCTTTTCCTGTGATTAGTGCGCATGCGTGATAGTGTCGTGTGCAATTGGATAAAACAGTCCGCACTCTTAATAGCACAATGAGTAAAGTAAGTCCGCAAAACTAACTCTCGAACTTGTATGAACCATATAGAACCGTGCTCATTTTTATAAGAAATATTTTTAACAGGTCTCGTTCACCAGAAAAGCACAAGGGGCATGTGCCTCGACCTGAATTGGGTCTGGAGTCATATATATAGATACCCTTAGAAAGAAAACGACACAAAATGTCATTTTCAAAGATAAATTTAAGTAGCTTGACTTAAAAAAATTAGCTTAATTTAAGAAATAATTAACATACACGTTCATTTTCAATAAACGGGTGCAAATGGTGTCGCCGGTCTATTCTGTCTATCAGTTTCAATATAAAGTTTGGATCATTAACATAAAATATACTATAGCAGTAGTCCTTCTACTCCATGGTTTAACTATATTACTATACCGTATAAACAGTATATAATTTAATTTATATATATATATATTTATATTTTTGTCTTCTATCTGAAACGTTCAAATTAATATACATTAATATTGAAATAGCGGGTGTAGTAGGGACTGCCCTGCCAACTCACCTTAACATATTGTCATACAGATATTAATATGCCACATACTAAAAAATACTATCTTTAAGCTTAATACTCAACTGACACCGTACCTGTGGATGTTGGACAGCTACAGATGTTGTAGGGACTGCCCTGTCGTCTGACACTAAAACTGTTACTGACATACACTTAGAATTAGATCAATTCCTCTTCACTACTTCTTAAAATCATAACAATCAATTGCTGTACCGCCCCCCCCCCCCCTCCCAAAAAATAAAATAATTGGCGCCTTTCGGATCTTAGTGCTCCTCCATTAAAATTAAAACTTAATAGAATGTAAACATTTTTGTACATTATACATTACATCCACTATACATGTAAGATCGTTAAAATCTTTAACTTCATACACAATTTAAATAACACATAAGCAACAAAAAAGGCTAGAACATTCTTAGAAAGACCTCCACCAACTTGGCCTACTTATCACACTATAAATATTTACTCAGACAGTAAAGGTAACTATTTAAACCCAGAAGTTGTCAATACAAATACTCAAATAAACTGGTTTACTAAAAGTGGTGCCCAAACAGAAGAAGGCATTAACTTTTACAAAAGAAACAATCTCAGACCCACTGAATCGGGTACAATAAATTTATTATGGTATGGTACTTGCGACGTCACGAAAAAGGCGGGCAAATTCATCTATCTCAGGTATAAACACACTAAAGATCTCATCCTCCACCTAAGTAACCTTTTTGATCAATTATCTGCTTTTGCAACTGTACACAAACAAAACATCGGTAGCCTAGAAATCCCTCATATATTTACAAAAAACTGGAACAAAAAACAGAGACCACCCTGATTGGCCAAATATTGATCACACAGAAATAAATGATCAAATTAAACAAGTGAATACTCTAATTCAAAACTTCTACCCAAGCAAAACTTCTCATCCCCAAATTTTTTTCAAGACTTCAAGACTTGAACTCAGACGATCAAAATACAAATAAGAAGAAAAAGTAGCCTTAAACTCAAAATAAACTGTAAAAACAACCCCAAATTATTCTGGAAGTTCGCCAGACAGAATACCAAAACAACAGTATCTACTTGTCACCTAGAAAAAAACAACGGCGAACTTACAAAGAATGACACAGAGACTGCTGAAACATTAAACAATCACTTTACCAAGGTTTTCACCATTGAAAATGATAGTTACATCCCGGAATTCAAGATCAATAAACAAATAAACATAACTACGTCCACAACAATTTCAACGGACAAAATAAGAAAAATCTTAAAAAACACTAACTCCAACAAATCACAAGGACCAGATGAAATACATCCAAGAACTCTAAATGAATGTGCTGACGCAATATCAACCTCTCTCAATATCCTTTTTACAAAATCCTTGGAAGAATGCAATCTACCAGAAGAATGGAAGAATGCCAACGTCACACCAATTTTCAAATCTGGTAATAGAAAAAAGGCAGAAAACTACAGGCCCATCAGTGTAACCTCAATATGTTGCAGAACAATGGAAAAACTTATCAGAGATGAAGTAGTTAACCATTTAGAATCAAATAATCTATTGTCAGAAAAACAACATGGATTCAGGAAAGGTTACTCATGCGCGACTCAATTACTTAACTGCATCGAAGAATGGAGTACAGCTATTGATCGGGGGTACACCGTGGATGTTATTTACTTGGACTTTAAGACAGCCTTTGACAAGGTCCCTCACCAACGCCTGCTCAAAAAATATTTGAACGTGGGATAGAAGGGAGGTTATACCATTGGATCGAAGACTTTCTCAACAACAGACGTCAACGAGTAATTGTCAATGGAAGCCAATCAGGGTGGGACCCAGTAATAAGTGGTGTCCCTCAGGGTTCTGTACTAGGACCTGTGCTCTTCCTTATATGCATAAACGACATACCTAACAATATCTCAAGTAGCACTCAATTATTTGCTGATGACACCAAAATCTGTAGAACTATACAAAATACTGATGACAGTACGAAGCTTCAAGATGACATTCGAAGCTTGCACTTGGGCTAATGAATGGCAACTAACTTTCAACACCAAAAATGTAAATAAATGAAAATAGGGCACAAAAACCCCAGTAACCATTATTATATTAAAGATAACTCTAACAGCATAAACCAAACTCAAGAAGTATTTGAAGAAAAAGACTTAGGTGTACATTTTGATCCCAAACTAAACTTCCAAGAGCATGTTAATAAAAAAGTCCTACTGGCAAATAGAAACTTAGGTCTGATAGCAAAAACTTTTTCCTATATGTCAAAAGACATGTTTCGACTCTATACAAATCTATTGTTAGACCTCATCTCGAATACATCACACCTGTCTGGTCACCAAAATTCAAAAAAGAACAAAAAACCCTATTGAAAATATACAAAGAAGAGCTACCAGGCTTGTTAAAGGTTTGTCGGACAAAACCTACCCAGAAAGATTAAAAACGCTTAGAATCCCTAGCCTTGAATACAGAAGACACCGGTGTGATAGGATACAGACATACAAAATCTTCCACAAAATTGAAAAGAGTAAATTCTTTCCCTTATCACCTGAAAATAGAATGAACACAAGAGGCAATTCATTCAAAATCTTCAAAGTCCGTTGTCAAAATGGCAATTTAGTTCAATTTTGTTAAGGTTATTTAGAAACTTAAACCTATAGTAATCAAATGTATTTCCCAACAACTTTCGATTGTTAATTGTCCTTCAAGCTCGTAAAAAGTCTGGGTTTTAGAAATCGTAATTTAAGGAAATGTACGTTACTAAGTTTTTACATGGCAGTATTTTTAAGAATAACACATCAAATAGTGTCGGCTTTATTATTAGCATAGACGATAGTCTTATAATATTACATAATGCTTAAATTCATGTTAAGAATTTAAGTACGTTGGCCAATATAGAAGTTTAAAGTTAACACTCGCCCTAAATTGACTTTTTATTGACATTTCTAAAATACCGTACCGATTGAGAGACATTTACTAACCTTGAAATGAGTAGTATACGGTGTATTTATAAGAAATATGTTGCGTTATTTTGCAACCAGTGTATAGTGTGCCATGGTTGTGGTTCGAAAGTTTGGACCTCCCTCTAGAAAAAGTTTGAACTCTCCCCAAGAATAAGTTTTGACCCCCTTAAAATCCTGGATCCGCCCCTGAATCCAGTGTCAGTGGAAATTGCCGCCCCTGAATCCAGTGTCAGTGCAAATTGCCTATATATGATATAGACTCTAACTAAGATCTGCACTTTTCATAACCAAGAACTTAAATATTCACGTACTGCAATGAGGTATTTGAATCTTTTTAAGTGGCCAAAATTCAAATTCATTTTTCTCGAATATACATATATATATGATGTTCATGAAACGTCTATGTGTTTTGCCTTCTAAATTACACATTTTTCTTCAAATTAACCAAGCCCGAATTAGAACTTTTCGCAACAAAAAATAACATCTTAAAATTTCTCTTAAGAATATGAGATAACCATTACAATAATTTAAGATGCTGACAAAGCAATTCAGAATTAAAAATACGCTTAAAATGCAAAACCAGTTTAAACTAGTGTCAGATGCTGAAACAACTACCAGAATTCATCTAAGGTAATAATAATATAAATAGAGATCTAGATTGATCAGCGACAGAACTGCCCATTTGGTTGCACTAGAATAATAATTATCTTTTATTTAGTCTTTTTTATTGAATCCGCGCCTATTTTATCCTAATTGTATGACGACAGCGCTAAAGTCCGACCTGTTAGCTTTTTACCCCGTATCTTCCGGGTAAGTCAGCGGTGTTTTTAAAATTTACAAAATGCCTCCTAGAAAAGGATCTCAAGCGAAAAAGTCCACGAAGAAGAGTAAAAAGGATTCTATTTTGATAAAGAGTTCTGATTTAGCAGATTATGAGAATCCTAAAAGGAATGAATACTGTATGATCTTCGAAGAATGTCGCATGAAAACATTCTCTGATTGGCCATTCGATGGTGACAATTCATGCAACCCAGCTGCTGTAAGTTATCTTTTTTATTATGAATTAATGGGACAAATTGCCACCATATATATTTTTAACATATTCTATGCGTCCAGATTTTGCTTACCAACATAACATCAAAGTACCAGAGTGAGTTTTACTCTCATTGTTTTCAACTTCTTGGTGCTATTGTGTTCTAGTAACTTTTAGTTTTACGGGGTATCGAAACTTGTCTACTTACCATTATCGTGGGCTATGTGCACAGATAGTATGGGCAAAAGAAACCATAGCTCAGTTTCCACTCAACTTTCCTACATGCGTCTCCGGTGTTCTAAGACTAAAAGGGTAGAGAACTCTTCCAGGCACGTAGGCGCAGTCAACCGAACGGTTGGGTCCATCCCCTGGATTTCATCACAAATCTTGATATCACCATAGTGCTTTACCATTCGGCTAGAATGCACATTACTGGTACACGCCTACTGTGCATGCGTCATTTTGCAAGTGCGCGTCCGTTGCTAACTTAGCAATAATGTAAACAAATTTCACGTCGCCATTCTTCATTGAGCCGGTACTGACGGTGACCGTAAAAAAGCAGGGGTTTCGGAGGCTGCAGCCCCTGATAAAAGACAGAAAATATCATGAAATTAAAATAAAATCACTGTTTAGTGCTTATCATATTTCTACTTACGGTGAATTACTATGTACCCGTAACTAAAGTGCAGTAGCCCCTACCATTCTGATAAAATAAAACTGAAGCAGAGGTTAAATATGGCACTTGTACTCCATTGCTTCAAGCTAGCTTTTATGGTGACATGGTTAAGTGTCCGCTTATTTTAGAGGTTTTGGTTCAAATCTCAGTTGGGACTCCACTCTCGCATATTTGCTTATCTACATATTACTCATTACATTGATGATTCAGTATTAATCATTTTAATGGCAGGGAATATTTTCAACATAAACCTGCTCCAACTGCTGTAAACTAACATGTATCCTGCTATAACCACCAATGAAGTCTTCTATTTTTGGAATGAAAGCAATTTCATGGCTATTTAATGCTGTCTGGTAACAGTAGCTGGGAGGTAAAAAGTGGGCTCTTTTCTCCTATTATTCTCTGCACTGCCACATGGATGGAGGCAGGGTACTGGTTACTAATGATCAGTGCATTATGTGCCTGTTATATGAACTAGTTTACGCCCTATTTAGTTATTTCATTTCTGATGAAATATTATGCTAAGCAGTATGAGAAGAAAATCAGTCATTGTGAGCTTAAACTTATTTTCTCCTAGTGTTGCAAAATTTCTGGAATTTTCAAATGAGGGAAACTTTCAGGAATTTTGGAAAATATCGGGAAAAATTGGAAATTTTAAGAAATTTTATATAATTTGTCTCTTTTTGTATAAAACAAAAAATTGTGATTTATAAAGTCCTTATATATAGTACTTATTAAAGGTCTATGAGGTGACATATTGTTTGAATGATGGCAAAATGAAATGAAAACACAAAATAGAGCTTTTTTGTCATATTTATTGCTTTGAACATTTTTACCGTTACAAGTTAGATTTAACTTCATTCACATTCCAGTTACCAAAATAAATCTACCATAATCATTGCTTCTATAGTTTGCTTTATATATGATGATTACAATTTTGACTACTTAGTCATAAACTTAAATATTTAAATGATTGCTTAAGTAATGTCTTGCTCAATTTAGGTGTTTAGGTATGTCATAATCTTCTTGTAAATCAAAATGTGTTCTTTTAAAATCAAATTTTGTCAAATAACTTATAATTAAATATAAAATCAATATCTCCAAAATTTCCCAGCCCATGAAAGTTTCTGAAAATTACCAGGTAAATTTCCAAACTTACCGGAAAGTTTCCCAGCCTTTGCAACACTATTTTCTCCTTACATGCTAGTTGCTGTACCTAATGAGACCATTAATAAGATGGTGAATGTAATAGACAAATTGAATTACTTTTAAATACATTGCAGGAGTGTGGAATTCTAATGATCGACTTGTCAGATTCTTTTTTTACTGTGGTCTAGTTAAATATTTCATCCAGCTTGTCCATGAGCAAGCATCATGAAAAAGTGAGTAAAATTAGAATGCCACTCCCTGGTTCTGAATGCTGTTACTATGATTTAGAAGTCATTAAAACAAACATTTAATTATTTATAAAAATGTTTTTATTTTAGCTTGCTGCTGCAGGATTTTATCACATACCAACAAATGAAGAACCTGATGCTGCCAGATGTTTTTGTTGCTTTAAGGAATTAGATGGATGGGAACCAGATGATAATCCATGGTATGTATGCTTTAAATCAAGTTATTTGTTCGACGATAGTCATGATACAGAGGATTATAATCCAACTTATTTAGTTAGACTAAATACCTGAATATCATACATTTCTTGGTTCCTGAACATTATAAGTCTGAATGCTGTGGTGAATATCAAGTGTTTTAGTCCATGAATTTGGAAAGACAGAATGCAGTCATACTCATAGTGATGAAAACTTATTACCACTTACTTGTGAAATCCTGGTCCTTGACTATGGCTATTTGGAACACTGCATTAATCATATTGAGATAGCTATGCCCATTTTGTTAAGACCTTGTTGTAAGCATTTCTTTAATTTTGAAACATATTACGGTATTGAATGAAGAGCCATTGCTTTGCCTAACACATCATGACATTTATCCCAATGCTGAACAATACTTGATAATGTTTGACTTATAGATCTATTGAATGGTTTAATAAATATTATGTTGACTGGTAAGCATGTAATTTTTAAGAGGCAGTATTGTTCATTATTTAAGATTGTCATACAATAGACTTAGACTGTATCTGTTATACATTTCAGGAGTGAGCATAAACGACATTCTCCAGAGTGTGCTTTTTTGTCTTTAAACAAACGAGTACAAGATCTCACTGTTACTGAATTTTTGAAACTGGAATGTGAAAGACAGAAAAATGAATGGGTAAAGAAACAACTTAGTTATACATTTTGATTACTTGACCACTAAGAACACTAAATAACATACAGTGTAGAACTGCAGTGTGTTCAGTAACAACTGTTAGCGAACGTTACGGGTACGGGACAACTCAATCTGAAGGCAACTCAACCCATGGATTACTCAACTCAAAGTTGGGACAACTCAACCCGTTAGTAGTGGATTGAGTTGTTCCGACCCTAACTAGTCTCGGGCTTCGAGTTCAAGGTTTTTCAGATGTATTTTTTTCACAAATTGTTGGATATGTTATAACCATAATGAGAAAGTATTCATTGCACCAAGCAGACATGCTAGTGTTTCACTCAGACAAGTTTGTTACACTTTGAATTTTTAAAACAAACACTATTTGGGCAAGTACATTTCAACATTTATATGTTATTATTTCTACATGAAAGGAAAAGTGGTGCTCCTTTTTAATGAGTCCACTATGGAAGCCATGTATTGGTGATTTTTCTGGAACTCAGAAAAGAGCAGTGAGGCAGAAAAAATGGGCAGGGTGTGAAAAAGGGTTGATGTTTCAAAGTAATTGTGTAAATAGAGGAACCGAAAAGGTCAGGAAGGGGGAAGGGTAGGTTGGAGCCCCCTGCTTTTCTGCTTTAGGATAATTTCACATATATCTACATCTGAAAAATCCTTATCATGTTATAGAAATGTCAAAAATTCATTTTATAGTACAAACTTAGTCTTGATACTTCTTCTCTGGCTTGATAATAAATTAGATAATAGTTATCTATGATTTAATTAATCAGGCCCATTTTATAGAATGACTCGTCTTTTACATTTCAGAGAAAGTTTATACGTACCAAGACTAAAGAAGTTGATATACAAGCTGAACATACCAGTAAAGAGATGGCTAAACTTGTAAAATAGCTTTTATTATAGTACCAGTACTTTATTGTATATATATATATATGTATAGTTATGTCATTTTGTGATATGTGTGTATAAAATGTATTTAGTGATAAGTGTCCTCTTGCAAATTTGCCTTGATACTCATTTTTTTCAATAATTTCTGTAATTCAAACCAATTCATTTTATTACTATCACATTTTTTCAGGTTACCAGGGTTTGACACTTAATGCCTTTACCAGTTATTAAGATATTCCTTCTTAAAATTAGGGATTCCTCTAATAAATGAAAAAATAAATACAGGTTTGTTGTAACAAATTGGGATGAATAATTCATGGAAATTCAGATATGTGTAATCTCGGGGCAATTTTTCAGGAATCCGGAAGGAATTCCCAGCTAAAATTCCAGGGGTCCTCCCAAGTTTTTTTTGATCCTCGGAATCCTGGGACACTGTTAGTGTCTAACCGTGATTACACAATGTCTCATGACAGTGTCTTAATGTCATTCACTTCTACCATTTACAGTGATTTTTGGTAAAAAATGTTGCTATTTTACAGTAAAGACTTTAAAAAAGTATGAATTTTCAAAATTTGGTTACTTGTCCTAGGTGTCCAAAGCAAGTAAGCAGATTATTTTGTTAAAATTTACAATCTAAAAAATATTACATTATATTTTGTGAAGAAACTAGTGTACTTAATTTAACTTATTATAAGCTTTTATGGGTTCTTTTTCATTTTGTTAAAGTATTCTGTAAAAATCTGTATGATGTTTTTATATGTATCATTATACACTGTATCTTTCATAAAATAGATTATATTGAATTTCTCATACTCGGATTAGGAGAATTGGTGTTGTCTCGGATGAAATTATATGAAAAGTATGTGAGTCCCAATTTGACTATGATGCTTGGACTTGGCGTATGTTGTGATTTTGTGTATAGTTAGTACAGATTTAGCAACTAGAGTTGACTTATTGCTGCATTTCATTATTAATTTAAACATCAGCCTATGTTCAATAACTTGTTCTTTACTTGAATCAAACTACTCAGTACTGGTGGGGTGGTTATTGAATGTTGTGATTATTTTAGACCATAAAAAAAGAAAGGGAGGTAGAAATAAGGAGCTGGGCACAACAGTGGGTTGACGATTCTAACTATCTGCGTGGGGGGGGGGGGGGGCAAAAAAGGGCTGGGAGGAGAGATAAGGAGCAGGGTACAGCACTATGTACTTAATGATAATTACCATTGAAAGTCTTGGTCTAAGTTTCAGAATTACTAAACATGATGAAATTATCACCCTTAGGTCTTGTTTTTATGCTATGATTTTATATGTACATTTGATGTTATTATTTATATTACATGTATTAGGACCTGATCAATGTTTTGGTATTAACATTTACAAGTATAGGCATGAGCTATGGTTCTTTTTTTTTAATCAAAACTGCTGAATTTGCAACATTTACTTGCTTCACTTTTTTGCAAAATGTTTGGTTTTCACAATTAAAAGTCTTCAGGATTGGTTCTTAAGAAAAGGATTAGCCAGTGTTTTATTACTTTGCCACTATCGACTCAAACTCCTCTCAGCAGTTGTTTCCCTTGATAAAATCAATAACCACTGCCTCAGAGAGCAGACTTTTTTCACCTTTTCTTTTACATTTCAATTTTTTCTATATATTGAGTCTTCTTGTTGTAAATTATGATGTTTAAAGTACATGAAGATAAAAATAATAGTTTTCATTAATAATTTGGCATTTTGTCTCATGGTATTACTAGTGTCAAGTAATTTACATGTTGGCAGTGGTTAAGTAGCAAAGCATGATGTAAACACTGTGAGGAGTTTGCTATCAGCTGTGTCTATTAAATTATGAGAGACCAATATTTTTTTGTTAATGTGGCGCCATCTATCAGTTATAGAGTATATCCTTCAAGTGAGTACATCAGTGGTGCTTTTCACAAAAAATTTATAAAAAAAAATCTTCATATGTCAGTTTTATATAATTAGCACTTCAAAGTCAGACGGATAATAAGCGTAACTATGATATAATATTCAAAAGGTATACAAAATTCGACACAATTTGTTTAATATTTAGAATTGATAAGCCAAAAAATGAGCGTATTATTCATGTTTCTTGCATTTGACTTACGAAGATTTTTTTCGTTAGAATTTTTGTGAAAAGCACCACAGAATGATAACCACTGAATAGTGAGAAATGTCATTTTTGTGACATTTCAACACCTTATATAAGCCTGACTTTCATTCAAATATTTACCTGTATATAGCTGCTATAGATGAAAATTAGCTATTGGTTTATATGTAAATGCTTAGTTTTTAGCTCGACTTTTCGAAGAAAATGAGAGCTTTTGCTGTCACCGCAGCGTCGGCGTTGGCATTGGCGTTGCAAATCAAGGTTAAAGTTTTTATAAATTTAAATAACTTCAATACTATCAAACATATTCAACTCAAACTTGGAATACCTTTTCATCATTGCTACTTCCACCTTACTATCAAGGCCCATAAACCTGGCTCCACTGTTTTAGGAGTTTTGCCCCTTTTTTACTTAGAAAACATCCAAAATCAAGGTTAAAGTTTTTATAAACTTCAATACTATCAATAATACTCAACTCAAACCTGAAAACTAGGATCTTTTTTAAACTTCATTAACCTCATAACACAGATTCCTAAGAACTGAGAAAAGTGGAGTGTGCTGTCTAACGGACAGCTCTTGTTATATCTGCAACTTCACGTATAACATTTAATGTAATATCTACTTATTTTGTTCTCATGTATGCAACTTAATTAATAAATACTTCATTGCATCACTAACTTTTGTCTTTCTGTTTCATTTATCATGTATCATTGTGGATGATTTGTTACTGCTGACACATGTTGTCATTTGAAGCTAAGATTCCGAAGTGTTAGACTGAACATGCTAAAGCATAACATAGTTTTTTGTTTTGAAGTGTTGTAGCATAGCATTGTACCAGTAGCCACCTGGCTTGCTCAGTTTGTAGCTGCAAGTCTACTGATCAAGGGATTTAAGATCAATTCCTTGGCTGGGAATACATTTATGGAGTTTGGTCTTTAAATGATTTCTAATGATTCTCCCTCCTATCACAGGTTCTAAATCATGTAGGGCAGTTGTCTGTCACTGATGGAAGGAACTGATTAACAGCCAAAAATTTAGTTTTTCCAGGAATGGCGATTAGGTCGACTGACCGCCATTGTATAACCTATACAATGTGTTGCTACAGCTTTTAACCCCCCCCTTTGGGCCCCCAAAAAGCACTGTACTTGGCGAAATGTAGTAAATCTGTGTTACCCACGTAGGTGGTTATGCCCTTCCATGAAAATTAGTCAATAATGTCCAGTTTTTCTCCATTGGTAAGGTATATGGTGAAGTTGTTAGCCCTGTGTAAGGGTAGGTGAGTACTGGTTACAAACAAGAGTCCAGGAAAGCTAGGTTAGGTGCACTGGCCAGTCTAAAATGACATTGTGTCAACATTAAACCCATTACATGTAACATAAAATATTCCATCAAAGAGCTGACAACTTATTATGTGGAGGAAAACAAACATTATTGTAAAATATTTTATGAAATCCATGATCTGCAGTAATTAAGAATCAGTTGCTGCTAAATTTAAAATCAAGTTTCCAAACCACTGGTCGAAGACTGTTGCTCATGCTCATACCATGAGAAATGTCAAGTGAAACAAAATATGCCAGTCAATTATGCAGATCCAATGCACTGCGTTTCATCTCATATGGAAGATAAGAAAAGGGTTACATTTCAACCTCTCTCTTGAACATCACCCATTGGGAAGGACTTGTGTGTTGCTGTTCCGAGGTTGTTGCTGTTCAGGTTCATTTCAATTAAAATTGCCTCTTAGAGAAGTGTCAAAAGCTGTAGTACTGCAGAGCATTCGTTCTGAAGAGGGCCACTCTGCAGAGGTTTTACTGTATAATTAAACAGCTACTTTATAAGCTGGAGTTGTAGTTCTGTGCACATGCAATGTACATGTATTCCAAGTTTTAAGTCATTCTGCCTATAGGTGACCAAGTTATGCTTCAGACAAGCGCCACACAAAAGCCCAGACACCGGCTGCCAAGGGAGATGCCATAATTTTGTCCTATCTTTGATGGGTGTATAAAAAGATCACTCAGTAGAATTGTTAAACAAATAATTTTATTTCATATTTATAGCATTATTGATGTATAATCATCCATTTCCATACAAATTAAAACAATATCTGATACAGTATGCATCAGTGCTATTTTACAAAGAGTGTAATAGTTCATTAACAATAAATAATAATACATTTATAATAGAGTCAAAGAAAGTTTAAAAACTGAATGATAGTTCCAGCTACACATTAACATACAAGTTGACAAACAGATTTGAATGTAAAACTTTATTTTTCTAACAAGTAAAAAACTGAAAATAGAAATTTACCAAAATGAGTTAGAAATAGCTTGTTCACATAGACCCGAGACAGATTTAATGCAAATATCAGTAGCTACTTAGTAGTTTACTCCTTTAAGGAAATACTCCCTGATTTTCGCTTAAGTAATTTGGCATCATCACAGTCAGTATTGTAGATGGGCATCTTCAAATATACTTGATTTTCTATAATCTGATTGACTTGAAAATTTGATAGACATTGTAACACAGACTCTTTAAATAGTGTACAATCCACACAGTCAATCAAGCATCTATCAGCGTTTAGTGAAAAACGGTTGTAACTCTATATAAGAAAACAGTGAGGTTATGATTGATTTGCACTAAACCTGCGATATAATTTTATTGAATTTGATTTTAATGAAATATAATGCATGGGTGCAAGATGAAAATTTTGAAAAACCTGAAAACTGTAATTTGAAACCATTTTTCTTCACAATTTAATAGCATAACATTGTCTAATTTGTTGTGAAAAATCTGAACTTCAGGCATATGCCTGAAAACTTGCACCCATGTATAATGTTGTAAAAATTATCCTAGTCTCAGGTCAATGAGAAAAACCTATAAAAACACCAGAACTAATCAAGAGGATTCTTGTATTTTCACCTGAGAAGCCAAGACAAATAGACTTGGGAAAGATCAATAACTGAATTATATCTCACAATACTGGTGACTGAATTTCAAATTGGTGCAGAGCTCGATAAATTAGTAAATGTGCTTGAAAGAAAAATACTATTCTACAATAAAAAAAATTGATTGATAAGTTCAAAATTTAATAAAATGAAGATCAAGGAGAAATGTTAGCATAGAAAGACTGGAATACATCAAATATGATTTTCACTGAGAAGGGCAGTTGTATAAATATATACATGATCAATTCTAAATATCACCGAAGGTTAAGCAAGTTAACAGATGAAAGGATGAAATGATTATTATATTATCAGTATATAGGTGTTATCCAGAGCTAAAAAATTAGTTTTTCCAGCTGCATTGATAGGATAAAATGGTTTTTTTACAAGTTATTGCTGAAATCAGCAATTACAAATTATTCCTATTGTACTCTGTACACATAGTTCTCATTGTAATAGGATATGGTTGTACTGCAGGTAAATATCTGTAAATCTGAATTCCAGATGAATTGTATTGAGCTCTGTTCAAATGTTTCTCAAGGTAAAATATAACAGCGTGGTCATACATAGAAGTTTAATCTCTTCATTACAAAACAGAGCCATTACGACCATTTGTCCTAGAAATTTAAATGTACATGTATAAAGTTATGGCAAATGAATATAACAGAATTATGCTTTACCCAAAAAAGACATGGCACGGAAATATTCGGCTTATATTACCAATGTGGTACAATAAAAGAGTTAAATACAAATCAAGGCATTAATACTTTAACAAATCAAACTAAAATTATCAGAAATAATCAGAAGATTACGATGAACGAGGTCTCGTCTATATGGATAAATTATTTGGACTCAAGACTTTGAGTCTACAACCTAATTTTAACAGATAACCATGAAGTTTAGCTTAAACAACTAACTTTGAAAGTCATTGATGTAGTACACAAAAACTGTACACTGAGGAATTTTTGTAAACAAATTTTTTGTTTTCATGTTGCAAGTATGAAAATAATAAGTAAAAGTTTAAGTTGTGTAGAGCAAATGTACTTATATACCATATGATATTTTAACAGCATAGGTGAACAACCCATTCAACTTAAGGGTTGATAAACGAATGATATGATATGAATGAAGTCGGTTAAACAAATTAGTATATTATATAGACAAGAATTGATGAAAGCACATTAGTTTATACATAAAGCTTAACATGCATGCAAAAAACATAATTAAATATTAGTCAGTTAAGTCAAGTATTGTCACTATGAGAGTTCAGAAATACAGTATAACCTGCATAAATGGTATCCTGCTCTTAGTATATACATGCTCCAAGTGGCAAGTCTGTCTTACTCTTAACTAAAATTATAATATTTTGAACCCATAATAAGCTGTCACCAGCTGTACATGGCCACCATGATCCTTAAAAAAAATCCATCAATCTATACTAAGTGGTTATGATTGGTAAATTTTCGAAATCAACCATAAGTCTCCAACATAATAAAAATCAGCCAGGATGTGTGAAAAATTGAGTTTTTGATTGAAGTAAATAAGCACTTTTATCCAACTAGGTTTAAGTGGCCACCTGCTGTAATCAGCCAATCCAGTCACTTCTGTTCACCGGTTGATTAATGCAGGTTATTCTGTATACAACAAATTGACTATCAACCAACAATTTATAATAAAGCTTGTCATATTGACCTGAGAAGAATTAATACACAACACACTTCAGTAACAACATAGTGGCTAACTGATTAAATGAATGTAAATAATATTTCATTCTGCATCTCAGGCCAAAATGAACAAGCTATAAGAATATATGTCCTCAGATAGTTTTTTATCTAAGAACAATTTGGATATAGCATACCATATGACTAGCACTTAATCTTATAAATAATAGAACTTATTGCAATCACTCTATATAATGTCATCACAATTTGTCGCATATAATACATTTTCTATATCAGTAACAAATATCTTACAAGATTTTTAGCCCGAGTGGCTTTTTTATGCTATAGAATGAGATATGCTCTCGAAGTCTCGATAATAAATTCATCTCCAACTATTTGTACACACAAACATGACATTTGTACCTTACATTAATTGAAAATATATTTCATCCATACATTGATGATAAAATGAGGTGAAAATGTACCATAAACAATAGGGATTTAGCTGAACACTGGTCAAGTTTGAAGTTTGGAATATGAACATAAAATTGGAACAGAACAGCTCTGTTTATCAATTATGATTTGACATCATCACTAAACTTTCATGATATAAAAGGGACAGCACTTTAAGTTGTAAATTAAATAAAAAAGTGACCTTGGTTTGACCTTACATCAGTCACAATCTACATTGAGTTTGTTAAAGTTTGAAAAAAAACTTTGAACATAAAAAAATTTAAAATAAATGAGACATTGAAATATAGCCTGAAGGCAAGAGCTAGAACTACAATATGAACTTCATATCATATTGCATGCTTTTTTGAAACTGAATACAATCAAATACTACCTATGAATAAAACTTATTAGATGAGAAAAATCAGTTTTATGGTATTTTGGAAGCATGATTTTGGTGTATATATAACATCACTGTCTATCAATAAGTGAACAACACTACAATGAATATGACTGTCAATAGATTTCTTCATAAAAATAAGATCTAATCAAATAAACAATGTTCATCAAAACAAGATCTAATCACATATCAAATTATGTTCAAAATCTTTATATATATTTATTGTTTCTTTTTCTCAATGTCATTCATCAGTCCTCATATATTTATCATTATTTTTTCTCACTGCCAGTCATTTAATTGAAACGAAAAACATCAGTGGTTGTGCTCATCTTTTCCTGGCCTTAATTCATCATATCACAGAGTCTAGTCATCTCTTCTCTAACATGAAGTCAAATGGCACAGCCTCCCCCTATTTAGTTTGATCGTCAATTACAATCACCATTAATTCCATAAATATCACATGTAGGATCACTTTAGTCCATAGAGAAACAACTAATTGAGTAAATTCCGTATTTCTTTGTGAATATGACATAAGAAGTCCACATATGAAGCACTGCCATTTTGTCCCTTATCTTCAACAAGAAAATGGTTAAACCAAGGCTCTAGTTTGTCTCTCTGTCTTACAATGGTTAACTGAAAAGTAAAAACATCAATTTCAATGATTTAAATAATTCATGACTATTAATTTCACCTTAAATGGAACACATATGTAAAATGTATATATATTATGTCCAATGTAATTTTGTATGAGTTGATGGCCTTTAAACAAAAAAAAAACATTTGTCATTGTCAATGTGAATGATTAAAAAAAAGGTACAAATATATCAAAACAGAAATCTATCATTGTTTTAAATACAATAAAGGACAAAACATTATGAGGGGTGATACTTTTCTGGCAAAAAAATATAGGGAGGACAAAATATTTTAACATGAATTTGTAGACAGCAGCATTGATCTGAAAAAATTATCTATAATAGTACAAAACATTAATGATTATCAAACTTTTTAAAAATAAAATGACAAATTTAAAATTCAATGTTGAAGAACCATCCTAGTGTTGTTGTAGAGCTATTTATTTGTGACTGAATGTCATAGAAACAGTGATCAAAGTAAGACAGACATTTGTAGAAGACTAAGAGAACGGTACTTACTTTCATATATCTATTTCTTTGAGCCCTGACTTGATTGACAACGTCTCTTACTCTATGAGAAATTTCATTCTCTAATTCCAGAAGGCGACACTGAAAATACATTCAACATATAAATAATAGCTTCATTTTGGAATAATAAGTAATGTTTTAACTTTTAGAAAATCAATTGTATTTGAAACCAGCCAAATTTCAACACTAATTGTGAAGAACAAAGCACAATGTAAAACTAAAACATAAAGTAATAACATCTTTAACATTTAAAAGTAATTATATCTGCATAAGGAGGAAAAAGGGGCAGTGAGGAGCAAAAAATGGTGGAGGACAGCTCTGCCTATCTTCTTAAAAATAATCACAACAATATAAGATATATAATCAATCTTACCTTATCAATATCTATCTGTGCAGCACTCTGTACACTAAATACTTTCTGTATCCAATCAGGATCTACATTATGTCCTATCCATATAAACATTGATACACCATTCTCTGTAAATACAATACATACAATAGGTCATATTTAGATCTCAAACTTAAGGGTTTTCCTGTGGAAAAAGGTAAGGATGTATCAGATGCATTTGTGGGGGTATGAAGTTGTTTTACATGTTATTGCTGAGAGATACTGTGTCACACAACACAGATTTAATCCTTTTTATTACTGTTTACACACATTTTACTTTAACTTTGATCCACATGGGTACATCCAGTATAAAAAAAAATTCAGCCTGAAAATAAAAACATCAGCTTAAATTTTAAATTCCGAATCAAATCTATAACAGTCTCGCCTTGATTATCTCAACCAATAGCCAAATTTATTATGTAATATAGTAAACAGCAAAGTCAGTTTACAATTTACCATTTGAAAATTGGTTGCTCCAAATTGCCCAATTGGCTAAGGACTGAATTCTTTGTAATATCTTGATTGTCCAAGCTGGATTTTTAGTAGACAAAATGAACTAGAAACAGAGCAGTCCAACAAACAAGCCCCTAGATGGACATTTTGATAGCTATATGTATCTGAAACAAAACTTCTTTGTGTGCATTAAAACTTGGAGCAACAAAACAACTGCTCTAATTTCACAAAAAAGATCATCACAGGCCTTCTAGCAGGCCAAAACAAAAATAAAGGTTTTTATAAAGGCTCCAATGTATGAAAATAAAGGCCTTTTAGTGTAAAATATGAAAAAATAAAGAGTAAATAAAGGCTATTTTCGTCGAAGTTCTCATTTCTTTATTAAACCCACAGTCATACCAAAGTCATTTTTTGATGTTATATACCGTTTGAATTATGCAATATAATACATACCTTATTTAATGTGTATACCTATTTTCTCTGCATATTTATATAATACACAGCTCCTGTTTTACAGTGTAGGGAAAATGCAGAACAAAATCCATTACTTGCTTAAAGCTAGCACGGCGACCAGTCAGAGCAAATATAAAGGTTTTGAGTGAGAATTACAGGCTATTTTAGCGTTTTAAAGGTTTTCTGGGGAAATGTAAAGGATTAAAAGGTTTGCTCTGAAATTAAAGGTTTTTAAAGGTTTTAAAGGTTTCACTAGGAGGCCTGTCATCACTATATTGATAGGTCAGTGCAAAACTAGTCAAGCCACATGTCAATGAAGAAGGATGAAGACTAGTTTTGGACTGACTAATCAATACACATTGGTAACATACCTAATAAATATACTCCATTATCTTGTAGTCTTTCAGCAGAACATCTCATGGCTGATGGTATACTGGTACCATTAGGATCTAAATCATGCTGAAATATAAACAATTTTAACATCAGTAAATTTCAAATTAAAATCCTAGTATTGAATTTTTCATGTGGTTAGTATTGTTTGGCACACCTGTTCAACCTTCAGAGTCATATACTGCTAATTGTTATGTAAGAAAGCATAAGAAAATAATGATAACCTTAAAGTCATTATAATATTCATTAGTAATTTAGTATGCTTATTGTACAAAACTTGTAATTTTTTAAGTCGACAATGCAAGTTTTCCTCATCATCAATTAGTAGTACAGACTTTATATTGCGTAATTAAAACTTACATGAAAATGCCAGCAGTATGAGACTTGGACACTCCAATAGCTATGACTTTACAGTGACAATTATCAGGGATAAAAATAGTTGAGAAATCATATGAAATGTGATTCATTGTTTTAAATAATATCTAAATATTGGGACCAATGTATGAGAGTAAGCAACAAACAGATGTAAATACATTCTACTCGTTTTTCAACAATCATTTTTATATAGCACAGAATGATAAATTATCTATGACAAAACATGTCACAATAATTGGACTTGTGCATAAAACATATTGACAATATCAGTAAAATAACAATTATAAAAACATAGGCTAGTCCTGGATTACTAAACTAATGGTAAGCTAGTATGCAGAAATGATTTTAATCATCAATAAAATGAAAACACTTTCTGCCCTGATGAAGTGTTGAACAAATAGAAAACATGACTTGCGATGTAATACAACCTTAATTTCATTCAGTCATGTACAAAAATAATCAACATTAGTCAAACGATATAATAAAGCATTAAATCAACTGTAAAAAAAATCACAATAAATTCTATAGTAAATAGACTATATCATGAATTCAAATACTTGGGTATTTCCCAGTTGAACTCTAGCCATTACAATTACAATATGTGTACTAAGAACAATAGGATTTTATCAGCGTTTTGTGCTTTTCAACAAAACGTGTAAAAACATTTGTTTGTACCTCCTTTCCCCCGATGGAATACACGTAATTTTGAGTTCCGAATATGAACTATTAATAAAGTACTATGTATAGATATATTTACCAATGGTATGAGTCTTGGATAGAAGAAAGCACACGATGATTTAACATCCATAGCGTTAGTAAGGTGCATTAAATAACTACGATCATCAGTGGAGATATCTTGACCTGTTAATATAGATATTGATCATGTGTTAAAATATAAACAAGTAAATCTGTGAGCTAATGCTCACTAGTGATACCCCTGCCAAAATCTAAAACTATGCGACAAACAGGAAGTAGATGAGCAAGGAGCATGAAATCGCTTTACACCACATGGGACTATGGGATGAAGCAATATGCAAAGTATTAGGCTGCTGCATGATATAGTTGCTGAGAAAACTGCGACGGAAATTTTGTAACGGATGCACACACGCACGGACAAGGGTAAAACAGTATACCCCCCTCTTCTTCGAAGCGGGGGTATAAAAAATTGCCAGTTTCAAAAGCATGTTGTTACATAGTGCTTTGTCCTCAGGCACCCCTCTTACACAAGAAAAGAATAAGTAGGTGATATCAAATCGAGGGTACCAAGTGGCAACTTAGTGGAAACTGACAAAAATTGTCAAAACATAACAAGATACATCTATAACACAATGCAATGGCCACAAATGTAGCAGCATTTTTCAATGACTTATAAAAGATCCAATAAAGGACTCCGCACAATTCATAAGAACCAAGTCCTTCTCTGTTCTTTATGCCCATTTTCTCTCCTATCTCATATTCATGGTGACTGACTTACCCTGACCTAATTACAGAATTGGTTGTTTTAATAGTTCTAGAACAATAATAAATAACTACTTCCAGCAAGCCTATGTCACGTACCTAGACCTACATAGTAATATATCTAAAAATATTTCACAGTATTTTCTTACCTCCTTGTATTCCATCACTTTTTATTA
Organism: Mactra quadrangularis; assembly: GCA_025267735.1. Lineage (NCBI taxonomy): Eukaryota > Metazoa > Mollusca > Bivalvia > Venerida > Mactridae > Mactra > Mactra quadrangularis. The sequence continues at coordinate 49,267,508 of CM046303.1, read as the reverse complement.
CACAATTTCCATATAATGGCAACAATTTCATACATTCAGGTAATATTAACTGTCCAGCAGATGACGGGCTTGCACAATTCTTTCTATAGCAAGCTAACACATTGGCAACTTCATTCATTATATGTTCTCTCGTTTCTCGTGGACTTTTATTCAATGTATTTCTTATAGCTAAAATAAGAAAACAAACAAATTAAATCATTATAACACATGGTTCAAAAATAAAACCCATGAAAATTCCAGAATTACATGATTTAAACAACTTATACATAGAAAAATAAGCCTTTCTCAGGAACCAAAAATCCTGATTTTCTAGACTGAATCCTAAAATGTTCATCCATGATAATATATATGCATGTATGTTGATCTTATTTATACAATTCAGCATGATATAAAATAACCTTTCACTATTTATCATCCTGATTCAAGCAATGTCTCATTGGTAGGGTATAGTAGCTTACACTGTCAGCAAGAAAACTAAGTCAACTGAAGGAAGTAGTAACTGCATCCAATTGTCCAGATTTAAACCCAGAATCACAAATTTTTTTGAAGATAAGCATACCAAATACACATTTATCATTGAAGATACCATCAAAAGTAGATTAATACGAAAATACCTACCATATTTAGACATGTAATTTATAAATGTATCCAGTTCACAGTTTCGGAACAAATCAGCTAATTGCGTACAACAATTTAGTGAAAGATTATGAATTCTTAATCGTCTTTGACCACTGACACTAGTAAATAAAACAGCCACTTGAACAAACGCTCCTTCCTGTTCCTTAAGTTTATCATCATGTTTAATCTCAACACTTATAGCTTGATTACTATCTATAGCACACATTTCAACATCTGTCGTGTTTGACATGTAGAAATTTCCAAGGAAATCCACTGGACGAATACCTGAAATCAGAATAATAATCAGCATACAAGAATTTTTATTCAATCACTAAAGTGTTACATTACAATTGCATGAGTGAAAGTTAAGTTTTGAAAATAACAAAATTCTACTTTCAAAATACTGAAATAGACTAATTTCATATAAGTTAAATGGAGTAATTTATTCTGAAAATACTGAAATCAGTATTAATATGGAAAACTTTCACCCATGCAATTGCATCAAGTTATAATGATTTCACAAAAGCTCCACAGACCTGGCATTATATGTCAGGGATTTTTCTATTAATACTTGGTTCCCTAATGACAGCAATGCAAATCATTGCCTCAATATTTTTGACAACTTGTTATCCTAAAAAGACTGGATTCTTTCATCTGTACTGACAAGGCACAGACAACTTGTTATACACATTATCATTGAAAACTACATGGCTCAAAATAAACCCTATTGTTCTCTGTATCTATACAGAACATGTGACCATAAAATTGTGTTTATACCACTGGGAAAACCCATAAATTTGAATTCTGGAAGAAGTCTATTCAATATAAATATGACTAACCTTGACTGGTTCTAACTCTAACTATAGCATCAAATGCACATTGACTTTGTACATTATTTTTTAAGTCTTCAATAAATCTATCACCATCTAAATCAGCCTGTCAATAGAAATATAGTCATTTGATAAGGTATATTTTGATGAGTCTGCGCTAAACTAGTGTAACTACATGTAAATAAAGGGGGATGTAGATTAGTCTTGCACTGACCCCATTATTGCATTAAATACATACCTTAGATTTAACTTATATTGGTTGCATACTTAATATCCTTTTCAACAATTCATATAAATTAAATCTTACTTAATCTTCAAAATTGAATAATGATTTTGAATCTACGTCTAGCTTACATAAAATTGATTTATGCTTGATTGTCAAACAAGTTCTTACAAAATAAATTAATTTCTCTCAAGTCTGCTTCCCTCCCCGCAGTAATAATCTAGTAGAATTACTTTTCATGCTCAAGGCAACTTCAAGGTATGTTTTTGATGCGATATGAACCAGCAATTTAAAAAGCAAGCAACCTTAAACACGGTAGAGGTCAATAGATGAATTGTCAAATGAATAAAGATGGTAAAACATGGTCTGACTATGATTATCATACTGATTACCAGATTCGAAGTTCATAGTCTTATCAGTTTGTTCTAACATAGAAAACCTGGTCTGAGAAGTAAGAGTTTAAATGGTCTATGAACATGTAATTGATTTTCTTAGAATTTCTTCTCTGTAACCTGTGAAAATGGAACAACTGAGGAACCAAATAAAATGTTTAAACTGCAAAATTTTCTAAATATCTGAGGCTGTTAAATTTCAATGTCCATATTAAAGTAGATAAATATATTTAGAAACCAGAGCACATCAGAGTTCTAGGATTAAACTGTAGATATAGTCCAATAGAATTAACCTGAGCTTGACCTTTATGCAAGAATATATTAAACTCAGTATTTATAGTCAATTTTTGTCTTCGTTCGTAAATCGCGCTTTATCGGAAGCTATCGCCAAAATACACGTACATAACAATTAATGTTGTTTTCATAGGAATAAATACTTTGAAATTGCGCCATTATATTGCTGACTTACTTGTTTCCCCAAAAAGTAATGTGTCCAAAATTAGAAGTACACTAACATGCCGCTTTTAATAAATTGATTTATACTCACATCGGTTGTTATAAACACGTGTATAATCGTATACCTGCATTCGGAAACTCACGATTTAATGTAAGTGAAGTGTTTAATTATTATAATGAGGTAGTTCAAGCTCAGGTTAATTCTGTTGGACTATACAAGATAAAATGATACTATTATGATTTATAGGATGCACTTACCTGGAAATAGCTATACTTGTACATATTACCGGCTGTAAGTCTACATATATCCGATATAGTAGCTACGTCACAATATGTATCAGGAAATAAGAACACATCAACACTACAACCAGCACTCACACACTCCTGACCTAACTGACTGTAAAATTTACTCTGTGGTGATAATAGTGTCTGTAAATATAAAGTTAACAATAACATTATATTTTTATAATTTGTCTACTGTCAGTCATGGCTTAAAATTCACTAGAGCACTAGCTCAAATATCATGTTACATAAAATATAGCAAAATTATCAACTAGCCCAACCAATTTTTAACATTTGTTTCCATCAACATCGCAGCTGTCAGTCAACCCACTTACAGTCCCTGGTTAGGCCTAGATATCTGGACTCAAGATTTAAACCTAGAACTAAGCACATACCCTTGCCAATGGCTGACAATGACCATAATAAATACCAGGCCTTTTTCTCCTTATAAAACAGGGGCCGTTTACAAGCCCCTTCCCCTTTTTAATTTTTTATAAAATCATGCTGTTTCCCACAAATTTGGAGTTTACTTTGGATTTTTTGTTCTCTTATCTATGAAATAGTGATAAAATTCCCTAAATGTTCCATATAAAAAAGGCCCCTGGCCCCTTCCTCAAACACTGAAAATAAGCCCTGTTAATACAGAGGTAGGAACGAGAATGGTTGTAGGAAATATTTCATGAACTAGCTCAACAATGATATGAAGGTCCCACTTAAGAATGGATAAGACAAGTTTTATTTTTAAGTTAGCAAGACTAATAACAATAAACATAAGCTCATGTGACCTTATACAACTGATTTAAATTCATAAGCCCTGGACAGAGCTATTTGGTTTATATCAAGGACAATAGCTCAAGAAATATAAAACTAACCTTCTCTTTATCTGTACCAAGTAGTTTTCTATCATCACGATTTTTCAACTTGCCAGGAGCTTCACCAATAGGCAATGAAGTATGAAATATATATAATTTACCAGCACGTTCAGCTGATTTTAGAGCATCCAGGCCTGCCTGAATAACTGGTCCTAATATAACCTCTGTCTCTCTAGAGTCACTGAACATCTGAGGAATTTGAGTTAATAAACTGAAGAGAAAATAAATTAAGATTTTTTGTTAGCTGTCAACTTATATCCAACAATAAACAGTACATTGTTAAATTTTATTCAACTGTCAGTCGCACATACATTAACATCCCTGATTTAAATACATTTTATCTATAGTGTGTACAGAAATACAGAGGCAAGTATTTAAATCAGTGGAGTTAATGTATGTGCCACTGACAGTTGAATACAATTTAACAATACTTAGTGCCGAGATAAATTACTGCATATAACTAATAGCAATAAGTAATTAAAATTTAAATCCCCTTTTGTGTAAGCAATTTCAATGGAGAAAGAATGGAAATAAATTTCAGTCAGATGCAAGTTTACTAACTATATAAGTCTAAGTAAATTATGCAAATGACTTCCAACCAGTGATATAACACTGACAAAATACTGAGTACATCATTGCAAGTCTATTTTTTAAATTTCAATTTTGTTAAGAGTGAGACAAATATTTTAAAGTATAGTAAAGTGCTTGACAAAAGTTCTCACCTATCAATAACAGACTCTGATTCCTCTAATGTTACAAAGAAACCATCTAATAAAGGTACAAATACATCTTCAACATCTGATACAACTAACATCTGTGGCTGAGCTAATGCACCCTGAAATAGTACATAATAGGGTAAATTAAATACTACAATCTGGGTCTATTGCACAGTTGGTAGAGTGCGGGGATTTCAAATCTAGTGTCCCCTAGGGGTAAGTTTGAATCCCACTGAGAGGTTATACTCTTCAATATTATTTAACAATAAAGTCAATTTTCCTCCATTAATAAGGTATATGGAAAAGCTGCCTGCCTTGTGGAAGGGTAGGCGAGTACTGGTTATAAACAAGGGTCCAGGAAAGCTAGGTTAGGTGTGTTGGTTTTCGTAAAATAACCTAAATTGTGCTGACATAGCTTTAAACAATGTATAAAAAAGTAAATACTAAACTCAAGGTATATATTCATTCAAAATTCATACAAGAGGTGTGTGGTACCAGTGGGGTGCATGGATAAAAGTTCACAATTTTCAAAATGCTGAAATCCCAGAATATCATGATTTCAACAGGATAAATGTGATCCTGTTCATATAATTTTATCTTTAAGTACAGTCCAACCTGTGAACAACGGCCGGCCAAGGGAAAATAGAAAAGTGGCCTTTGTTCACAGGTGGCCTTTGTTCGGAGGGAGGAACAAACGGGCAATGTTTCGTCAGACTTGAGAGACAGAGTTCATAATTAACATGAATTAATAATTAAAATTGTTTTTATTTTCAACCTTAATTCATTATTCACATTATCATTATTGAAGTTGTGACTATAAATGAATAAAACAAAACTTTGAACAAAGAATGACTAAAACAAAGAAATCAGTGATTTTTTATTTGCAGCTACATTTCATGCTATGCCCTCAACATTAACAAATGTACTCTACAAATTCTCACTACTCTGACCTTTTGTATAGTGTTTCTATCTTATCCCAGTTGTCAAATTACCTGTATACAACGGTCACAGTTGAACGAATTTAGGAATTAACAGCGTGTCACAAACATTTATCTAACTGCCGGACGTGTGAAAAACAAACCTAGTAGAGTCTCCAAACATTCAAAACTAATTAACAAAGTGTCATCACATGACGTAATTTACTCCCGATTTACAAATAAATTTAACAATAAAAGGATACATTAACATATTTTTATAATAAAGTGACGAGAAAATTGTCTACAGCTTGATTATAACTAATAAAATCGTACTCGAGATGGTTTGTATACGAAAAATCCGGAAAAAGTCGGATTACGGGTTTTTAGCTTAACTTTAACAAAAATGGCGGCCTGCTTTCGAAATCGCCTTTATACGAAATACTGTCTTCAAACAATCGTCTGGCCGTTGTTCACAGTTCTAAACTGGCCGCGGGGATGGTTTTGACTGGCCGCTGGTCGCAGTCGACAGGTGGCCGTTATTCACGGCCTTTTTAAGAGCGTTTTCGGTCGGGGGGAAATCGAAATGGCCGCTGTCGGCAGGTGCCCGCTATTCGGAGGTGGCCGTTAGCACAAGTTGGACTGTATATAATGATGTTACGAAATTAGTCAAAATCCAGTAAAATGTTAAACTCATTGAGACAGAATGATAGCTTTCACTTACCTTAACATTATAGAAATGAATTTCCTTGCCATAAGTAACAAAGGCAACTCTTATTTCTGATTTTTCAGCACCAATTTCTCTGAAATATTCAAGACATAAAATAAGGACTCAGTAAAAAACAGCACACAGATGCATATTTCAATTCTTCATAAATCTGTTAAAGTGAATAAATCCCAAGTTCCTTGCCAAATTAATCATAAATGATTAGGTAGCATTACACAAAGAATGTCTTCAGAGAAAAGTGTTTTAATAAACTAATTTTCTATCAGATGTTAATACATGTATAACGATTATCAAAATTCTCAAATTTTGAAAGTTATGAGTACTGGTTATAAACAAGGGTCTAGGAAAGCTAGGTTAGGTGTGTTGGTTTTCGTAAAATAACCTAAATTGTGCTGACATAGCTTTAAACAAAGTATAAAAAAGTAAATACTAAACTCAAGGTATATATTCATACAAAATTCATACGAGAGGTATGTGTGTAAATAATTTTTTCCAAAATCGACCCATTCTGACCTATTTGTACCAAAAACTGGTTATTGGTCACCCAAGCTCAGTTAAGAGATCAAATCAGACAGTAAAAGTCAATCCATGATCAACAAAACACAAATAGTAATCACTAAGAGAGAAAACACGATTCTAACACTTACTTTGGCAAATTAAGAAGTATGTCATTTTTTAATCTCTCACAAATTAAGTTAACTAAACCACATTTTACAGCTTTGTATGAGACATCTATCATAAATATAAAAGCTGGAGCATTTGGTAAAATACTATCCTGAAATAGACATATAGAAACTATTGTAAAACATATAGAAAACAATATTTTCTCTAAACATATGAAATGTAATGCCTAATTTTGTGTAAGACCATGACCCGCCCGAAATGGGAATAAAGTTAGCACAAAATGTGAAATCTGATTAAACTAGATTAGTCTTTAATTGATCAAATAATTGGCTGCAAATAAGATTTTAATCAACTACAAACTTATGTTTGAATACTTGGGAAGTAATGTTTTATTTCCCACTTGTCCATGGACATAAATTAGGATTTTAATGAATCATAATGTGAGATAAATCCACAACAAATGTGTCTTCTTCAGCAAACCAAATTTAACAAAAATAAACCATTAAGCAATACAATTATTTGATAAATTTAATATATGAACTTTATGTCTGATAATTAGTTTACCTACTCACAGGCAATAGTTGATCTCTTTACATAGGATTTTTATTACTAGAGCTAAACAAATACCTTTCCCAATGACTAAAAACTGCACTTTTTGATACAGAGGAGGGAGAAATAAGGACTGTAAAATCATACTTAAATATCATATAAGAAAACCAAGGATCTAGGGAGTTTTATACTTACTTTACAATAATCCTTCGTAGCAACAAATTCATATGACCCTAGACATAATTCTGGTCTATCATAACTATCCACTCTACGTCCAGTATGATCTAGATGTGCGAAATATGCGTCAGGTACTGAAAGTATACACATTGCTAACTGAGATTACAATAACTACAGGTATTTAAGCATAAGGATGAGCAAAAGGGAGCAGAGAGACTATAGTTCAATTGTATAATATAACAACTAAAAGACTTCATTTTCTCAGTTATAAATGGTGGCCAAGTTTTCCTGTTCCCCCCTCCAATATCAATACTTCCATATTCATTCACAAGTTATCAACAATTGAAAAGGGAAAGTGATTCAATGTGTATTTGTCTAACTATGCCTCCACTAAATAATAAAACAACAGACAGGAGTGGTTAAGCAATTATGTTATTAAGACTGATTATCATTGGATAGCCAGCTTAGTGCAAGTTTGAATATCATCCATAAAAACACCCACAAGTTGTCAAACTTAACTATTTTCCCTTAAACTGTAAGTGGCTATCATTCATTGCTCTTTGTTTATTTTATACAATATTTTGACAGTTTTATATTGGCACTGTTTTACACAGGATTGTTTAACTTTTGGCAGTTTCTCCCAAATCCTAATATAAATAGAATAACTTGTTTCAAATTGAAAATCACATAATTTCTACAGAAATAAAAGAAGTATTACCATCAGTTGCAGCTCCACAAAATACACATTGAAATCTTCTACCACCATCTATAAACATCATATTTGGATTCATATATGCTTTACATCTTTTACATCTTACAGGTCCAAGTTCTCCTAGGTTAACTATAGGTGGAGGATGCTAGATAACAAAAAATATTTTATATTGAATAACAAATAACACATTATACTACAGTAATGTACTGCTATTAGGACCATAAAAGTTAATGGTCTTTATAGCCTGTCTTCAAATAGAGACATTTTTCCCCAAATGAAGCATTCGGTACTTTAAAAATCGTCAAAATTTACATGATTTTGCATAAATCAAGGTTTAAAGAGGAACTTTACAGTATACTAACTCAGAGAATAGGATTTTTATGTTAAACACTAATACGGAGAGTCTATTTTAAACTGCTTCAGAGAATAGGATTTTATAATGATGTACTAAGAGGGAGGATCTATTTTAATCTCTTGTTTCAAGCAAAATGAAAAAAAATTATCATTTGTTTATTTTCACTGAAATTTTAATGACTAGTCTGGACTTTCAAATTATTGTTGAAGATTTAATTACTCAATGTTCTGCACAATTTTAAACTTGATTTTAAGTGTTCGACACATTATCAGGATTGGCATAAATTTTCCACCCCAGAAGTAACATGTGAGTTATAATTGTTAGCTCTAAATCCTCCCTACAAATCAAAGCACTGGAGTGCTGGAGGAACGATGTCCTGAACTTATTTTTTATTAAAGAATATATAATTATGTCAAAATATGAATATTATCTATAAAAAATGTATTAAGTATCAATTAACAGAATTTAACAAGATCATAGCACTAGACTTCTCAAGTGGTTTGCTCATGGCAAGGTTCATCTTACTTTATCAAACAAAATAAACCAGTCAAAGAATTAATTTTCATCAACACTATATAGGGTCATGTACAGTAATCATCTCACCAAACTAAAGATTATTCTGGACTATTTTCTTTAACCACAAGGAGCTGACAACTTCTCATTTTGTGCATGTAATGTGATATTAAAATCAAGTTTTCATACACTGATATAACCTGCTATGACTGGAGATTGGACCAGGGATCTACTGATTATTGATTTATTTATGTAATTCTGTTAATTTATGCCATAATTAGGGTTTAAAACAGGTAAACATTCAGAAAAAAGTCTTATGTCATGTTATACAAAGTAGTGTGTGTGTGGTGTGTACACGAACATCTAATGACATTTTCTATGACAATTTCCAATGCGTTTTACGATCTAATTATTAATTAATTTATGTAATTCTGTTAATTTATACCACAATTAGGGTTTAAAACAGGTAAACAATCGAAAATAAGTCTTATATCATGTTATACAAAGTGATGTGTGTGGTGTGTGTGTGGTGTGTGTGGTTTTTCGTGTCAAACCGTGTTTTAGATATGCACAGAACGGTGCGCACAAAAACTACCAAAATCGTCCTTAATGTATTGGTATAAGTAACATAATATAATACGATCATTTTATATTGCTTATTACTATCGAATGACGTAATTATGCTACGCATATAACATGCATTGTCAAAAACATCGTAGGCCCTTTTTACTCCAACAAGTAACCATTGCAGTTGTCACGGGTTGAGTAGTCTACGGGTTGAGTTGTCCCGTCTCCATTGCAAGATTTGTATGTCCTGAGAGTAACCTCCCTTTTCCTGAAGAGTTTCAAGAACGACAACACAAGCCAGCGTTGCATTACATTTAAATGAGATGTTAATGAGTTTCATGCTTGAACTACGCCTCTTTGTCTATGTTGAAAATTGTTGAAGCGTGAAAAGAGTAATCTTATACTTTCTTGTTACCATTGGAACGATGCTAAATTAGCATCGTTCCAAAAAATGAGTCGAGGGAAAACTAGGTCATAAGCAAAAATAATTGGTGCAGAATATTTAGAGAAAAAATTACAGTTTAAAAGCTAATGTGATGAATGTTTGACTGCAAGAAAATGACGTAAAACAAGTGTTAGTATACATTTTGAAGATCATGTGACTATGTAAAATCATGTACAGAATAAATTAAAAAGAAGTTAAGTTTTTTACCTCCTCTTTTTGTAGTTTGGCAAAAGGTGAAACGGTTAAAGCAAAAGGTATATGACTATTTTTGAGCATGTCTGAAGTACATGGTACATTATACATGGTTGAACGTAGAAATGCAGGATTACAACTTCCTGAAAAAATACATTACATAGTCTTTAACACAGTAACTAACATCAATGGAAATCAAGAGCTTATAGAATACTCAACAAATAAACAGTTAACAGTCTAAGTAGTTGAGTTTCTAGTTGCCTGGGACAACCACTTTTTAGTTCCAGCAATCAAAAATTTCGTTTGGAAAACAACAAATCTACAAACAAGTCTGAAGCTCAGGGCTAGTAAAAAAATTATTGAACTGGTATAAAACAAGTAAATCTGTGAGCTAATGTTCACTAGTGATACCCCCGCAGTGAGAAATATGACTATCATAATGTAACTTTCATTTAACGAAATCTAAAAATATGCGACAAACAGGAAGTAGATGAGCAAGGAGCATGATATCGCTTTACACCACATGGGACTATGGGATGAAGCAATATGCAAAGTATTAGGCTGCTGCATGTTATAGTTGCTGAGAAAACTGCGACGGAAATTTTGTAACGGATGGACGGACGCACGAACGCACACACACACGGACAAGGGTAAAACAGTATACCCCCCTCTTCTTCGAAGCGGGGGTATAATAATTGTTTTATAAAAGGGCTAGTAGATAGTTTAGCAAATTACTATAAAATGTAATAAATTAGGCAAATGACAGTGAAAGTTTAAGGCAAAGACTGAAAGACAACTGAGGAGCAATATCAGACAAAATGTAGCATAATTATGTAAATAATTACCTTGATCTGAAGTTATAAATTGTGTAGTGACTAGAGGTGGTACCACGCCTTTACCAGCTGTACTAAATGTTCCACTACGATTGTTTCTATCATCTTGTATTACTTGAATCTAAAATACATATATAAACAAACATACACATAGGTCAAAGTTCAAAATTTTCTAAATCTATAATAGATACATATATAGATTACATCATATACAGGGGTCAAAGTTGTCAAAATCCTGAATTTTTTTATTTTTTTGCATTCTACTTTTCTAACAACAGTAAAATCCCAAAATCCTGAATTTTAGGATCAGTTCTCAAAACTTCCATTTACGCATACATATAATTATTGTTTCTTAGTTTATTTAAATTTTACACATTTTATCAAAATTTATATCAGTCATTTACTACGTCCACCTCATCTTAGGATCAATTTTATGAAATCTTCATAACAAGAACTTGCACACCTTACCACAAAGAATCAACAACTTTTTCCAATACAAAGGGAAATCAACATTATTGTTTAATGTTAAAGGAAGGGTATGTACTCCAAAAAAAAAAAAGGATTAAACCCCATAACACTAGATTCAAAGACCAGTGCACTACCGCAAGTCCACAGCTTTAAACTTTAAAATGGCTTTGCTTTGTCAGTCAGTCAACTGAAATGTTATCCTATAGATGTATGGAAATTTGGAAGGCAGGAAGCACATGTACAACACTTTCTTCTATGACACAGAACATCATTTTTTTCATTATTTCTTCCTAGTTTTTGAAGCTAAAAAAAGTTCTGTGCAGTCTCCAATTATATAAATGACAACTAACTTAGATTAACAACGTTTAAACAAAAGTTATAAAATCTAAAATAATATTCACTGCTCTTTAGATGTGTGGTAGGTCTTTCCTTTTGACTGTCTTACACTTTTTAATGAAAAAACCTAGCATCTAAAACTTACTGGGCTTGGCATTTGATCTGGGTCAAGTCGTTTTTGGGGCTGCTGCATAGCAGCTGGCTGCATTCCAGGCATCCCAGGTCTACTACCAGGCTGAGGTGCAGGAAATCCTTGATTGAACTGTGGAGGTTGATTACCACCAAACTGTCCACCATGAGTCATATCTTGTGAGCCTGGAGCTTGAAATCCTTGACTGACAGGAGTTTGTCCACCCATAGGAGGAAATCCTGATGGGGGTTGATTAAAACCTAACAAGTAAATATATAAGAACTCGGTATTAGAAACAATTTGTATATATATTGTAGCATGTACTATTGCCGCAAGATGTCAGTGGTGCATACAATTAACACACTGATTTAAATACTTGATTATCTGCTATACTATAGTGAGTACACAAATACTGTAATGAGTATTTAAATCAATAGGGTTAATGTCTGTGCCACTGACATCTGAATACAATTCATCACATTAATATTTACATTCAATATTAAGTAAATTATATGTACATTATTTTTTTAACTTACCTACACATTATGTAATTTAATAAAAAGCATTGTCAAATCATTTTGTTGATTTTGTTTAAGTCAAACATAAAAGTTGATCTCAAAAATAAACCTTATACCTTTCGTGCACACATATAAAGTTGAACTGAGAGTTGACACCAATATCCTACTCTAGTGTTCATACTATATGTGGCAAAATATCAGAGGAAATTTCCATTAAACACATACTATAGGGCTGCATTAATTAAATTCTTAATTTAAAACATTATGCAGTGATAATTTTATAGAAGAATAGCAGGGTGCTGCACTATGCCCCTTTTCTCTCATCACCGAGCTTTTCGCCCCTCCCTACGCAAAAATAGTTACTTCAAAGCATCAACCCTGTGTAACCCAGCCCCTTTTTATGCCTCACAATTCTTTTTTGAGTACAAAAATAACCACTGATAAAAGTTTAGATAGATCATCCTGTAATTTCAAGTTCAATTCTAATACAAACAACCTTTGAACACCTAGGTGATATCAGTACATACCTGGGGCAGCCATGTTTGATGTAGGTGGAAATCCCCCAGGTATTGGAGCACTTGGTTGTGGTACTCCATAGCTTGATGTAGGAGAAAAATTACCCTGATTCATACTTGAAGGTGGAGGTGGCATTCCACCTGGTGGCTGCATACCCATGCTTGGTGGTCCTACTGATGATGATGATGGTGGTCGTGGTGGAAATCCTGGCTGTTGATAACCACTTGTAGATGCTGGAGGTTGCCCATAAGAACTTGATACAGGAGGCTGACTGCCAGGTGGCCCTGGTGCCATAGAATTAGGTTGACCATATCCACCTGTAGAAGGTGGCATACCATGAGATGACACAGGAGGGCCACCATATGAGCTAGGAGGTTGAGGTGTACTCCTAGGAGGCATCATACCACCCATACTAGGTGGTCTAGGACCAGACATACTTGTATTAGGACCAGTGGGTGGTCCTGCCAGGCTATTAGGAGGCATACTACTAGGAGGTCCACTCATACTACCCATACCAGGAGCTGTGTTGTAACTAGGAGTCATACCAGCTGATGAACCCATAGGAGGCATTCCACCCTGAAATATACAAACTTTTACAGTCACTTCCTGAGTTTATGTTATGCGCACTAGCTTGATTATTTATAGAAGAGAGCAAAATTATCAACTAGTTTGACAGAATAAAAAAGTATTTTTACGACAGGGTTTATCATTGCTTTAATTTGTTTGCACTCTAGCTCAATTTTATTATATTATTTGATAAAGAGCAAAATTATCAACTAGCTATTTACACTAGCCTGAGTCCATTTTTCACTAGTTTCAGGCTTTGGGCTAATGGGTTAAATGATGAATGACATTATCTAATAGGAGGAGAAAAAGTGAAGTTCTAAATATAGAGCTCAGATACACAACCTCTGCTTGCAGGTCTTGAGCAGGCAAGATATTGGTTTTTTAAAAATAATGTCAGAAAGGAACTACAAACATTTTATTGAGTATATTTATCGAAATATATACATGGTTATTAGGTTATTATTGCTTGATAATACACTAAATTAGACAAACATCCATTTTAACCATAAAAAGTTCTAATTGGCTATACTAGCTTAGTTGCTATACTAGATTAGTTAAATAAAATGGTCACTATGACATACCATATTAGGTTGACTGGGACCTCTTGTTGGTGGACCGGAAATACTCATGTTACCCATCTGTGTATTTATCTGAAATAGTTACACATATTTTTAATGACAGAATTATATTGAGCACGATTTTAAGAGCCTAAAGTACATAGGTTAACATTAAAAAATATCTTTTTTTTTTTAATTTCTAAAAAAACATAATTTTAGCAGCTTTTATAAATAGATTTTGGTCTCCTACAAAAACATGAGCTTAAAGACAACTCTTGAAAATGTAACATAGATGATGATGATATAATAATAACAACTTTAATATATATATACATATTTAGATGATTCCCTTCTTCTAAGTGGGTTTACAATTGTGAAAACAATAAGTGGACAAAGTGAAACATGAACAATTATCCATCTAAGGATAATCAACACCATCCTATATCAAAACCAACAATAAACCAATACTTGAAGGCTTGAACTTTAAAATTTAGTCTAAAAATAATTGATTAATACTGAGAGACCATGAATTGACTTCGATTCGATTTATAACAGTAGTTAAAACCTGTTTCATGATCAAGATAAAAATAATTTGTATTAACTCATCAATAATACAAATAAATTGGTAATCATGAAGATTATTCGATAATGGTGGTTTAAAGACACAATTATTTACCTGATTTGGTCCTTGTCCAGGCATCATAGATGGGTTAGGACCCCTAGGTCCACCCATTCCTCCAGGAGGGGCTGGTCCTCGTTGAGAAAACTGAGGACCACCAGGTCCAGGTGGTCTGAAAATCAAGGGAAAACTGTAAATGTATCACTTTTTTCATGCACTAGGAATTAGAATGCTCTATTTCTTTTATGCAACAGGAATTAGAATGCTCTATCATTAATAAATCATAACAAGAATTTCTCAAATTGATTTCACTTATCACAACACATAAAATGATAATTCAAAATGCTTAATTCTGTTGTGCCTCTAATAAAGAAATTTTGTGGACAATAACATAAAAGAACATGATTTGTGGCTAATTAAACAAAATTGTGATTGTTCTGGCTAAATCTTAAACTGCTACAGACCCAAAACAATCTACAGGTCACTCTAGCTATTTACTAATAACAATGCTCAAAACATCTCAATGAAGTCCTCTTGAATATTAATAAACATGATATCATGTATGTTTAAAGTCTCACACCACATAAGGCATTTTGAATAATTACCAACATTTATGTTACATCAAGTTTTATTCTTAAAAGTAAGATAGTAGCTTTTATACCTGGCTTGCCCATATTGTAAATCTCCTTGAGGTCCTCCCATGCTTGTAGGTGGGCCCATCTGAGGTCCATTCTGTACAGGCATTTGTTTTCCAGGACCAGCAAACTGACCTTGGCCTAATAAAAAAAGAAACAGTATAATTAAGACTGTAATATATTTTATATCCCTGATTTCAGTTATTAACAAATTTAGAACTATAACATATCATATAAGTTGCAAATACAGAAAGAGTGCACTGGAAGAATGCAGGTTTTAATGTAAACGTCTGAATATGGTTTCACAGGATCTTAGAGAAAAGTTATTGTGTTTAACTCATTTAAGTCTGAATCA
Organism: Mactra quadrangularis; assembly: GCA_025267735.1. NCBI lineage: Eukaryota > Metazoa > Mollusca > Bivalvia > Venerida > Mactridae > Mactra > Mactra quadrangularis. Next base: position 49,251,810 of record CM046303.1, on the reverse strand, counting down.
TAGTAAACATATGTTTTAGGGTCTCAAGACAGTTTTAAATTAGGCAGTGGCTCGAGTTACGGTACCGAAACTCTAGACCCAGGTTCTAGAGTTACGGAAGTTCCGTAACTGTAGACAACCCTGTGAGGGTTGGCTAGAGTAACGGAAGTCTAATAACATGCGTATGTTTCAACTTTTAAACACCGGAAAACTTGTTTATATTCATTATTATTCAAAATAAACAAATATTGTATCAACGTGACTTATCCTATTGTTATTACACATGCCATTTTGGATTTACTAATAAACTTACCGGGTGTTTAATAAACGGCGATAATATTATGACGTTGTCGTCTTGGAAGTGTCACATACTTAGTTTACTTGAGCGATAAGTTATAGAGTTAGATAGTAATTTGAACTAAATATTATATGTATAGAATCTAGTTTTGAACGGAATTTAAAGCAAATATTTATAGGAAATAGACTATTTCTAGAGTAATTTTTTGTGTGAAAAATTTGCAAGTGTCTATAGTAAGAAAGTCGGCGATTTTCGTTCGTTAAATTGACTTAAATTTCGTGAACAAAAATGGAAAATTAGCTTGATAAAAAGAGCTTAGTACTTGGGGAAAACGGTAAATGAATTGTTAAAAAGTCAATGTTTTTGAGAAAAAAATCCAGCTTGTCACTCAACACCAAACCTTTTAAATTTTTTACCAGAATAATAACGATTTCGTGCTACAAATACCCATTTATCACCCATTTAAGTCAGGACCTTTACCAAAAACTCGGCAGTTATCTAAAAGAAAAAATCGCGGTTTAATTCCACCAAAAAATGCTCAGAATACATATCGTACAATGTACATGTAGGTAAAGTGCCGTGATTCTTTAGTATGCAAATCTTGGGGAAAATTGCCGAGATTTTTTAATTCAATGAATCGGTCAATGTTTAAGGTAAAGATCGCCGCTTTTAAATGTGACAATTTTATCAAATTGAAGACATTTTCATTTTTGTTTTGATTCTGTCAATAAAATGGTCGATTTTGCATTCGAAAATCCCCGTTTTTTCTTACAGGTCAATTCAGATATTTCATTGTAAAAATACTAAAGAAATCGTCTATTAAATAAAAAGATTTCAATTTTGTCCAAATAATACATATTCAGTCCAAATCATAATCCAACTCTATATAACTTATCGCTCAAGTAAACTTAGTATGTGACACTTTGAAGACGACAGCGTCAAATCGCCGTATATTAAACATCTGGTAAGTTTATTAGTTAATCCAAAATGGCACGTGTAATAACAATAGGATAAGTCACGTCGGTAAATATTTGTTTTTTTAAGTAATAAAGAATATAAACAAGTTTTCTGATGTTTAAATGTTGAACCATATGCATGTTATAAGACTTCCGTAACTCTAGCCAACCCTTGAAGGGTTGTCTACAGTTATGGAACTTCCGTAACTCTAGAACCTGGGTCTAGAGTAACAGTACCGTAACTCTAGCCACTGCCTTTAAATTAGGTATAGTATGGACTCAACAAGGATTTAATCCATCTATAACCTTTTTCTGACTCTATATGTATTTATAATTAAATTTCAGAATACCTAAATGCAAAAGAATTTTTACCTTGCATGGGTTGACCATTGTACATAGGTCTAGGACCAGGTGGCCCAGGGGCAAGACCCCCATATCCAGTGGATGATACTGGACTTCCATATCCAGTGGATGTTACAGGACCTCCCTGACCAACAGGGGGTCCTTGACCATATTGTCCATGGTACTGTGGATTCATACTTCAAATATACCTTTGCTCCGACACCTGTAATATAAAATGAAGCTTAATATACTGACTGTCAATCAAGCATTCTCAAATTCAAAATATATCCGAATTAATGCATGAAATATGTGTTTGAGTAAAGTAACACTATTTTAAAGATTTTTTTTTACAATTTGGACAGTAAAGACAAGTTAGATTGAATCTCTACAGCATGAAATTATTGTTATCAACCATTTATGAGGTATACATTTCCCAAATTTCCTTAACTATTAAGATAAAAATGAAGCTTATTGCTAATCAAATTCAAGTCTCTCTATTGATTCAAATGGTAACACCGAACATTAATTTTGATGATTATTATTAAAGTAAGCTCATGATGTGGGGTTACATTTTTTTCTTTATTTAGTCTAACTGATAAACAATGTTTGCATTGTTTTATTACAGAATTTTACAACAATACACAGATCTAGCCCAAGCCAAAAAGAAAGAAATATTCACAACAAGTGAACAACTTGTAGATGATTACATCTACATCTACATTTTACGTCGTCTCAGTCACACTTGACTATTACGCGACGGGTGGTTACAGGTCAAAGAATAAGAGAGAGAATATAAAGAATAAAGGAAAGTAAGAAAAGCTTGATAGTTAAAAGATAGAGATAAGTAGAAAGTTTGTGGCCAGCTACGTTTTCACCCCTTTATCTCAAAACTCAAAGCTTTAAGAATCATAAGAAGTTACTTGATTAAGACAATCTGCCATATTTTCATTAATATTATGCAAGTTCCTAGCTAAAGTGATTACACAGTTAAAGAATCGACGAGACAACATACCAATGTAAACTGTTTGAAATCTAAACAACTTTCCTACTTGTATTTCAATCAAGGGTTAGACCAGGGCGAACGTTGTTGGGGACGAATGTGATTCGGTAAGTCAGTGTTTTGAGAGAATGATCAACAAACAGCTATTCTATGATTATAAATCCGTCTTATACTACACATTGAGCAAAGTATTTAAATAATGAGTTAGATCCAAACAACAACAAGTAACACACTTAAAAACTTCCAGATAGTGAGATGCGAAAGCAACGAATGACAGACCGGCTTGTCGTAATTTTCAGATAAATATTAGCCGTCGTAGATCGGTACTCGTGTAGAAATTTATGTCATTCAAACTTACCATGAAAATTAGAATTGTTAGTGGTGACTTGGTTTAAAAATAACGATGACAAAAGCGTTTATTTATCAGTAATTTTGACACTTCGTGCAAATACACGAATTATTTGCCACGTCCTGGCAAAATACTTCCGCTCACGCATGCGCAGATCCTGCCACGTAAACGTCGAGGGTCGATTAAAAAATAATACACGGGCGCAATCTTCATGGTATCAGTTTCTATAACGCAATGAATTATTTTGTTTATCTATAAGTTATTTGCATTATATCTATCATCAGACCTGGAAACACATATAAAGTTTCCGTGAAACTAGTCAATTTACGTAAAAATACACAAGTCCACACCCCACCGTTTGAATCAATACGAACGTGTAAAATTACTAGGCCTCGTAATATGGGAACACGCAATAATTCGGACCGAGATTTGGCGCAGTAAACTCTTATGTTGCAGACAAACCAACGTTCCGAGAAGTATATTTACAAGGATGGAATTCAGTGAGGTTTTAGGGAAAACACAAACCTTATATTTTCTATGAATTTTGTTTGAAGATTTGTTTTACTCCCCTTGAACAACTATCATAAGACTTCATATAAAACAATTTCCTCAAACAATGAGACTCTAAGCCGCGCCGTTCCTGGAAAAGTTTAACAGTATATATATAGATCTTAAAATCCCTTTAAACAAATACAATGTGTAAATATTTTATCAAGTCAAAGTAGTTTAGCATATCTGTATACATGCTTGTGTCTGTCAGTACGATTTCTTGGTAGGCATACCTATAGCAGGCCTCCTTGTGAAACCTTTAAAACCTTTAAATACCTTTAATTTCAGAGCAAACCTTTACATTTCCCCAGAAAACCTTTAAAACGCCAAAATAGCCTGTAATTCTCACTCAAAACCTTTATATTTGCTCTGACTGGTTGCCGTGCTAGCTTAAAGCAAGTAATAGATTTTGTTCTGCATTTTCCCTACACTGTAAAACAGGAGCTGTGTATGATATAAATATGCAGAGAAAATAGGTATACACATTAAATAAGGTATGTATTATATTGCATAATTCAAACAGTATATAACATCAAAAAATGACTTTGGTATGACTGTGGGTTTAATAAAGAAATGAGAAAATAGCCATTATTTACTCTCTTTTTTTCATATTTTACACTAAAAGGCCTTTATTTTCATACATTGGAGCCTTTATAAAAACCTTTATTTTTGTTTTGGCCTGCTAGGAGGCCTGCATATAGTGATTTTATTGTATATATATATTTTTATGAGTGATCTATGATAAAACAAATATAATTTTGTGAATATGCTCATTTACTTTATTACAAAATATTACAAAAAAATTTACATATCAAATGACACTGAAAATGACTATAGATACTTATAAGTTATAAGACATCTGATTATTTAAACGATATTATAGTAATGTATCCACCAAGTTTTTTTAAGAGTGGTTAGAATTAACGGACCATTGAAATTTCGGGATTTGTTTTGGGAGACAAATATGTAGGGGCTCGTCTCAAGAGAGTGCAAAATGAAAATGAAAAATATTGAATTAATCAATTATCTAATATATTTATTACTGTCTGCTTGTGCGGGTCTCAATTCAGTAGTATTTAAAACCAGCAAACCAAACATTAATGTGAATTAGCCGTTAGTACGTTGTAAGATTCTGGCTTTGCATAGACGTCAGGGCTCGAATTTAAGCTCGCATACTTGCAAAATGCGAGTGGAATTTGAAAATTGCGAGTAACTTTAATTTTTACCCGCAAATTTTCGCGAGTTGAAATCGCCCACATAATTTTAATGTCTAAACTAATGAGACTAAAATCAGCACTGAAGTGGTCAGATAAATCGATATTATTAACTAAAGATTAACATTTATAGCATGTTCGATATTCTTAGTCCATTCTACAATCATGCCCTCACTCGACCTTAAGTTAAATTAAGTGCCATGTAATTATGTTGTTATTGCTTATTTACTACGTATGCTATTACGTTTTGGAGAAAAAATCATTAAATGTGATTTTTTTCATTTTGCGAGTTGAAATAAAATTAACTCGCAAAAATTTGCAAGTTCATTTTTTGTGTTAAATTTGAGCCCTGATAGACGTCTAGCTTCTGAGAATTGTTTTCATGAATAACATTGTAACATTTGTAGTTTTTGAAGAAACATATCAAGTCAGACACCTTTTTGTTAATTTCTATTCATCTGTCAAAGGCGCGTACATTATGGAGGGCGTGCCCGAGCCGTTACGACGTTGGACCGGTAATCATTGGTTAGCCAGCTCCGCATTGGTTCGAATCTCTTCCAAAACCTACCCCGTTGTTTCCTTGAGCAAGAAACTATATCCTATACTAGCTCAGTACTGAGCACCAGGAAGTGGACTCGAAATTGATTGATACAGGTTGTAAGAACTTGTTTCAGGATCGAGCTAAAATAAATTAGTATAACATGAAAACCGTTATTTAAATTCTCGATATTCGTTCGATTCCTTGAACATAGATATAGTACGGGGGCCAGAGGGGTCTACCGTGCACCCCCTCTAGACTTTTTGTCACCTATGCTAAATTGTTCCTTAGGGTCCGCTGAATCAGAATCCGCGTTGTTCTAAAAATAAACTCTTGCGCACTACCTGAAATGGCACAGTTTCCATGGCAACCCCTTGGTTTTTTTTCAAAATGGTCGGTGTTTGTAAAATCATTAATAACTTGAACAAGCATTACGCTACAATAATATAATTAGTGTCAAATCAAAGCCGAGGCAATGACCTTTAGAAATATATATCGGAGTTTAACTGATGAAATTAACCGAAAAAAAAACGCAGAAAAATATCAATTTTTTTTCAATTACATGCATAACTTTTAATTTCCAAACCCTATTTTAGAGAAATGATACATTTATTTTTTACAAAATATGTCAGGCAGGTCTACTCTATCATATCCAAGATTATTTTTATGACAGAAGAACTATTTATACATGTACAAACCGTTTCCATAGCAACCGCTATTTTCTAGTAAGAACTTCTATTTTGTGATTAAACTTGATTTTTTTGCTCAAATCTAACGGTAGGATTGCAATATTGATATTAAATGATATCTGAGTCTCGTGTCTATATCATTATTGCTGTAATCAATAAATTCAGCATCAATACCTTCATAAATATTGTTAAGAAATCTTAATCAAAGCGCTGAAAGCACTGATTTTTTTTCAGGTTGACTGTATTAAAGTGGTTCACGTATTAGAACGTTTAAAGACCCACCTGAGATTGTGAGGAAACTTACATTCGGACCCGCTGAGGCCTTTTTAGGCCAAAACTGGAGAATTTTTTTTCGTGAAAATTTTAACTTTTCGAAAGGTCCGCGTATGCAGAAAATTCAAGAAATTGCAAGCAATTGCAAATTTTGGTGTGGAGGATTCAGAGTCGCCAAACAGGCCGGTTGGTGGGTGGGGTTGGTCGGTGAAGTCAAATCGGTCAAGGAAACGTGCATAACTGGGGTGCCATGGCTACAGAGCCGCAAAGTATACCGTGCAAAATGGCTATATAGGGCTTTAGAACAGCAGAAATAGGCGTCGCCTCCTGGTGTCGGGAGGTTTGCACGGATTTTTTTGGTACCTGAATGTAGTGTGTTACTTGTTTAAACACCTATTTGCACAAAATCATACCTGCGCACTGAGATGCGCGTGGGCTACGGAGCCCCAAAGTCGCGTCGACTCCCAGCGTCGGCAGATTTGCACGGGGTTTCTCGGTACCTGAACGTTATGGGTTTAGTGTTTAAACACGTTTTTCAGGTGCCCTAGATGGTTAGCAACCTAACTACACAAAAATCACAGGTTTACACCGAGGTGCGCCATGGCTACAGAGCCGCAAAGTATACCGTGCAAAATGGCTATAATAAAATTTATTTTTTGGCCTAAAACGGTACTTGTTAGACAGGTCTGCGTATGCAGAAAATGTCAGTTTTTGAGCGAAAAACTTAGAGTCACGAAATCGCCCCAAGGTTGATGGGGTCTGTTCGGGGGTGGAGTCGGTTAAGGTAACGCGCGTAACCAGGGTCCTAAAGGGGCGCGGATAGCGGGGGCCTCGATTATGCGTTTCAGGGGTCCCAAATATGAACTTCCGCACTATTGCCTTCAGAGCGGTCTGGCCTTTTTAGGCCAAAACTGGAGAAAATTTTTTTTCGTGAAATTTTGAACTTTTCGACAGGTCCGCGTATGCAGAATAATCAAAAAATTGCAAGCAATTGCAAATTTTGGTGCGGAGGATTCAGAGTCGCCAAACAGGCCGGTTGGTGGGTGGGGTTGGTCAGTGAAGTCAAATCGGTCAAGGAAACGCGTATAACCGGGGTTTGCAAGTGAAACGGGAAAGCGTGAGGCCAGGTAATGTTTCTCAATGGTTTCCTACTGCAATTAACTGGGATACTCAGTTCTATTCATCTCAGAGGTGTGAAAGCCCAGCCACGCAGGCGTTTGCGCGCTATAACCGTGGGAGATGGATCGGAACCGCCTATGAAACCCCCACTTTTGGCCTGGGGCATTTCCCGGGGCATTTCCAGGCCAAAAGAGGGGGTTTCATAGGCTTATTATTTTTTTGGCCTAAAACGGTACTTGTTAGACAGGTCCGCGTATGCAGAAAATGTCAGTTTTTGTGCAAAAATCATAGCGTCACGAAACTGCCCCAAGGATGATGGGGGTCTGTTCGGGGGGGTGGAGTCGGTCAAGGTATAGCGCGTAACCAGGGTCCTAAAGGGGCGCGGATAGCGGGGGCCTCGATTAAGCATTTCAGGGGTCCCAAATATGAAAATACGCACTATTGCCTACAGAGCGGTCTGACCCCCTTAAAACAGGTTTTTGGGGCTTAGATCCACCTAAGATGGTGAGGAAACTTTCACTCGGACCCGCTTAGGCCTTTTTAGGCCAAAACTGGAGAAAACAATTTTCATAAAATTTTGAACTTTTCGACAGGTCCGCATATGCAGAAAATTGAATAAATTGCAAGAAATTGCAAATTTAGGTGCGGAGGATTCAGAGTCGCTGTGTAGTTAGGTTGCTAACCATTTAGGGCAACTGAAAAACGTGTTTAAACACGAAACCCACCACGTTCAGGTACCGAGAAACCCCGTGCAAATCTCCCTTCACCAGGAAGATGGGCGTTTTTGGGGCTCTGTAGCCAACGCGCATCTCTGTGCGCAGGTATGATTTTTGTGTAAATAGGTTGCTAACTACGTAGGGCATCGGGAAAATGTTTTTAAACAAGTAACGCACTACATTTAGGTACCAAAAACCCGTGCAAACCTCCCGACACCAGGACGAGGGGCCTATTTTTGCTGTTCTAAAGCCCTATACATGTACAATGTATAGCCATATTGCACGGTATACTTTGCGGCTCTGTTGCCATGGCGCACCTCTGTGTGTACCCGTGATTTTTGTGTAGTTAGGTTGCTAACCATCTAGGGCACCTGAAAAACGTGTTTAAACACCAAACCCATCACGTTCAAGTACCGAAAAACCCCGTGCAAATCGTCCGACACTAGGAGGTGAGGCGATTTTGGGCTCTGTAGCCAACGCGAATCTCAGTGCGCAGGTATGATTTTTGTGCAAATAGGTTGCTTACTATGTAGGGCATCGGGAAAATGTATTTAAACAAGTAACACACTACATTCAAGTACCATAAACCCGTGCAAACCTCCCGATACCAGGACGAGGGGCCTATTTTTGCTGTTCTAAAGCCCTATATAGCCATTTTGCACGGTATACTTTGCGGCTCTGTTGCCATGGCGCACCTCGTTGCGCACCTGTGATTTTTGTGTATTTAGGTTGCTAACCATCTAGGACACCTGAAAAACGTGTTTAAACACAAAACCCACCACGTTTAGGTACCGAGAAACCCCGTGCAAATCTCCCGACACCAGGATGAGGGGCGAATTTGGGGCTCTGTGGCTAACGCGCATCTCAGTGCGCAGGTATGATTTTTGTGTAAATAGGTTGCTAACTACGTAGGTTATCGGAAAAATGTGTTTAAACACCTAACAAACTACATTCAGGTACCCAAAAAACGCGTGCAAACCTCGGGACACCAGGATGAGGGGCCTATTTTTGCTGTTCTTTAGCCCTATATAGCCATTTTGCACGGTATACTTTGCGGCTCTGTTGCCATGGCGCACCTCGTTGCGCACCTGTGATTTTTGTGTATTTAGGTTGCTAACCATCTAGGACACCTGAAAAACGTGTTTAAACACTAAACCCACCACGTTCAGGTTCCGAGAAACCCAGTGCAAATCTCCCGTCACTAGGATTAGGGGCGAATTTGGGGCTCTGTGGTCAACGCGCATCTCAGTGCGCAGGTATAATTTTTGTGTAAATAGGTGGCTACATACGTAGGGCATCCGGAAAATGTGTTTTAACAAGAAACACATTACATTCAGGTACCAAAAAATCCGTGCAAACCTTCCGACACCAGAATGTATGGCCTATTTTTGCTGTTCTAAAGCCCTATATAGCCATATTGCACGGTATACTTTGCGGCTCTGTTGCCATGGCGCTCCTCGGTGTGCACCTGTGATTTTGAGGTCGTTATGTTGCTAACCATCTAGGGCACCTGAAAAACGTGTTTAAACACCAAACCCACCACGTTCAGGTATCGAGAAACCCCGAACACCAGGATGAGGGGCGACTTTGGGGCTCTGTGGCCAACGCGCATCTCAGTGCGCAGGTATGATTTTTGTGTAAATAGGCTGCTAACTACATAGGTTATATACTAAGAAATTTCTTGGTTAAGTTTTTAGGTGCAACATTTTATCTTTGCAACTACTAAAGGGATTCACTTGAAACTTCACACATGTCTCCGGGGTTACCATTGGAGGTCAAATACCAAGTTACATAACTCTTGCATGAATTTGGACTGAATAATGACCCTTTTATACTTAGAAATGTCTTGGTTAAGTTTGTAATTTCACACATATCTATTGACCAACACATCTAAATTGTGTTTGTGTAATCTATTAATCACTTATAAAGTCAATTGTTATTTTTACTGAATGCTTGTCTTAGTGGATATAAAGTATGTCAAATATAGTTACAATGATTGCTATGTGGAATTTCATTTGATAATGCTGTTGTTTAAACTTGCTGGTTCAGGTATTGCATGCTAATTCTAGTTAGTTATTGTTGTTGATGTTTTGAGTTGTTATTTTTTAATTATTGTTGCCTTTGTTTTAGTTGTTGCTGCTGTTGTTTTATAATGTTGTTGCTATTTTAATGGCGTAGTTGCTGTTGTTTTGAGTCGTAGTGCTGTAGTTTTGAGTTGTGTTTGTTGTTGTTTTATGTTGTTGTGGCTTTGATTTTGTGGTGCTTTGCTTTTAGATTTGATCTTGTTGTTTATATATGTTTTGTTTGTTTGTTTAACTTTTATGATAATGCTAATGGATATATAGAGTTGTCGTTGTTGTAGTTTAAAGTGGCGTTGATAGAAGTGTTAATTTTTGTTAGTCTTAAAATAATGTTGCTGCTGTTTTGAGTAGTTGCTGTTGTTTTCATATGTTTTCCAGTTGTTTTATGCTGTTGATGCTGATGTTTTGAGTAGTTTTACGAGAATGGTGATTACATGTATCGGTTTTATTGCTGACAACTAACAAATCGCAAAATTTTGTAAATCAGGCACTTACTGACATTTAGATGTTATTTAATAACCATTAGAAAAAAGTGCATTAATACGGATATCTATTTTAATCGATAGAAAGTACCGAAGTACTGTTGTGAGAATTTACGTACGGCGATTATCGAAAAAATCAAGTATTAACATCAGCGGGGTTAATGTAGGCACCACAGCCAGTTGAATGAAATATACTAATATATACTAACCTAAAAAAGAAACCTGACAGTATGATATTTATTTAATTTCTGAACATGTGATCGGGATAGAGTCAAACCAAAGATGGGACATTATACTGCAATGTCTTCCTGAAGAATTTATGCAATGTGATTTTTTCTAGGGCATGCGTCAAAATGTTAAATGACGTCGAATGTAAGGTAGGGGTCAAAACACATTTTGGCATATTAAAGCTTTTGCCATTAAGTTGATTTTCAGTGGTGATAACTTGAAATTTCTTGCGAGTTTGTCTGATAATCAAAGTTCTAATGCTCCCTAGGACCTGTTATGACCACCTCTGGCTCTTGTGAGTGCTTCAATACGTCTTCTCATCGAGTTTACGTGTTGTTGTACCAGCTGATTAGGGAGATTGTTCCACTCCCTGACAAGGGCATTTGCTAGCTCGTTTACAGTGCGAGGAGCGTGACGACGACGGTCTCCCCAGTTCGTCCCAAATGTGCTCCACTGCATTCATGTCTGGAGAATTTGCCGGCAAATGCATGACGTTTACGTTAGCCGCTTCAAGGCGAGCTTGCGTGATCCTTGCAACATGCGGGCGTGCATTGTCCTGTTGAAACTCAACTGGAGCATGAAAGGAATGGCTTCTGCATTCAAATCTTCATTAATATACCTATGGGCACTGAAGTTGCCTCGAATGACTAAGAGTCTAGTCTTTTGTCCACCCATAATATCACACAAACCATAACTCCCCCACCCCCGAAACGATCATGTTCTCTGACACAAACAGGCGTAAATCTTTTACCCTGTCTACGATAGACACGTTGAAGGCCATCAGCGTTACTCAAGTTGAATTTGGATTCATCTGAAAACAAGACTCTGGTCCAGTCTCGTCTACACCAACGACGATGTAATCGCGCCCAGCGTAAACGTGCCTGCCGATGACGTATTGTCAAAATACTGCCTGTGTATGGACGCCGCGCTCTAATCGGGCAATTTTGTTCACGTAGCCGATTTAAGGGCGTACATTATACGCTGGTGTCGTCAATATCGCAGGTTTGAATCTGTAACGTAAGTGCGTCAAAACGATGTACCGATCGTCCCTTTGGCTAGTAGCTCTTGGTCTACCAGACCTAGGACGATCATGCACATCACCGTTTAGCCTAAAGCGCCTGACAAGCTCATGCACTGTGTTGCGACTGCAGTTAAATGTCCTGCTAACGTCAACGACAGGTACGCCAGCTTGAAGCATACCGATAGCCCGATTTCTTTCGGCCTCTGATTAACGTGGCATTTTGTTACCATCAAATGTCAATGGTGATTTATACTGTGTCATCTCTTGGTGAATGTATAGCGCATTTGTTTACATTCTATTGCGTTCCATGACCAGACTAGAGTGGAGAAAGGACCAGGATAAGGGAGAAATGACCAGGGGAGAAATGACTTAGTGGAGAAATGACTTTTTTCCGTAAATTTATGACAGAAAGACGACCTTCACCTTCGAGTATAAATTTAATTATACTGGAATACTTATTAACACTGTCTTATTTGAATATGGAATGTATCATTTAATATGGAATTCACCATACTCACTGTACAGGTTATTTTGTTCAACAAAATAGACTGTATGCAGCCTATTCGTATTGTAGTTTTCAAATTTTGTTCATGCCGCGCATGAACAAAATTTCTATTCTAGTTCATTATACTAGTTATTGGTAGATAGAGACTGTATATAGTGGATTTTGTCCATGCGGCGCATGAACTAAATTTGGACTGGATTTTAGTGTTTAATCCTTAGTGAAAATGTCCCAACACATGTGATACATTTAGTCTCATATTTGTAAAGGGGCTACATAAAGGCTCATGTTTATAAAGGTAATGAAACATAATATGATGAAACGATGATTGTGTGGTAGTCCCCCGATGTACATGTATCGTACTTAACAAAAACCAAGCAACAACCACACGATCATCGGTTATGTGAAAAAGAAAGACAATCATAACGTTACATTATTTTATTTTATATAATATGAGTATGGCAAATATTTGGCGCGACTGGTAAAAAAACACAAGTTGGAATCACAAATATCCACAAAACAAAATTAGTTGGCATCGCAAGTAGGCACAAAGTTCGTTTAGACAGAGTTGGGATCAGTATCCACACAAGTCAAATTTAAGCAAAGTACCCTGGGATGAACAGTGGTACCTTTACAAACACTAAAAATATTTGCAATATCCATTTGATTTAATAATTTTAGCCTTCGCTGGATGGCCTCAAGTTCTTCATTCAGTCGCACCAGTTAGCTCCTCTTATTCTTCATATCTATTTTGTACTTTAAAAACGTGGTACATCAATGACACCAATAACAAGTTATATGGTACTGAAAATATAAATATAGACAGCAAAAGTATACCGTAAAAAACTACTTCTAAACATAAGGGATTCGGTGGGTGGGTGGGTGGGTGTGTGTTAAAAAATGTTTCTAAGACCATACCTGCTGTCCGGATGCGAACAAGACAATGACTGAAAATGACCAAAACTGACCTCTATATGTCATGACATTGACCAACACGTGACTGGACATGGCTAAAACTCAACGCATCCCGGATAACTGCGACTATGCAAAAAGGCAAAGTCGCTATTACTTTGAAAGTTCTATTGAATGAAGGACATCACAATTTGATATGATATAAATTAACACATTTTATATCTCAATTGAAGGCATTAGCTAAATCGAAATAAACGAAACGGTCTAAGTACTTTAAGAAAAAGTTAAATTCACTTAGAACCTGATTATAAGAAACCATAACTCATAACCGTCAGAGCCGAGTCCCAGTTTGCACGACTTCCGCGTTCAATATTGAGAGCCATTCTGTACACAATCGGTCTGACTTCACCGTCTATTTATAGAATGATTGAGAGCAAAAATGAACTGAAACGTGACACAGAAATTTCAAGCTGAATAAACTCTTACCCGCTGTTTTCAGTCATGTCGCTCATCTGGCGACAAAATATGTTTACTTCAGAGGTTGCCATCTTTTCAAGCTTGCGAATGATAACGATTTATGAATCGGAGCTTCTTCGACAATATTATACATACAGCGGAGGCAACTAATACAGACAAAAATTTGCAAATAACTCACGATAACCTCCCTTTATATAGAACTTAAAACACGTTACTTTTTACGTCAGTATTGACGTGACGTTATTTCTATAACAACGGCGTCTATGATCACAGCGGCTGATGTTGGCATTTTGAAAAGATTTATAAAATGATGAAAAAAAATAGTTATGGGCGTTGAAGACGGTAAGTGAAATTTACAATAAATAATTTACTCGTGAACTTTGTACATTTATATATTTTGTGTAATTATGTCATGCCCTTGCTGTCTACTTATGCCGTTTCGGCTTGTATACATTTTGTGCAGAAGCTATAATACTTCATGGCATTAAAATTAAATTCCCTATTAAATCAACTTATGTTTCTGCTGACTATTGACCTCATGCCCTACCACTAAACCTTAAAGTTCTTGTGAAAGATTACATCACATCTAGATATTAATGTTCATAAATACCCCACTGAGAGCCAGTTTAAAGCAGAAGCCCCTTGGTCTTTGTTTCCATTATTTGTTTGCGTTGTCCTTTTTACCAGGAATTTTATATAAAATCCTTGTTTTTACTAACTATTATTTTGTACGGACGTACATTTGTATTAAAATTCACACTTATCATAAAAATGGATCACTAACTCACTTTCATTTAAATTTCGTTTTAATGACTTTATGTGCTGTTTGTGTCTTATTTATTGTGATATGATTAATCAAAGTAATGCTAAAAACACACTCGCACATACGGAAGCACAACTCACTAAGACTAGCGAACTGGTACAGTAAGCGTCTGATTCATATCGTCCATTTTGTTAAATATCCTCGCAATCTCGCGCATTTTTTACGGAAGTGGTAGCAGCGAACCAACACGATATCTCCACAGTGGCATCACGAGTAATGACGACAGCCAAGTATTTTTTGGTCTGAGTTAATTGTAAATCTGACCTAGTAAGCGTGAGAATTTTGAACTGTGGCGAATTGAGAATCTGTGAGATGTTGAGAGCTGAGGGGAGGTTTGTAAATGCGTAGGGTTTTATTGACAGTAACATCCAAAATACGGTTAAACACTGTTTTATAATGGCACAGTAAATTTATACTTTAAACTGTTAGGGAACAAAATTATCATAAAAACATTTAGCTCATTTTCGTTTTTCAAATCGACAAAAAAGAAGACAATTTGTATCATATGACCTTTCTACATTCGCTTCCGAGCGTTCTTTCTTATAATAGTTATTCACTGACCATATGAAAATTGTTTAATTATGACCCGGACCAATGCTCGTAAGCATAGGTTATCAGGATTCTTTATCTAGATCGACTGTCTTGATAATCTCTGGGCACGAGAATGTTATAACCACAATCATCTTAATATCTGACAAAACCATCTAATCTTGTGACTTGAATTTTTTGCTATCTAGCGTTAAGTGATGAACTAAATGTTGAATTGTTGCCCCTGGTATTGTGTGAAATGGTACCGGTTCATTATGAACCAACGACCAAATAATATAACTGGCGCTCCTTCCATAATTTCATTTAAAAAAGATTAAACAAACAATGGACAGGGGAGGGTAAATTTTAAGCAAAATGTTTAGGAACAATGTAAATCAAATAGGGGAGACCGGGGCTGGTTGATACACGTTACGTATATGTTTGAATTTAGAATGCTATATAAAGCCAATGTGGTTTTAAATAAGGTACAACACAACTCTATGTTATTGCGTTTTTTTGTAAGATTATAAACATTTGAATGTTACCAAGGAAACAGAGGACGTCGATCGTTTAATGAAACAGTCTATTTGTACTAACTTATCCTAGTCGGTCATGTTAATAAGTGTGCTTATATCAACCATTTCAAAGTGTGGTTTATTTCCGTCACATACCATAAAAGGATTGGTCATTGAACGTTCAGGATATAAAAATTTTTTTTTAGTAAATTTCTTCTGTCTCCAAAGTTTTGTAGGGCACTGTTGATTAAAAGACATACAAATGCAGTCTGATAAAATGTGCAGCGCGCCATGTACTCGGGTTCAAGTAGAAGAAGTAGGTATCTTATAATAGCAATGTTTTCGGGTAAGGAAGTTCGACGTTCAATCTCAGTAAACAGATATTTATAGACCGCTGTCGTATTGGATCTCTCAATGTTGCTCAGAGGATCACGTCTAGATGACATTTTTGTCGACCAATCAATTCGTAACCTTTATCCAAACGAAACACTTAAACATCTTGATTTCGTAAATTCTACAAGACAGAGGATTGCTTACTAATTTAATGGTGGTGTTATTCACATGCCGTGATTGGACGACTTTTTTCATATTGCGTGACGTTGACAATGTGAATAATGAAGAATATTGCATACCTTTTTAACATCATATCATAGTAATTATTTTTATCCACCGGACTTTGAACATTCAAATTTATGAAACTGACTTACAATAATTTTTTCTTAAGATTTTTTGTGGAAACGACAACTGTTTCATTGTGACTAGTACATGCACATGAACAAATAAAAAATGAACAAGAAATGTAATGTGGAAACCACATTAAAGCTGGATTTAAAAACTTTGACGCAAAAATTACAAAGGGAAATAATCCATAATAAAGCCAGATAGAGTTGTGGTTACTTTCTAATTCTGTTCATCACATGTTATGTTATCATTGTATGAAGTTTCTTAAAGATCTGACAATAAATGAAAGAAATATATGCTAAATTGAAAACTTTAACGCAATTGTTAACGACATCGGACGGATTTTTTTCGTTGAAAAATCCGGCTAAAATGACATTTTGATCGCAGTTTACGAATAGATGATACTTGTTTATTTCGGTGTAAGATCGATTTTTTAAAACAAGAAATTAAGCTGCGTTTGTTTCACTCCACCCAGGTGTAAATGGGTACCCGCAAGAGTGGTATAATTCCGTTGCGCCAATCTGTCGGCTGCACTAACCGTAGTAAAAGACTCCCAAGGGAGATAGATAGATAGATATCAGTAACCTAACGGCCTGGGTAATATACTCGGCGTCAATGAAAACTTATCACCCTACCAGCCCTCGCTTTATGATAATAGAATTGAAGTGCAGTAAAAACTTTACATATACACATTTTGGCATACACATGTAGTCATTGTGCCAAAAGAATCTAAATTCGATTTACGATGTTCAAGTCCCGGGCTGCACGGGCAAAATAAGATTTTTTTGTAAGGACGACATGTATACAGTAGTTTGTGTAAATCTTTTGTCTCTAACGAGAGTTAGTCAACAGGTTAAGAAAAAACCCTCGTATTTTCAACTATTGCTATTCAAATGCCACGTTTAGGAGACACTCAAACGTCACCAAGTTCTCGGAATTGCTGACGCCGGGCTTTCATTTCGTGAGATTGCTCGTCGCATGGGCTGCTCCCATCAGACAATCATGAATCTGGTAAGGAGACATGAACAGACAGGCCCAGTGAGAGGTAGGTCACGCCTAAGTCGTGAAAATGTGACGTCAGGACGTACCGGTCGTCAAATTTCTCCTGCTGCACGCTGGGGTGGTGATAGTATCATGGTGTGGAAAGGCAATTCTTGGAGGCACAATACCCTACTTATTGTATTGCCTGGAAATCTTACTGCTAATCGTTACATTGAAAATGTGCTGAGGCCAGTAGTTATTTCTTTTATTCTGACTGACGCTGACGTCAACCCTCTTCAGCAAGACAGTGCACGGGCCAACTAGGCTTGCGTTACACAAGATTTCCTGCAGGATAATAATGCACACACATTGCCTTGACCAGCATTCAGTCCCGACTTAAACCCTATAAAGCATCTTTGGGACCAACTTGACCGAAGGGTTTATGACGGCAGACGTCACGTCAATAATTTGCAGCAACGTATACAATCACTGACTGAGGAGTAGGATGCAATGCCAAAGTACAGAATCCTGCGTCTGATATGGAGTATGAGACGTAGATGTCAAGCTGAGCTTGATGCAGAGGGAGAACATATCCGCTACTGAGGTCCGTAACTTTCATTTTCGAGGTGGTCGTCTTGGTTTGCGGAGTTGATCCGTTTATGCTTAGATTCCGTACTTGCAAAGAAAGATCATATTTTCTAATATAATATCTAAAATCATGTAAAATTTTCATATTTGTAAGTGTTTTCATTTTTTAAAGTTAGGTTCATGTAAGTGGTAAGTTTTTATTGACGCCTAGTATATCTTTAAAGTCGATGAACTTTGGTAAGCATGAGACTTAGACTATAAGATGCCATTACATTTTTTACATTCCAAAATCACTATTTCTATCAACAAGACTCAAACCATGTTACATAAATATGATGAAATTATAGTAAAATTACATGCGGTATGCCTGATTGGTTTTTTTCTCATAATTCCCATTTGTCCAAAGAACTTTTCGAGGGCACTGTATAAATAATTATCGAGGTTCGTATTCTAAGACAGGAAAATGACCATGACAACGCATGAAAATGATCAAAACGAGGTTAACAAAAACCTATATAGGTATAACATTCATATCATCCCAGCTATTTTCCTTCGCTGTGGATTTTACAAAACAAATACGACTATAAAAAAGTTCTACGATTCGTTTCGGTTATCATGATTAAAAGCAACATTTTTTAAATTAAGAAAAAAATGCACCGAATACTGAATACTGACATTAAACGCACACTGGTAGATTTTGAGGCTTTACAGCAAAATGTACCAAACATCATTGTAAAGGTTGACTTCAGTTGCTTATAAGTATGGTATAATTTTCGGTCTATCGATTAAAAAAAATTAATGATCTGAGTTGACAGTGGTCAAGTGGTTGGACGCGCACTAGGGATCGAGATGTCCTGGGTTCGAAACCCACTAGGGGCACTGCTAACTTCTTTGGGCAATAAATTAACCTTCAACTGTTCAACTCCACACTTTAAAAAATCGTGATCTGGATTGACTGTTATGTTTCGTAGGTATGGTACAATTTTAGGGCCATCGATTAAAAGTAAACTCGTGATCTTGAGTGACTGTGGTGTGTCGTAAGTATGGTACAATGAAATTTACTTATATATGACCAAGTCTAATTTGTGATGTTTAAGAGATTGTATATTCAAGGCCATATGATAAAACATTTACATGTGTTATCAGTGATTTAAAAGTACATGTATGGTTTATTTTTGTAGATATAGGCTATCTAATTAACTTTTGCATCTTAATTGTTTTATTGTGATATTTTAAAGTATGGTGTATTTTCAGAGCCATCAAAGCAAGAGATCGAGGAACTTTCACTGTTATTGGAGAACAGAACTTTTGTTGATTATTTTAACACATTTATGTGTTTACCGGTAAGTTTTATTTCACAATGTTATTCTGAATATTACACTACAATAAACGTCAGCCTCGTACCGATAGTCTGCATGTACATACTTTTTAACATCCAAAATAGAGGCACAGACAAACCTCTTATATTAAGACGGTTCTTTTAGCAAATGTGTTGTAAAGTAGCATTGTACATCGATAACCACGTGGTAACTGCTGTTGCTATGTTACACTTTTCATGATAGTCACGTGGTAACTGTTGTTGCTATGTTACAACACACATTGATGGTCACGTGGTAAATGTTGTTGCTATGTAACAACACAAATTGTAAATCACGTGGTAACTGCTGTTGCTATGTTACAACACATATTGCTGGTCACGTGGTATCTGTTGTTCCTATGTTACAACACAAATTTTTTTGTAATTCTTTTTATTTTCATATAGTTTACAAGTAAAAATACATGTATAATGATAGAATTTGATAATGAAAAACACAAGCATAATAGTACAATGATGTTATAATAATATATGCATGTTGATTTACTATGTTAACATTATCAAGAGTTATTAGAATTTCATAAAAGAAAACAACTTTTAATCCAGTAATATTATTGTAAATAAAAACATATTATAGATTTATGGAGAATGTTTAACAAAAAAAATAGTTTCTTATTTGATACTGTTTGACTATTTTTGACATGGAAAAGAAAAAAATCCGTAGGGAGAAAAAACATTATGCATGGAAAAAAGACAGTCAACTTAACGAGTTTTAGTTTCATATGTATGAGACTTGTCAAAATGATACAAAACATCTATAAATGAACACATAAAAGTACCTTCTCAGGTTTTGTATTAGTATATTTGATTATCAATATAATGAATATTTTAACACATCCAAAAACAAGCATAACTACTTTTCTAAGTGTTAAATTTCTTAATAGAGACTAGATAAAATTTGTATTTGGTTGGTTACTTAAGGTCAGCAGAATTGAAGCAAAAAAGGGAAAAAAATAAAATAAAGTAAATTCTCTACAGAATAATTACAATATTTCATTTACCACTGGAGGTTACCGTTTAAGATTGTGACTAACAAGGGAGATAAAAAAGGCATGAACTATACAAGAGTATTCTCCCTTGGATGATAAGTTAATAATGAGTATAACATAATCACTTACTGAAGGTAAAAAAAATACCAAAACACAACAGTAAACATAAATAATTTTAATATAATAAGAACCATATAATAGTTACGATAATTTGATTTTACACCTGTCCAAAAGTAATATGCATATAACATTCAGACTGAGTTAATATTATAAATATAATCAATAGTTTTCTTCTTTTACATGTATAAAATTATCTATACACCCATACATATTCATGTAACAATTCACATATTCACATACATAATCAAACGTTTCTTTCTTGGAGATCCAGTCTACAATGAATAAAAAATCAAA
Source organism: Mactra quadrangularis (assembly GCA_025267735.1). Lineage (NCBI taxonomy): Eukaryota > Metazoa > Mollusca > Bivalvia > Venerida > Mactridae > Mactra > Mactra quadrangularis. Next base: position 49,231,191 of record CM046303.1, on the reverse strand, counting down.
CATTAAGTCAGGTAAATACATGTATTTACAAATAAACAATATAAACTGCACACAAAGTTTGTAATTTTTTGTGAATTCAGAGAGAATAAAGAAATAGAAGAAATATAGAAGTATAGAAAGAGGGATGAAAAATAAAAAAGGAAAAGCCATCCGGTGGATGGTTAGGATATAAACACATAGCTGTGGTAGGTGGAGGAACAAAGTGTTGGTGTATTGTTAGAAAATGCCCAGTTTATAATACATAACATCATAATCTTTGACTGTTACAACACAAATTGATAATCACGTGGTAACTGCTGTTGCTATGTTACAACACACATTGATGGTCACGTGGTAACTGTTGTTGCTATGTTACAACACAAATTGATAATCACGTGGTAACTGCTGTTGCTATGTTACAACACATATTGATGGTCACGTGGTAACTGTTGTTGCTATGTTACAACACAAATTGATAATCACGTGGTAACTGTTGTTGCTATGTTACACTTTTCATGATAGTCACGTGGAACATAAAACATTCTGTAAAATTCTTCTGTGATTTTGTTATTTTAGGTGTTCGGCCAACATGTTTTGTTTAACTTTATGGAAGCTGAGTTTGAATTTGAACCTCCAATCAGAAATAGGCGCCACGTAAGTTACTGTTTCCTGTTCTTTGTTCTTTTGTTGTAACAAAATCATGAAAACAATCATAGCGCTGTTATCACCGAATTTGTATGAACCTCTAGGTATTTGCATGTAAAAGCTATCAACATGTCATGATCTAGTAGTTATAGGTTTTTGCCATCGAATCGCCAATTGATTCATCGTTGCGTCAGGTAATATCATTCTTTGGAAATCCGACAAGAATTAGTTGATGGTCAGCCACATTCAAGCGGAGATCACAAACAGGAGCCACGGTTGATAACGATATTTAATATCGCGGAAAAAAGAAAGAAAAGGAACTGGGTGCAACAATGGGATCCTGGTTTCAAAATTACAATTGAAGAACTAGATTGATTATAGTTTCTATTTGGTAAAATTAAGGTCAATTTCTCAAATTAATTAAGGTGTATATAAGAAGTTGCTGACCTTGTAGAAGGGTAGGTGAGTACTGGTAATAGACAAGGGTCCAGGAAAGCTAGGCTAGGTAAGTTGGCCGGTGTTAAATAATAATAATCGTGTTGAATAGCGTTAATCCAAAATGTAAATATAAGTAGTATATTGTCTGATTTTTCAGCTTTACCTTGACCGTAGGGAAATATTAAAATGGCTTTGTACGGAAAGATTTCGTCAATTTAAACAATCACCTCTATATACAGAATTCAATTTATGCATGAGACTACGAAGAACTCAAGTCGATACACCAGATTTAAAATCTACTAAAATAGGTAAGTAATGCATGCTAATTAAGTTTACTGATGTTAATCATATGGCGTCTTTCGTCGTCCTTACGGCAATTTCCAGTCATTTCGTTGCCATACTAGCAAGCCATGGAAATTCTAAAATCTTAAGACATAAATTTTCAATCAGATGTAAGTTGTCATGGCAGTAAATTGACAGTGGTCGTTTGAAGTATTTAATAACCGAACTCAACGAAGGCATAGCCGACCGATACTAGTCCTAGACAAAACACTTCACATGTGTTTACATGTACATACAATGTCAATCTGATTAAAACCCGATCTAAAATTTTACCGCTCGCCTACTCGCTAATTTAGATCTGGCCTTTTCCAAACGAAGGTCACGTTCAGGTGACATTTTCTCATCATAATATTCATGACGAAATTGTTATGATACGTAACTTGTTTACATCATCTACGTCACGCAATTTGAAATGAGCCACCCAATCGCAGACTGTGAATAATACCGCTGTTAAATAAGCATGCAAACCTTGGTCTAAAAATAGAAATTACGAAATCAAAATGTGATTAATAGTGTTTTCGTCTAGATGAAAGCTACGCATTGATTGGTCGACACAAAGTTCATCTCGACGTGACCTTGCATTGACTAAGTAGAGATCCAGTACGACAACGCGAGTAGAACAGGATCTCTGTTTACGGAGATTGATACAATGTATAATGTGTATTACTGAAAAAGATAATTATGTGAATGTTGTTGGCGATTGTTGTACATTGATACCAATCGTCGATAAGACTGATGCAAGACATTCTTAAAAACTTTATGGTATTGATAATGATGCATGTATGTGAAGACAGCAATATTAAAGTAAATTCGGCAGTGAACATTAAACCTCCACTGCTTGATATTTCGGCAATACAATAGTAAACCTTCAATGCTTGATATTTTGGCAGTACAGCAGTAAATCTTTACTGCTAGAAATTTGGTAGTGAACAGTAAACCTTTACTGTTAGAAATTTCGGCAGTACAGCAGTAGACCTACACTGCCAGAAATTTTGGCAATAAAGCAGTACAGCAGTTAACTTTTACTACCAGCTATTTCGGCAGTACAGCAGTAAACCTTCACTGCTAAAATTCGGCAGTGAACAGTAAACATTTACTGGCAAAAATTTTGGCAGTAAAGTAGTAAATTTTTACTGCCAGAAATTTCGGCAGTGCAGTAGTAACCTTTACTGTAGAAATTTCGGCAATACAGCAGTAAACCTTCACTGCTAGAAATTTAGGAATTTTATTCATTGTAGATGAAGACTCTGAACAGAGTAGTGCCATATTTGTAAGAAATGTAATCGGTACAGGGTTAGTATAATTGTATTTTCGCTCTTTCGCCTTCCGCTCACACATGCGTACATCTTTAATAGTCTTCTGCGCGTGTGTGAGCGGAAGGCGAAAGAGCAAAAATACAATTATACGACAGATCTAATCTGTCGTATCTTTGTCCCGCGAGGCGCCACACGAAAACACAATCATACGACAAATGTCTGTTTGTCGTATCATCGTCCCGCGGGTTGTGAGACGAAAACACAAAGATACGACAAAATAAAGGCAATAACACGACACGAAAATGTGTCGTATCTTTGTAAAAGTTTTGTCGTAAAAATACATTGTTGCATTGTGCTTTCACAGGCGAAAACACGACAAATGATTAAAATGTCGTATGATTGTGTTTTTGCATGGCGCCTCGCGGGACGATGATACGACAAAAAGACCATTTTGTCGTACTTTCGTGTTTTCGTGTGGCGCCCCGCGGGACAACAATGCGACATGGCATAAATCAGCCACCATAGTCAAATGATCTAGCAATGAAGGTTTTGAAAAATATTATAATTGCTGAATAGGTGAAAGCAGTCAATGTTGAAGACGGAACGAAAGACAGGAAGAGGAAGGAAGGGATAGAATGGAATATTTAATTTTAATTCAGTACGTTGAGACGCCGTGAAATAACACTTAATTAATGTGTAAAAGTATTCAAGTAAAATTGTTTTAAAGTAATATTATCTCTATAATACTGATTTGAGTGGTTTTTATAGTTAAGTAATCGAGTAAATCTACCAAAAAATAATATTTTCTCAACAGTCTAGAATAATATTTTTGCAGATGACTTAGTTTACCGCTCGATTTAGTGTATTTAGCTATAGCAGAAGGATGTCACGCAAACCCAAATTTACATCCGAAAATAGGGCTATTTTTTACATTCGTTTTGCTGTTATTCTTTTACAAAAATTCAAAATCGACTTATTTAAATCTTTTCCTATGTATCAGCTTTAAAATGATGCATAATACCACATGTTTTGTCTAAATTGTGGTTTCAAATAAGACTCGTTAAATAGCATGTATTTGCACATTTTTATTGAAAATATCGAAAGGAATTTTGTCACGTGACTTTTGCCCATTGCTACAAAAACTACCCATCACAATATCTACTGCCAAAGTTGGGTATGCTCTATAAGGAAAGCCATCAAAATACCTGGATGTGTTACTAAATGCAGTTAATAAAGTCACAATGGTGTTATAAATAGATAGAAAATATATTATCTCCCTTATAGCCATATAAAACCAAATCAGCAACAAGGGCACCAATTTGTTCTCGTCTTTATAAACGTAAAGTTGGCAGACTCAGCAGACACAGCAGACACAGCAGACACAGCAGAAGGAACGGTCCTGTGTCTGCTGGCAGAAGGATAAATCAACAGCAGAAGGATCAATCTTTCTGCTGGGTCTGTTGGCAGAATTATAACAGAAAGAGGTGTCCAATCCAATTAATCCTTTGAGGTTTGATCGTTCACTTTAAATTCTCTGCATGAATTAATAAAACATATGTTGCGTGATTAGTTGACAATGACAATGTACGCAACGTTATGACTTTTTACATGAGTTTGCAAAGAAGTCTGGCGATTTTCATACCTAAAAGGAACATGTTTATTTTATTTTATTTCATGATCTTTAAATGCTGACAATAAACAACTAATTTCGAGCACGTGTTGTTGTTTCCAACTTTAATGTCGTACGATAATCGTTAACCACTAATGACAATTATAAATATAGTATTATCTCTTTAAACGGATCTAGCTATTTGATACAACTAAAGTAATAGGACAATTTAAAATGGAGTGCCCTATATCATGTTTACATTGTCTCACACAAGGTCAGTCCCGCTTGAATTGTGTAAGATACTATCGCAATCGTCTTAGATTTCTTTATTGTCTCACGACCTTGAAAAACTGAATTAAATCTGTGTCAGAGACCGACGATCATTTTGAATAATAAAAGTCTTAAAATTCAGAGTGGCATTTTGAAACATTTGGTAACCTAACTGGATGCTAAAGTATACATTTCATCTATAAAATACCTTTCTATCCGCTTGTCTTTGTATGTTCTAAATAATTTATTGTTTTCCTCAGGTTTGTTTGACATTAAATGTATCAGAGAGGACGTTTTATGTGTTTTAGTTTGTCTGTGTGTCGGTAACTTAACTACCCTCATTAAAATATGCATTTCAATTTATGACTTAAAAAGTGTTGCAACATTTGAATCACAGTAACCGTTTGTTTTTCTTGATATAAATTTTATAAAGCCTCGTAGGATATATTAACAATTTTGAAAAGATTTTAGAATTTTAGCCTCATTGTTGGAAAATTAGTCATTTTTTTCAAAGACCTAAGCTCTGTTGCATAAAGAAAACATATTTAGCGTAAATGATATGATGAGTTCAGTGACCGTACAAAAATCGCATATATATTTTTCTACTAATGTTCTGCTGTAAGTGAAAAGGAATTTTTAAAACTTTTTAAAAGATCGCCGAGTTCAGCATTTTTAACGATTTTCATATTAAATTGGAGATTATTTGGTCAAACGTATAAAAATGTCCTTCAAGTTTGTCCTTGAACACCTGACATATACATCTTTTTTCTAATGACTTGACCCATACACAATTGCGATCCGGATTTGATCTTTAAACGTTGGTTGCAAAAACCACTGACATTTTTACTTATTGCAATTCCGTTACACTGTATCTAAAATACCATGATTTATCAAATTTTTGAAATAATGTCTTTGTATAATGTACAAAAATGTTCAATTTATATCTTATATTTATTTTTATTATAATATTTCGTTTATTGTGAAGCGCCTTTGAACCTGTTTTTAAATATGAAATTGGCGCTCTTAAAAATGTGGTAATTATTTTAATTTAAAAAAAAAATAATAATAGTGGTAGTGATAGTGATAGTGAAAGTAATAGTAATAGTGATAGTGATAGTGATAGTGATAGTGATAGTGATAGTGATAATAATAGTAATAGTAATAATAATAGTGATAGTGATAGTGATAATAATAGTAATAGTAATAGTAATAGTGATAGTGATAGTGATAGTGATAGTGATAGTGATAGTGATAGTGATAGTGATAGTGATAGTGATAATAATAATAATAGTAATAGTAATAGTAATAGTAATAGTAATAGTAATAGTAATAGTAATAGTAATAGTAATAGTGATAGTGATAGTGATAGTGATAGTGATAATAATAGTAATAGTAATAGTAATAGTAATAGTAATAGTAATAGTAATAGTAATAGTAATAATAATAGTAATAATAATAGTAATAGTAATAGTAATAATAATAGTAATAGTAATAGTAATAATAATAGTAATAGTAATAGTAATAGTAATAGTAATAATAACAGTGATAGTGATAGTGATAGTGATAATAATGATAATGTATATTTAAAAGAAGTTTGTATATTATGTACATTGTACTGTAATTTTGTGTATTGTTTTTTTTACATATTTGCATTACTACATAATGTTTTGTATTGTAAGGTGGCGATGGGGATGCTCTCGACCCCACGCTCATTTAAGTACGAGGATAATAAACATATACACGCTTAATAAATATGTAAAAGCAATTACTATATTTAAAATTTAAGAAATAAAGCAACGTGTTTATATTTTATGAATTAGTCCTAATGTTATACATGTTATGTATCTTGTTTCGAAAACTCGCCATAAAGTATATTTCCTTAACACACATATAAGTTGCTGACTGCTTGAAAAAAGATCGCCAAGTATACAAACTCTGTTTAAATGCATTCTATCTTCAACACTCTTAACCAGTAGCTAAAACTTCGGATCTATGAAGCGGAGTATTATATTTGCTGCGGCCCGTATTATCAAGCTTCTTACGACCAATTTTAGTCGAAAATACTTCTATAGTGTATTGTCAAAGGGTTTGTAGAGACTGAAATATTGGTAAAATAACTCCAATAAAGTCCGATTAATAAGGCCAACCGGTCTTCTGAAAGAAAGTGGTCATTATAGCGAGTTGTCCCTAATAGCAAATCAGTCAATTTAAATCTATACTATTAATTTTGCGAGTTTCCTGTTTTGTGGAAGAAACTGTGCAGCTTTATATAAATCTTTTGTTTGTCACTGGAGCACCTATATACCGGCATATCAAGTTGACAATTCTTTTTTGACAAAGCCTCTTGATATTTGCAAAAACTGCCAAAATCAAAAAAATAGTGTTTTTTTTGTGTCTAAAAATAGTTCTAGATAAAACTAAAAATAGACACGTCAAACCGGAAAATCGAGTTTGATTCTCGACGTGAAGTAAAATATTTCTGATCTTTACTGAATCGAATGTAATGCCTCTGTCACATGACTGTAACTGCTGTATTATCATGGGGAATCACCAAGAATACGTGCAACCTTCTTGCCATTTTTTGAATATTCACTAAGCATGCGTTCTTTGTTTTCGAAACGATACCCATAAACGGCATACTCACCCAATTCTTATATTTTACATTATGCAGAATAAAACACTTCACATACTTCACATTTAATTTCGAGAGATACTGCGATCTGTCTGCGCAATTCACAAGAACGGTGACAAATTGTTAGTTACAATAATTAGATTCTTATAGAAATTACTGCACCACAAAGTATCACATGAGAGCTATCAGAGACATAGGTAAAAATGTATACGTGTCTGGTCACGCTATCTACCGAAGGTACGCTGACCGCTTCAAAGGGAGCTACGAAGGGGTGTAATACGGGAGAACATATTCTCGATCCATTTTTTCACAAGCAAGCTCAATATGTACCAGTGAGCCCCGAGAAGCTTGCTGATGTTTTCTATACGCTGACGGTCTGTAATGATTGGACACAGTTGTTAGACAGATCAATATTATTCATGTAATTATTTCAGGTTTCATGTTGAAAGGGATTAAATATCGAGAATTCACTTTTGAAATGAAAATACAAGCTCGGGTGACCAAGTTTCATAACTCCATGTTACATTTTCACAGTGTTCAGTCCTTTTAGAACTTGACAAATCCAGATTAAACTTATACTTGCAAAATCATATCTTCGATACTACACAATTATCAATTTCAAACTTCCTACAAATATTTTGCAATCTGTTATGATCAAGTTTCATATGGCTTTTAAACATGTCTGTTTCGAGGAGCAGTTTCGAGAACTGTCATTACCTAAAGCCCGTAGTTGCACGGGCTCCCATCTAGTATAGATTACATTTAGTTATCAAATTATATACAAAAAGTATAGCCAATGATTTTTTTTCATATAATTATAGTGTATCATTTACGGCTATAAAAATACAAATAGAAAAAAGTATAGTGTTGCTGCTATTTGCAAACAAATGCGGAACATTGTTTTAGTCACAGTTTTGACTAGTTTTTTCCCCATCAATGTTATTATTTACACAGACGACCTTCACCACAGGCGGCCAGCAAGGTTCCAAATCAAAATCACTGTATATATAGTATTTTTGATTAGTGACCGTGCCGGCCGTATGTGACCTTCACAGTTTACTGTTCGAAACGCATTGCTTTTGATGCAAATGTTAAACTGAAGAACTACAGTAAAGTGCCACTATTGGGACAATGGAAATAAATGATCTTAACAGTGGAACTGTTTTATAAAATATGAACCCTTCTTCTACTTAAAATTTGCATTTGGGACTTAAATATCGCCAAACATAGCAAGATTTTGCAATACCCAAGGTTGTATTTACATGTACAGCGAAACTGTATACTACAAATGTTACTGTAGCAAAGTTTCGCTATTAAGACCTCTTTTGTTATTGTAAAATCGTGCGATTTTTGACAATTATTAAGACCCAAATATGTGAACAAAATGGTCTCTATAATAATCTATTTAGACCATCGATTTTGCTGGTCTTAATAATGGACATTTACTGTGGTTGCAAGTTTCATATTTAACTTTTCGATTCTATCAAACATTAGCATTTTTATTGAAGAAACTACATGTATAGTGACCCAAATAACTCCCTTGATATCTAAATATTAAAACAAAGGCTACAATGACTAATGGAGCCAGTGCTTAATAGAATACTGTGACATGACAACTAATAATATATGAACATCTAAAACACATTAGATATGAGTACACACCATTCATGACCTTGAGATAGGATATCATATTTTATTTTATACAATAGACGTTAGGACTGTAAGGTTTGTGAACCTGTATTTATATTCCTATACATACAATACGTGAGAGCGTAGTATATAATTATTCATAGCAACTTTGACCGGTGGATGCATTTTCAAGGCTACACGTGCAAACTATACTAACCAGTTATAATTATACGGCGACAGACGACATCTAAGTAATCGAGGCGGTCACTTCATCAATAATTTCTGAAACCATGTCCGGAATAAAGAGAGGAAAATCTTTCGCAGAGTAAGTTTATTTTATTTATCTTTATTTAATTCTTGCTTTGAAACACTGAGTGTAAATCAAGTTTAAATAATCTTTTTTATTGTTATAAAGAAGATTTATTACGTTTATTGTTTATTTATTAAGATTTTTACGACGTTTTTCACATTTTTTTAGTTATTTATTGCGACCGGCTGTGATAATCAGTCAACCAATACTAATTTCATTTAGCAATACACGATTGCCCGTCCACAAGGAATCGTGTATGATCTGCCACAACCGGAAGTCGAATTTTGGACCGGATTCGAAGTCTTGTGTACGGTCCATTGAGCCATTCGCAAATTGAAACTTTTAGAATACTGGTCGTTAAAGATTACCTGTCGCAAAGAGGTTGCTTCAAAAATGGATAGCTATTACACAACAGACAGATTAGGGGTTTTGTAGGGGTTAATTTCGTGCAATGTGCACATATACTTAAAATTAGACAATTTCTGTTTTCTACTTTCTAATGCATTTAAATTGTGAAACATTTTTCGATATTGAAAATTTATCTTAATATTCTATAAATAATGATTATAAATTACCATATGACTTAGTTATTTAAATTACGTCCGGAATGCTGAAAGGATCAGAACCTGGGTGGTGTCGTAAACTAAATACTTGAGTGTATTGGCATTGACCGTCACATTCAAGACTTCATGTGAGACCAGTCGGACCGTCTAAAATGTTCGGATAAAGTTTTTAACCGCTCCGACAATGGTATTGCAGTCTACGACATAAGTGGGTGTCCTTTTGCCCGGAACAAGCAATTTCTGATTCGGGCAATTTCGTAGACTGGTAAAAATTTCACCGTCACTCAAAAATTTCGTGAGCTCAATGCTAAGAAATATTTTGTCAAAATAATACAGAAAGCAAGGTTTCTCTTGTGTTTGAGCATATATTTGTATGTGTTTTTATCTATGTAATATATGTGAAAATCGCTAGTTTGTCTCACATATTTATGTGTCATTTGTACAAAAACAACTGTCAATTTTGTGACAAAACATTCTATAAATATATGTAATACAGTGTAAATAATTTGATTATTTTATACTGGTCTGGTCAGGTAACTATGGTCACTGACCGTGGTCATGGTTACATTATCAATAAAAATGAATATATTGAAAGAATTCAACAATGTTTTGTTTATGCTGGTACATTGAGCATTGCTTACTGGTTGGCTTACAAATCTAGCGTAGCCCCCGGGTTCAACAATGAACTAAGCATTTCTATAGTTCACCAATGTATAAACTTTACTCCCTAGTTCACCCTTAAATAAATTATTCTTCTGTGCATGACGAATACATAAAGCACCAAACCCTGGGTCACCAATACATGAATCAGTGTTCCCTGGCTCACTCCCTGGGTCACCAATACATAAATCATTGTTCCCTGGCTTACTCCCTGGGTCACCAATACATAAATCATTGCTCCGTGGCTCACTCCCTGGGTCACCAATACATAAATCATTGCTCCGTGGCTCACTCCCTGGGTCACCAATACATTAATCATTGCTCCGTGGCTCACTCCCTGGGTCACTAATACATGAGTCAGTGTTCCCTGGCTCACTCCCTGGGTCACCTATACATAAATCATTGTTCCCTGACTCACACCCTGGGTCACCAATACATAAATCATTGTTCCCTGGCTCACTCCCTGGGTCACCAATACATAAATCAGTGATCCCTGGCTCACTCCCTGGTTCACCATTACATTAATCATTGCCCCGTGGCTCAGTCCCTGGGTCACCAATACATTAATCATTGCTCCGTGGCTCACTCCCTGGGTCACCAATACATAAATCATTGTTCCCTGGCTTACTCCCTGGGTCGCCAATACATAAATCATTGTTCCCTGGCTTACTCCCTGGGTCACCAATACATAAATCATTGTTCCCTTGCTCACTCCCTGGGTCACCAATACATTAATTATTGCTCTCCGAATCCCCAATAGTATTGCTCCTCGCATAGGACACCATTAAATAATGTACTGCTCATAGGTTTGCTGATAAATTAAGAATTGCTCCCTGGTTCACCAATAAATTAAGAATAGCTTCTTGGTTCACTAATATATTATGTCTTGCTCCCTGGGAAACCAATAAATCATGTATTGCTTCTAGGTTTACCAATAAATTAAGTATTGATACCTGGGACACCAATTAATAAGGTATTGCTCCCTGGGACACCAATAAATTAAGTATTTCTCCTTGGTTCACCAATAAATTAAGTACAGCTCTTTATTTTTATAAGTTTACTAATATATTATGTATTGCTCCCTGGGAAACCAATATATTATGTATTGCTCCTTGGTTCAATAAGATTTTGCTCCTTGGTTCACCAATAAGTACATAATTGCTTCTTTGTTTACCAGTTAATTTAGCATAGCTCTCTGGTTCACTTTCAAATAAAGCATTACATGTACTCCCTAGTTCACCAGGTGAATTAATTAAACATTGGTCCATATAACTTTTCGTCTATTGTAGGTATTACAAATTGTACAAATGCAGTCATGTATAAAGATAACCTTTGCAAAAATGCCAAAATGCATGCACGTAATGATACAAAATGCAGACAGATGACGAATCGCAAAGTTTGCATATCGTACCAGGAGTACGGTGGTACATATTGGATCAATTTAAGTCATTTTTCGTCTCAATTTACTTTATTATAAAACAGTAGTTGTTTTATTAACAACTTGTATTCACATACCAATTTGACAATATATTTGTATATTAATTGCTTCGAAATTATTCGGTCATTTATTACATAAAAACAATTAATTACACTATGCATTTTGACAATGGTGTAGTTGATGCAAAATGACCTGCGACAGATTAAAGGTACATGTACTAGTTCACAGATTTGGTTATTTTTCTGTATTTTTAAAACACCATTCAGTGTCTGTAATTGTGTCAGAAATTATTTTTAGATAATTTAGAAATTTTAAATTATATTTAGACAAACTGACCTAAAGGTTGCAAAAAATATACAATAAAAGTCACAAAATGCACTAAAATTGTCTATACCGTTACATACGGGGTAGAGTTTTACTACATGAAACACGATCATTTGTAGTTGTATGTCAATTAGCACCAAAAAATAGCATTATCAGAACACTACTTTCCTGCTTCTAAAAATGTTTGCATACAATTTTGATAGTTTTAGAAAAAGTTGATATTTAAGTTGAAATTTGTGAATGAGTACCTTTAATACATAAGATGCTTCGGAACCTACACTGCATTTAACTGATTTAATGTTTGCAATTAATTGCGCTTTTGTCCCAGGGTAATTTTTACAAAATAAAAATTCAAGGTTAATACAGATTTTAGATACCAAATTCCATGATTCTTCATCGATTCCTCTCAGTTTTTATGATGCAACAGAAACACATATATAAGTACAATTATATCACTGTCGGACATACATGGCTTCAGTCATTATTTATATTGGTCATTCATGTTACATTTTGGGTAGCACCGACAGCTTGTTTTACTTTGACTCTTTTTGGATTACCTTTTTTCATATTATTACGGTTGAAACCACCACATCACAGCTGACAACATTAGTAAAAAACCGAAAACAATGTAGTAGTAAAATTCTTATTTTCGTACCCAAGCATGATTTGTACTCAGATGCGACTTTTACTAAACATTGGAAGTTGTGATGATGCTTAAATTTATGTTGTTTTTTCATAAATGATTATGGGTTGAAATCAAAATAATCATGACCCATTAAACTTTTTGCATGACGTTTTCTATTTTTTCATGACTTTTCCATGACATTTTCCCTAAAATCAAAATTCCACAATTTTTCCAGTTTTGCTTGCTAGTTTTCGGTCGTCAAATATTGGTCTAAGTCAGTCATACATTTTCGTGTGTAAGTGTTGAATATTGTTCATCGCTTTTGAGGTCGATGTATCAAACTACGGGGGATAATCTACTAAAACACATGCTTATATAAAAGAGATTTCTAACCAATTTCTGACGGAAGCTATAACTTAAAGGTACTCATTCACAGATTTCAACTTAAATGTCAACTTTTTCTAAAACTATCAAAATTGTATGAAAACATTTTTGGAAGCAGGAATGTATTGTTGTGATTATGATAATTTAAGTGCAAACATATAACTACACATAATAGTGTTGCATGTAGTAAAAATCTACACCGTATGTCACGGTATAGACACTTAAAGTGCATTTTTGTGATTTCTATTGTATATTTCTTGCAACCCATAGGTCAGTTTGTCTTAAAATATTAAGAATTAATGTTTTGACACAATTACAGACACTAAATGATATTTTGAAATTACAAAAAAAAACCTAAATCTGTGAACTATAGTACCTTTAATTGACATAATGAATACAGACGCTGCCGATAGAGGATTGGAGTCCAGCATGGTTGCATCCCAGTAACGGTGGTTAGGGTACCAGCTGCTTCGTTTGACCCAGAGTGCTAAAAAGGGTCATAAACACACAAAATACAAGGTATGACCTTGAATTAAGGGTCTAAAGTTTAATTTAGGACAAAAACAAAAAGGGCAAAAATGCCAAACTTTGGGGTCTTTTTGTAAACAAGAAAATAAGGTTTTGTTTAGAATTGGCCAATGACTTGTATGGGCATGAACCATGAAATATTTGAATTGATTAGGTATAAAGCGTTGTTGAAAGGGTTAAAATCTTAAACATAGGAAATAGTGACTATTGACCTTATCAAAGTTCAAAAGTTAAACTAGGCTAACACGATATAAACCCATTTACTGTCTCATAACTTATCCACGCTTTGACCAAACTGTTATTTAAAACAAGTTCACTCACACCACAAGGGTTTTATTTTACATCTTTTATGGTTCTATTGACGTGTTGATATAAACATTACGTACTGACTTACAGATGATATTAAATATGATTTAAAGGATTAGATATACATAATAAATAAGTAATTTACTGACAGTTATCATTAATTTTAGTCTAATATCTATGTAACTTGTGGTCGGTCGCAACTGGTCATATCCTGTCATGAAAATTTAACCTAAAAAGTCCATTTTTATTTAAGAAATATCAACTAACATACAATTGTCCAAATTTTGTTTGTTGGATATAACATAGGCACGAGTTTTGAAGTGCCAATCTTAAGTACCGAGTGCTTAAGCACGAGTTAACAAATAAGCACATCAAAACAAGTGTCTATGTTTTATTCTACGACGAACAATAGAAAAACTGTATATAATTTTGATACTAACATTGAAAAATGAATAAGTTTACCATTAAGTTCTGTAAACGAGGGGGTAAATTATTACAGCCGTGTATGCGTTCAATATTAGAATAAAGATTTTTACTTTGAATCCTCCGCACAAATATTTTTTGCACATGACCTAGTTTACGGCTCAAATCAAATTGGAGATGTGATGCATAGTTAATAATATACAATTTTCTGCTTAGCCTCGAGTAGGTATCATTGAAATTTGACCGGAATTAAAATAAAATGCTTGTTAAACAGCTCTTTAAAACTCTGAGTCGAGGTGGATTTCTTCTTGAAACAGTAGCATTTGTGATGTCATAGTAACATGGTTTTGCCACCGTGTTAGAGCTAACGAGCAAAACTCATAGGATCAAATCATTTTTTTTGGAAAAGAAAAGAGATAAGTACTTTATGCGCTATTTGATGTTACTTATTACTTTCTTAAAAGAGTAAAGGACGAAAAAAACTTGCTTGTAGACCACGTGACTATTAACCGTCTTTCAAAAATGACATTAACTCATAATTATAAATAGACAATGATATAAATAACTCACATATATGAACATGTAGCCAGTTCAATTACCTGAAAAGTTCCAAAACGTTCTGTAACGATACATTCGGAACTCCTCGGTCATTTGCTGCGAATAAACTCGGACTTATTTAGACGCTATTTTGAAACAAATATGCAATCGTTTAGGCATTGAGTGATTTTTCGTTTTTAGTCCATAAATTTTGAAACATCACTCATTGCCTTAACGATCGTATATTTGTTCATTAGATTATATTATTCGCAGCGAATGGCCGAGGAGTTCCGAATGTATCGTAACGTAACGTTTTGGAACGTTTATGGTTTTTGAACAGGCTACTGATGAGACAAGCGTGAGGTTAATGCACCACAGTTCCAGGTATAAAATCAAGCGACAGAAGATTTTACCACTGTCCGTTCCAAGGCAGAAATCCCTTAGGTTCTCGTTTCCGTGATTTGTTTGTGGTTTCCTTTTATAACAAAAGTTAAAATATCTAAATCGTCTCCCTCATTGCTTTTTGGCTGTTTGGAAGTTTTTTTTACTGTAACCAGGGGCGGATCCAGGATTTTTTCGGGGGGGGGGGGTCTGAACTCTTCTAGGGGGGGGGTCCGAACTTTTCGGGGGGGGGGGGTCCGAACATAATACACAATTTGCAGCAAAAAGCAACATATTGATAATATAAACTACATAACCATTAAATCTATGTTAAGCACCGAAAAAAATTGCTTCATGCTACTTAAAAATGACTTACAGGCAAGAAATACACTAATGGACAGGCTCATTTTCCAAATTCTAGGAGGGGGGTCTGGACCACCTGACCCCCCGCTTGATCCGCCTATGGTAACAGTTTTTGTTCCAGATATGTTTCTGTACTCCTTATTTCTTGACATGTACAACTGATCATGCAGTTTACAGCCCAAAATATCTTACAGAAGAGTGTACTATATTAATTTGTCTCAATTAGGCCAAATTGCACCAACTATACTATTTAGCTGTTTGTTAATTGTCTAACTTCCATTTAAGGATTTGTTTGGCCACCACTAGACATCGATATTCAATTCGGGCTTCTCCGAACTCATTGGAACTTTCTTGCCAATAGCTCATTAAAAGAGTTGTTGTCAAATGTGTTAAATAAGACCACTAGTCTAGCTTTTACATAGCAATTAAATGATTTTAGACCGCTACGCATTAAAATTTAGATTTAAGACCTTGTCAAACTTTGCACCTATGCATGAACAATGCATTGCATACATAAAAAATCATTACATTTATCTTATGTATTGTAGTTTTTTCCCTGAATGATTAGACATTGTGATATTTCAAAATTTACGTGAAATGGTTTGAGTTTCAACTTTATTATGTTACATTTAAATAGCAAATAAAAACTGTGAAGTTAGATTTCATAATCGTACGAGTTAAAATAGTAATATTTTAATTTCTATGTTGACTTTTTAAAGTAGATAACATTGTCATTGAACAAAAACATCATAAATTGTATCCAGGGTGCATTTCTATATCACTGGTTGCAAAAGTTTTCATTGATACAGAATAACAAAATGTTGGTGCATATTCATTATACATAAGTATAAACATGTATGTATATTTAATCGCCCGAGTCCCACTTAGCCGAGCATCTAACTGAATGCAAACCGAATGCATACTAACTAAATGCCAGTGTCTTCGTTGAATGCTCGTAACGAGTTCGATGACACACATTGTTGTATTTGCGGGTTTCGTTCAAACGTGCCAAGGTCAAACTGCCATCGGGGTTTAAACTCTCTGATAGCAGTCTTATGCAGCGTAGATGGTGTTAAGAAACGTACCGATTATCTCAATTCGTTATCACCAACAGTGGTGACATGTCACATTCTAGTTTCAAGTTGTCTCCCCCTATCACTACTACGCCGTAATTATAAAGGACTTAGACTAATTTAACGCATTTTCGTTCAATTCTTAATGCTGTACTCGAGTCCTTATCTATCTGATTAAAACCCGATCTAAAATTATCCACCCGCGTATCTGTCTTATGACAAAGGTCAATAGGACATCTATTTACGGAGGTTGGGTCCTAATATGCTAATTGATATTTATTTTTACCTAAGATGACTGCGATTTAATTTTTTGAAAACAATTTGTATAGTACTCTTGGACAAAACTTTAAAAGATTTAAGAAATATGGCACATCAGCAAGTTTGTCAACTTGTCCTACATAAATGGAAACAATGGGTTATTTTTAAGAGATAATAAGTCAAGGCTATTCACACATTGTTAAGTATAATTGTATGTTAGCCAATATTTAAAGTAATATAATCTATATTATGATCAAAATGTTTATATTAGTTTAACTATGGGTGAATACATTATCAACTTTACTAAAATGAACCAACTTTACTAAAATGAATTATCCCGCTTTGACAGACTAACTTTACAAAACTACTTTTTTGTGAGAACGTTTTGTACATCAACTTGTAGATTAATGCACAGAGTTTTGTTAAGGATGCATATTTTACATTAGAAATCCGCACATAACTTTAACTATCACAAGACAGAAGTGGTAATAAATGACTAAGCAAGTTCTTAAATGATGTAAGCAAACCAAACAAGAACAGCAACCGTTAACAACGCATACCTACCAAACTGCCAAATAGCAGAGAGGTATACGTATTTTATTTTTTGTCTCTACATCGTTCCAATGGACTTGTAATGTTTTGTTTGTGATAAATGACTTAACAAGTTCCTAAGGTCCCAAATCTCCTTAACTCAACACTCATGTTCCTGATACATGTAGTTGATATATCGGAAACTATATGTAAATCATGTTTTCTAGTCGACTTCAGAAACAACATTGAATATAAGCAATATTTTGTCTTTCATACAGGCGTTTTGCTTAGCAATTTATTCATTGATAGCTAAGGAAATATGTACGTTGTCCTGTTTAACAGTCTCTGTCTACGCAGTTACAATACTTTCTTGAGGTGAAAGTGTTATTCACATTTTTTTAAAATTTTTATTATGGAATGAAAATCCATACCAACATTTACAAGGTCTACTCTATTGCTTCCATCCACTTCGTACTTTCAAAGCCAACAGAGTGGCACTAGAGCAAAACGATAAAGTTTCTGAAGAAACATAATGTTTATAATACGTATTTAGTCCGGTTGGTAGTGACAGCATGCACCACACCTTTCCAAACATTCACTCACACAGCACAGGCGTGACATCAAAATTATCTATCTATCGAGAACCTTGATACGGATACGAAGATGCTTTTCATGTTGATAGCGTGTATTGCATAATCCATGCATTTTTAATTATTTTAATAGCTTATAATTTTATCACCTGATGCGTTGATGCGAATAATTTAATTGTGTAAATATCCTTGGCTTTGTATTAAATTCAGAGGAGGCTTTCTTTACCTGGCCACCCATAAACAATGAAATATAAAATATTGTATACAATTTCATCATAAAAACGCACAAAAATTGTCCCACACCCTGTTTCATGGAACACCAGTTATGCGTTTTCATTATGATTTTTCATGAGACATACATACCAACGAACGATAGGCAAACAGTGTCATACTTTGCACTTACTATCTATGATAGTTCGTTTTTGTCATTTTTTTATTTTAAAAGCTTTAATGGTACACATTTTGAAATGAAGTGACGTCACCCGTTAGTCCCTGAGAATTTTGCGATATATGCAAATTAAGTTCATCCTTACAGATATTTCAAGTGAATTGTGTATACAAGCCATACATTTTTATTCAGTAGAAAAAAATACTTCAAGCAAGTGTCTCAGTGCGGGTCACTGCTCCGTGACCTACATATCCGGCAACAATATTATTTGAATTAAAGCATCCAATACTCTCTGAACTAGAAACAATCCACGTTTTTTTATTTAAGATGTTTGTACAGTTTATTTAATGTGACCGTATCATTTACAATGGAATGTAAGAAGTATTATTATATCGCTTAATTTATTGTTGATATCGTAAAGATTTAATGATGATACCGGAAACTCGGTCATCTGCGCACGCATATCCTAACTATACGTTGTGTAAATGACAGACCCGGGCAAAAATATTGACGAATAGTATTAACCAAATGAGCGTTGTCGTAACATATTAAATTGCTCTGATTCAATATAAATAGTGCGTCTCATTCTAAAATACAATTGAATACAATTTAAACCAGAGAGTAGAATTACTTGATCTGTTTATACAGAGGAGGTTTTTTGTTTTATATCTATATACATAAACTTTGTATAATAAAACAATAAAACAGCAGGATGTCGGATAAATCGTTAAAAAGACGTGATTCTAACCTGAAACAGTGGCAGGATGGACTTTCGTAAGTTATACTATTTCCTATTGCTTTTTTGCATTAACCCGAGGTCGCTAAATAAACACCGTATAATTTTATGATAGAAAATGATATTTAACATTTGATCTTACATTTAAGTAAGCTCAAAAATTTGTTTGGGAAAACTAGACAAAGATTGAGATGACAGTTCGTTAGAGAATAACAAATACATTTATCAAATTCATATTTGTACTCGCACCGGATATCCATTCTGTTTATGAACACTGAGACCAATTTCGATATTATTTTCTTTAGTATTATAGACTATGTAATGCTCACTGACAACTTTTGCAAGTTTTGTTAATAGGAAATATATATGCGTCTCTCCTGTACAAACATAGCAGTACTACAAAGCTGCATAGTTACTGGGCAATTTTTGTTAAAACTTGCAACGTATGGATCCATTTTCCGTAATAAAGTAGTTTTTAATAATTTAATAAACTGTGTTCTTTGTTTAACATGCAAATTAGAAATTATACGTATGCATATACAACATTGTACATGAACATGCATGTTGCGTTTTTTATTTTTATATATTTATATATATTGCCATATTCGGAAATAAAATTAAACTCAAATATTGACTTTTTTAACATAGTTGCACTTATTTTAAATATATTGTTCATTTCCACCATGACAAAATATTTGTTCTGATCCACGTCTTCTTTGATGATAAAAAAACAACAATATTTTAGATTTTATTGACTGATTTTATACAAAACATATATGCGATTTTTTTTAATGTTAGTTTAAATAAAAACGTAAGTAAACATGTCTCATATGTAATTTTATGTTACATTAGCATTTATTTTGTACTGTTATACGTTTGTTCATGTAATACGATATGTTTTATGTTATATATATATTTGAAAATACAATCATTTGGTTATGACTTGTATGATTTATGCAATTCATTGTCCGCTGTAATTGGTTTGACTTCAAACTAAATAATTACTAATAACAGTGGAATATGACAGGTTTGTTGAACCAGGCGTTAAAATATAACTTACAAAAATGTTACTTTACGGCGTTATATACATATAAAATTGGATAGGGTTAAAAATAATATAGAATACAAAAGCAATGTACCATTCATTAAACCATTGAATTTCGTAACTTTTCGGCAATTTCAGTAATATGTTTTCATTGGACAACCCGATCGAGTTCAATGATATTGACAGTAAAATTACATATTTTACCATCGGTTAACATCGGGGAATTCCGTATCGCACTTATAATACACTGTGCATCCATAATATTATAATCCAGTGTGACAAAATTGTTGAATCTTGATGACGGTCATTGACATGTGAGATTGTTTCGAGATTTGACTTTATATTCGACATTTCACTTCTTTGTCCCTGTTGGAACATTGATGTTGTCCGTCAACGCTTGGCGAGAAAGTTCACAAAAGTAATATGTAGTGTGATATGCTTCATTTCAACATTAAAATTTAGGTGGCAACCATGCTTAAGTATAGTAAGATTTTTGGTCCTGCTCTTAATAAATGAATTTAGACCCTGCATGTATTCAATTCACATTGTATTGTTCATGTTGACCAGTTGCTTTGCTTGGAGTAGAAGACGTCCTGATAGATAAAACATGTTGCTACGCACATTACAACATATGAACACATAACGCAACACACACCATCACCCCCACACACGCCTACCCCCAACATACGCGCGCATCATATAATTGTCAAGAGTGCAATGAAGAGAATAACTTCACGTAGATAAATATAAAATAGTGAAGTACCTTTAATTAAGTGATCGATTTAAAGTGGTGATTAAGGTCAATGTGCAATGTAGTGATAAGGGAGGTTCATAAAGGTAGACTATACGACTAAAGCATATATTCCATAGCTTTTATCCATAGTTGAAGAATTAAACAATATTTGGCATGCAGCACAGCATGAGGAAAACATTTTATACACAAATATATTACAGCAAAGTTCCACTATTAAGACCACCAAGACCAATTCTTCTTAAATTAAGCATTTGGGACAAAAAAATTAGCCATACATCGCATGCTTTTTGCACTAAGGTGGTCTTTATAAGCGAATATTTAGTGTATTGTGTTGAAAAGCGTAATTAGGCAGTCGACCGCATTATTCTTTGACAATGTATATAATATGGGACCAAGTTAGTTTATATTACATGGAAAGGGCACGCAAGATGTCTTTATCATTTTAATGTGAATTTAATGTATATTTTATTCATGTTTGTGCGAATATCTTTGTCTCCAAGGAACAATATCCTTAAGACGACATGTCGGGCCTCCTAGAGCGTCAGCATTGAAGCTGGAATATTCAATTTACTTGTCATAAATTGAAGCGATTATATAATGCACCAACTGTTGTGCATTATAGTCAAGTGATCGTTGGATTGCAAACGAAAACTAGTTTTTGTTGAATTCTTGCATAAGTCAAAATAAAACATGAATCAAATAGCGTATAGAATATCTGTCATATTTGTGCTTGTTATTTTTATATGCCCATAATATCACGTGAAGTGTGATTGTTTACTCTGAATCTTCTGCACAAAATATCCCTTTGATGACCTAGTTCATTGCTCGGCTCAGTTTTGGGGCCGAGAACATAGAGTTAACTTTTATAATTCAAAGGACTAGTAGGAAGTTTTGAAGACACGTGTATTAGATACATATATTTAAAGCGCTATTAGATTTCATTCAATCGTTTTGCCTAAAAAAGAAATATACAAAAAACAAGTGTTATTTACCTTATAAGTTGTTGTTGTAGATCACGTGACTATAGCCCCGGAAGTATACTTAACAAATTGCTATACCGCTTCCGATATGCCCTGCGTTCAGTTACCGCGAACGTTACAAAACGTTCCGTAACGATACATTCGGAACTCCCCGGCCATTCGTTGCGATTAATCTCGGACATATTTAGACGCTATTTTGAAACAACCGGTGTTAAAGTAAACAAATATATGATCGTTTGACATTGAGTGATGTTTCGATTTTAGTCCTTAAATTTTGAAACATCACTCATTGTCTTAACGATCTCATACTGCAATATTACATACTTTGTATTAGCTAGTACACATTGCTTTGAGACATAAAATGCAATGTAGATCATTTGTATTTGTTTAGTCAGTTAGCCCCAACATGGTTACTGAAACGTTATATATATATTCCTTACATGTAAATGAACGCTAACAATATATTTGTCTGAAATATTCTCACATTAATAGTTAAAGGGATATACAGGCAAATGACTGTACCAAAAGTATAGAACCAAGTTTAGTCTTTAAAACAGTATTAAGCACGTAAGAAATCACTTAACTGTACTAATAACATTTGTCACTTATAACATTCAACTAAACGAAATAAAACATGTGCCATACACATTGTTGAAAACTAAAGTAGGATACTGAGGGAATCACCAAGCTATTTATAGATTTGTTATATGTCGTACATGCTGAAATTAAACATTTGCATTGGTCGCTTCTTGTCTTTTAACATTCTTAGGGGGTTAGGATATCTTTTTAATAGAATTATACTAATGTTGCACAATAACAAACTCTAGTATTTTCTCATCAGTAAATGCATATTATAACACTAATCTATTTTTAGCTAACCTGACTCACGTGGGTCTAGTTAGGAAACATCCCAAATATAAAGAGAAAATATAGACATATTTGCCAAGTAATATATCGTTTTGTCTGTTTCAATCACAATTATAAAAATATAATGCAGAACCAGGAAAATTGAAACTGAAAATTTTGCTCACTAATCCCTTTAAATACACTAATTTTGTAGCAAGATTAAATGTCTACGTATATTTCTACATGTTTACCAACAGTTGTATTTGACTAAACTTCTCTGCTTTTTGAATAATATTGTGAGGTCGTCTTCATTAGGTCTTCATTCACAATGAAAAATGAAAAAAAACCCAACATTTTAAACATATTAAGCAAAATCTACAAATCTTTAAGAACGTTTTGGTATAATTAGGTCATTAAAATCCTAATATAGGCAATTAAAATGAACTGAAATTGTAGATCTGTTTTTTATATTTCTTTATAGAAATCAGTCCAACATTTCTTTTTACATTTTATACTATACAAAGAAATATATTGTGAAACAGGCTTTCCTCGCCGGAAGACCTGGTTTTATCCTTGTAGGCATACATATTTAGATTCCAAACTAAAAAATACTCAATCACAGATTTCAACTTAGATACTTTTTTTAAAACTATCACAATTTGTATGGACATCTTTTTGGAAGCAGGAAAGTAATGTTCTGATAATGACAATTTTAGTGCAAATTGACATACAACTACAAATGATGGTGTTTCATGTAGTAAATATCTACCCCGTATGTCACTGTATAGATATTTTAGTGCATTTTTTGTGACTTTTATTGTATATTTCTTGCAACATATAGGTAAGTTTGTCTTAAAATGATAAGAAATATTTTTTGTTGACACAACTACAGACACTGTATGGTATTTTGAAATTATAGAAAAAATAAACCAAATCTGTGAACTAGTATCTTTAAGTGCACACTCCGGATTACAGGCATTATTGCAAGCTTTAATGCGCACTTTTAGATGTCTAACTTAGATGCACACTCTCGCTGCACACAGGCTGCAAAGTTTAAGTTTTCTGACATGAATGCACATTTCTGATGCCAGGCTTTCATGTGCACTTAATGATTGAAGGCTTTCATGTGTACTTTCTGATTGCAACCTAAAACACTATACACTTTTAGATCACAGGCTATAAGATAATGTTTACTGTCAGATGTTTTGTTTTAAGCCTTGAACCAGAAAAAAAACAACTATTTCAATCGATATTCCACCTAGTTATTTTTAAAGATTTTGTTTACCCACACTATCATTTAAATAATTATACGTTTTCATGTATATTAGGTGACACCATTTTCTTTATCCATTCTTAGTTATGGGTGACTGCCGTCAGCGGTCATTTTTGAAGGACCATTAGTTTTTATGAGATACCCTAGGTATTAATCACTTTTAAGCCTATATACATCAACATTATACAATGTATAAAAAATATAGTCTCGGTTTTTAAGGACTATTTTATGTCGATTTTCTTCAGAAGTTTCATTATAAAACTAATATAAAAGTAAGTACATTGGATCACTGTTGGCCACAATTTTCGAATTACTTAAAAAAAGTTAAAGTGCGGTTTAAAGTCTACGTCCAAATACATGTTCAGCCGACTTTACAATCTTGTACGATTACTCATGATCATTAAAATCACCCTCAGGCAGGCGATACCTCACAGTATCCATTTACACCTAGGTGGAGTAGAATAATTGTAGGTTAATTTCTTGCTCAAGGAAATAAGCAGTGTCCCTAGTGGGAACCGAACTCGAGACCTCACGATCCCTAAGCGCGTGTCCTACTACTGGACCACTGCTCCTACTTACCAGTCACGTGATTACTATAAATAAACTGGGCTTGTCGAAACACTAACATGCTTTCGGTTCGTTTTTATGTCTTTTTCACTTGATACAATTCTTGCTAAACACATTAACGTTTCAAGATAATCCTGAAAGGTGCTATTATCCCATATGAATATACATACATGTATCAACAGAAAAAACTACATTTTCTTATAAGTACATTATACACACAGCTGCATTTTTAAGCAAACGTTGACAAGATGATTATTGTAATTATTCACTTGTCGTAAATGTTTACTAGATCTACTGTAAACTACGGGTTTGGCTAAATTACTTGCACATTACATAGGTTCACATTCTATTCGCCTAGATCTGTGCTTTTTGCAAACGCCCTGCAAAACCTACCAAATTTATTCCTATTCAAAAAGGACGACTACTTGTCATTGTAGCACGCTGAATAGAAATAATTTTCAAGGGTGTTAACAAAATGTATCAAACTGGCCATAGAGATGTGATAGGCGGTATAATACTTTCCTGCTAAGCATCACGTAGGTATCATTGAAATCTAACAATAATGAAAAGACTTACAGCTCTTTAAAACTTTGAATCGATGCTGATTTTCCACGGTTTTCTGTTTCAAACCGTAGCATTTTTAAGGCATAGTCAAATGGTATTGTCACCGTGATATTGGAAGCTATGTCAAGAAATACACACGTGATTACCATATAATAATTGTTTAATGCAAATCAAAGCGCTGAAGGTACTAATGGGGAGGCTAACGTCAGTAACAATTAACATAAGCCATCGTTTATTGCTAATCAAAGTATGAGAGGTCGAATGGGCAGGCTGTGTTCAGAAAGAATTAATTAACATATTTTGTCGTTTAGTGATATAGAACTACATGTATTTGTGTCCCTAAAGATTCATTTTGGTTATCGACAATTTGACCCAGTGGTTGTTTAAAGTCATTCGCATGCTTTAAAAAGTATAATGCCTTAAACAAAAGGGACACATTCAGAGATTATTATACACTTATTTTACATGATATTTTGAAAGACCTTTGTCGTAAGGGCTTCGACGGTAATATTGTAAACAATATAATATTTGAATACAGTATGTATTTTATAACATGGAATTCACGTTACTCACTGAACAGTCTCTCTTGCTCAACAAAAAACATGTAACATTGACGGTTCATTAGTTATATAACTTTTACTAGTTTTTAAAATAAACATTAATTTCACCATCATTTTTATTATACATTAATGGGTTTTAAATCACAGGCACTAGACCATCTATCCCAGGATTTTAAACTGCTGTCATTCAGCATTATATTTAGCTCATGCTGCGAATGAACGAACATCACTTTAGTCTTTACTTACCAATGGCAACACGCGGGCGAGGCCGAGTGGTTACAACGTTGGGCTGGTAGCCATTTGATAGCCAGCTCCGCGTTAGTTCACATCCCATCCAAACCCTAGCCCGTTGTTTCCTTGAGCAAGAAACTTTATCCTACTAGTTCAGTAATGGGGGTCCAGTAAGTGGACTCAGAGGTGATTAATCTAAGTTGTATGAACTTGTTTCACAATCAAGCTAAAATAAATTACATTGTAGTATAAACTAAACTTACCAATAACCGCTATAACGCTACCTTCCATGTATTCGTGAAGTTTTGTTCATTGCCGCAAAGAGAAGATGTGAAAATCTAAGACTTCCAATACTTATGAACAGTTGATACGCTACAATGTTGAACAATAAATAATGTATAGTGAATCCAATGTTATTATGGTACATGTGTTTCCCATATTCAAATAATATAGTTCTGTTTATACGTAGACTTAATTATTAGGTACACTTCAGTTCTCCTCATTTATAATTTCAGGAATAAGAATTAAAAAATATCACTTTGTCTATATTTCAGGGAACTTCTAGCATCAGGTATGCAGGATTTCGAAGAGAAGTTATTCTGTTTCCTGTGTGACCACAATAATCTGGTTTCCATTGACAAGTTCAAAAACGTAAGCCATTGTTTTGAAAATTGATATAATTATGATATTTTTACCATTTATTTAAAAATAATACTTAATGTGTTTACCGTACATGATTTTCTTCATTTTTCCATTTGATGATTTTAAATCATCGTCCGCCTTGACAAGTTATGTAACTCAGTCTTTTTGCAATTAAATGATTAGCTACTGAAATAAAGTGTTGTCCATTGTCTGTCCATGTGTTCGTTGATGCTTTTGTAGTTAAACAGCAGCTATTCCGATCAGAAATTAACGGAGATTGCTCGGTCGTCTTTAATGACAGAGTGCACTTTCACATGTATGCAACATCGGTGCTGCAATATAGTTAACATTTAGTTTAGCTTAGATTGTAAATTTGACTGATTTACTACGCTGTCATATCAAATAAGGGAGCCGCGGCCTTGGCGTAGTGGTTAGCATAGTGGTAAGCATGTCTGACTTCAAATCCGGAGGTCGCGGGTTCGAGACCGGTCGCGGTAGGTCATACTCTATACATCAGTTGTCGGCCTCGTGATATGGTAAGATAGTACTGGTGATAGAAAAGTGTCCAGGAAAGCTATAGTAGGAAGAGCTGGCCGTCGTATATAATATGTGTTGAATACGACGTCAAAACCAATTAAAAAATCAAATAAGGGTGTACATAGCAACCTCTATATTGTAATATGTATTCTTTTTTCGTAGTTATGTAAAGAAAGGGCAAATGCAAATACATCACTTTAAATGGATCAACAACCTGTTTATATTTGTGTGTATTTTAAATGATTTCTAATGCAAATTTAATGATTTGAGTAAAATGGACCGTATGTTATCAAAAAATGCATATTTCGCAATAGTATTTGGAGGAGAATAGTCCTCCATTTTAATGAAATGTTAAACCTACTAAAGTACGGCAATTTCAAGTTTTCAAAACATGTAAACATTTTTCCAAACCCTAAAATTTTAGATTCTGATGAAAACAATTAGTGTAACTCATGGCTACAAAAAACTGGTTCTGAAAAAATACGAACTGTAGCCTGTTCAATTACCCTAAACCCTAAAATTACCCATTTCCAAAACGTTCCGTAACGATACATTCGGAACTCCCCGGCCATTCGCTGCGAATAATCCGGACATATTCAGTCGTTATTTTGAAACTACCGGTGTTGAAGTAAACAAAATTTTAATATACGATCGTTAGGCAATGAGTGATGTTTCATTTTTAGTCCATAAATTTTGAAACATCACTCATTGCCTTAACGATCGTATATTTGTTTATTAGATTAGATTATTCGCAGCGAATGGCCGAGGAGTTCCAAATGTATCGTTACGGAACGTTTCGGAACGTTTAGGGTATGTGAACAGGCAACTGGTTTAAACCCGTCTGAATTCGGACTGCAATGTTGAGCGGTAAATCTGTTAACTATTACAGACCTAAAATCAAAATGTAGCTAGAGGTTTACAATTTGTAGAATCGACCGAATTGACCATGGGCTTAATTTCCAAATGCATAATTCGAGAAAAAAGCCGATATTAAGACCATTCTATTATTTAGACCAACGATTTTGATCGTCCTTATAGTACATGCATAACTTTACTGCACTAACGTTTACCTTGAAATTGTCATAAGCAAATCGTAAAATGTTTTGTATGTCACAATGACACAAAATGATATCTGTTTCATATAAAATTACCTTATAACAATAAAGATATCTGACAATGAAGATTTACAATGCACAATGCGCGCCCTGTATTTTATTTGATTTGGAAATTTGATAGCATACGACTGTTTGTCAGGATAATGATCATTGAACATACACGACACATGCCATCAGTTTATTTATGTCATGTTGTTTTAAGGCGCATCGACACTTATTGGTCATGTAGCGCGCAAATAACACAAATACTGGGTACATATAAGTAACTACAGAACAAATGCTTAAACATGTCATCAGATGAAAATATATTATAACAATAGTTTCAAATTTTATAAGTAGGAAGTGTAGGAAGCCATATTATTCAAATATCATTTCACGCTATGAGAAACTAAAGTTTAACTAAGAACATTTTATTTCTTTAATGATTGACTTAAAGGTTCATAGTATTTATACAACGAACTACCAGCCTCATTGTTGTGCATCCGTTGATGCAATCTGGTGCGATTATTTTAAGTAGTACTCATCTATGCAAATTTGTACGAAAACCTTTACATTGAATTTGTCTTTAAGCATTTTATGTACTATGTATGCTATTTGATGAATCTTTGTTCTATTCTTGTTATTATGGCAGTTCTTGCGACTGTCTTACATTTCTTTTAAAAGTGTTGATCCCATTTATGAAACATCTTTCTTCAAAAGCAAGAATATGGTTGCTTCAATGTACAATTAAACTGAACTACCATGTAAAGTATTATTTATTGGTTAGCCAGTGCCAAGAAAGTGCATCCAATTAATAAGCACAACTTTTATTTTGAATTTCACCAGATGCGTTATTTGTATGTAAATTGCCATTAGCGTGTAGATATTGTCAAGTGTCAATATTGTTCACATATACATGTAGTTAAGTTGCCATTACCATGGAAGCGATTTAGAACTGGTAAAGAATATAGTCAATGATGTACATGTATTTGAACCAAATGTTGAAACAGGCGAAACCATCGAATCTAACCCAATGACTAATATTTCTTTTAAGCGTGCATAGATGCTAGTTTTCCCTTATATCTTAGTTCAATATGTTTATCCTTTTAGCTCTTGGAGGAGACTGGATTACGTGAGACTGACTTCAGGTTGACCGAAACGATGACCAAGTTCCGTAAAGTACTAGAGAGACAACTTCATGATGAGAATGAACTAAGAGGAAGTGTTGATAAAGAAACATTTATAGAGTAAGTGGATTTAGTTGTTACAAAAGCTTTGAGAAATGATGTCGATGGGTTAGGGAAAAACTAGTTTAACTGAAAGTGAATTAAATAGGATAAGGTCTATATTTTGCGCTGAGTCATCGATATACACTATTGATTGATAGTTTCTGATTGCATTGGTTCAGTCGTCAGAACTGACATCATATTGAAAAAGGAATGGCTACTGAACATATGTATTAAAATCTGTAGAAAATATATAGGTCATGCACTCATTATTTGCTAATTAACGCAACTTGTTTGAAAAGCGGATGTTGTTGTGTTAAATTAGAGAAAATCATTGAAAATATTAATAAACTTGTATATTGTAACATCAAGAGCATATTTTCTAAATGTGACAGTATCGGCATATTGTCTAGTATTGGAATATTTTTTGTGTTATTTTAATTAAGTGTTGATTAAGATGTCTAGTGTAAAAGTGCAGGGGTGCGTTTTATCAACGATCGTAAGGCCGGTCTTAACTAAGACCGAGCTGTTACGGCCGTGTTGATAAAACGGGTATACGTCGGTCGCAGGGAAAGTCGTAAATAGCTGATTTAAGGTACGACCGGCCTTACGACCAGCAATATTGATAGAACGCACCCCAAGTCTTTAAAATATCGTATTATATTGTTAATTAGGTTTTATTGTTCACGTTTAAGGTCTTCAAAGCTATAAATATGGTTCATTCATGACTGGTTTAATGCAGTTTGCCTAAGTCATGGCCATTTGTCAACTAAATTAAGATATCTTAAATTATCAAAAGTGAGATATTGTCAGTTTTATGCCCAAAGTCAGAAAAATTAGGACATATTGTATAGTATTTGTATTGTATTACTGACAAAGTATTTATCTCTATACTGATTATATCGTTTCTAAAGTCATACCTGTTTATTATATTACACGGCATATTGTATAAAGTAATATTATATTACAATATGTATTGTATTGTACAATGAATACGCTCAAACAATTTTTCTGATGAATAAGTTTTATATAAAAACAAAACTATAAATTTACATGACATAGTTGGAAATGGATACTGACTGTCAAGGACATTGTGCACTTACAAGTGTTTTTCCTAGTTAGTTTTCCTCAAAGAGGTCGGCCTAGACACTAAATATATGTAAACATGGTGTCTTACTTGGGCTGGAACAGTGCCGGCTACCTATTGGTTTCCTTGTCAATTCCATAACTCTAATATTTCTACCATCAATATCATTCTAAGAGTTAAATACTGTATTAAACAAGCCGATTCGATACCGGTACATGTACCAATGAAATCATACGGAATATCAGTCGATACCGATACTTCATTATATCTGTATTACCAAGAATCAAATGCAGTTCAATTATTATTTCTAAATAGCAACAAATAAATTAACAAGATAAATAGTTGTGTTGGAAACAATCGATATGAGCATGTGTCAGTGCATAACAAGCAATAACAAAGAACATTCGAAAGCGACAGTAGAAATGCCATATGATACCAATTTTGATTTTTTCATCGCTTTGGAAAACGATGAATTCATGTCAACACAAACTTTGATGATAAATCTGCCGCAGTGCCAATATTAAGCGGATTTTTACCGGAACTATTTTAACCGAACGTATACTGATTCTAGCACTAGTACAAAGTGCTGGGGCCTGAATTATTAACGGTCGTACGAACGATTTTAGTCGTAAATCCTTCTTTATTGTATTGATAAATTATCGTAAGAATTTTGATGATATGCTACCCTATTGCGGATCCTTAAATGTACTTATATAGCGATCTACATCATGTACAAGTAACATTAGAAATCCTAAGGCCATGCCAAATTATAGTTCTGTTAAGCGTCAACTCAAATTTGACAAACCTAGGTACCTATTCACAAAACACACAAACCGAAAACGAAAACACAAATATTATTACGGCAAAAACAATGCATTATATATATTTTTTTCAATGGAATAACAACTTCGTAATATGAAACAATGGTCTGAATTTCATATAAAATAACTAGTTTTTTTCACCTAAAATATATTGTATTAATGACGCGGTTATGATAAATTGCTTGCGATGAATAACGTCGTTGTCGAACACAATTTTCCCTGAATTAAATTGTCGTATCGAATCCCGTAACATCGGAATTATTTAAGAAAATTTTACCTACAATTTTGTTTTTTTTATTTCGATTGAGGACTCAAAATCCTACGCGCACGCTGACGCTTAACAAAATTCCGACATGGCATGGCATAACCTTGAAAACCGACCTCTTTTAAATACCCTACGATTTCAATGGCCCGTTTTGAACATAACAATAAAAACAGAAATTCGGGTCACATTTTTGTACTGGTTAAATCATTTTTGTTATTCCCAAAAATATGTAAGCATACCTCATAATGTACTGTACCGGTTGATAAATGGTAACACATGTTTGGTTTTAGTATTATTATGAAACTTGACAAGGGTTATTAATGAAATATAATTAATGATAGAATTTGATAGTAATTCAACATAATATACAGTTATATTTATATATAATACTATATTCGTAGTAAATATTGTCACTAAAACTGTTGAGTCATCATGAGTATACAAATTTTATAAAATAAATATGAGAGTATTGTTCATCTGATTGTAAACGTTCCCATTTTTCTTTCTTTTGTTTTACACATTTAGGTAGCATGATAGATGTTTCAAGCACCCATGAGTTTATTAGCCATGTTAGTCATACATACAGTATTCGAAATTCGAATCAGAATAGTAAATGTTGGCTACATGAAAGATGTATTTAGTCAGTTATTTATGTATAAATGACCTACTTGAATTTTAATTAAGTCCGTATTTTATGATCATAATAGATATGAGAACAAATAAAGCATATAAACTTGTTATCGCCGTTCCTGGACGACGATATATACAATTATCAATATGTGAGCATTTTGTAGTCTACACCGGTTGCCTTAAGCCAATCAAAAACGATTCATTTTAGGTAACATGATAAAAAATGGCCTTCAAATAGGGGTGCGTAAATGGACTCGTTTCTGTCATGTTTTGTCGGGTTACCTGTTTGTACTACCGGACAATACCACTCAATACTTTCAATATATGAACGCAGTCGCAGTCGGGCGAGTCTAACAATAAATATCGATCATATCCGGTACTGACACCATACTCAAAGAAGAAACTTACTGACGGCTGTACTTATACCAAAGATATAGATAAAACCTACTGTTTTCATATGGTCAGGTTTACTTATTCTTTTTCACCGACGGGACTCACCAAAAGTTAATTAATTATGCGGAGATTGGTTTACCGGAAAGCAATATCTATAATGTTTTTACTCAATGGAGAAGACGTCATACGCGGCTAAACGGCGATTCAAACATTTTTGGAAATGCTGATAATTGTTACATTTAACTACTATTTTATAGACTTGGCATTACATTATTTGAACAGTAGATGTTTCGATTCCCCTAGACCTCACAAGTAATAGAAAACTCCAATCAGGGGCGTACGTAGGAATACTACTGCACGCTCATGTGTATATTTGCTGTCTCAAACGTAAAAAAACAGCAACAACTAACATGAAAATTCAGTTATGGTGTGTGTCGGTTTTGAATGATGAATCATTTCCTGAAACGTCTCACATCGTTTGATAAGTTTTTTTCTTGTTAAACTTCGTCAAATTTACACCGTTCATACTGGCGCTGCAAGTGAATGATATCTGTTTTTAATGCATTCGTAATGTTGTTAGAAAGCGCATCGACAGCTAAGGTCATGAGCTATTAGAAATGTCTATAAATACATATAAATGCATTCCAATAACTCACGTATAAAATATTGTTTTACTTTTATTGTTTTTTAATCTTTTATAAAGGCATATTGTGAAGTAAATTATATTTTTACTATTTCAGTTGTGTATCAGACAACTTAGTAGTTATATCCAAAGCATTGACCAGTCAGTTTGTGATTCCAGAGTTTAAAACATTTACTGACTTCATAGATACTATCTATGATAACTGTAAAGAAAACTTTGAAGGTCTTGTAAGTATTAAATAGTGAAACAGTACATTTTAATGTTAAAGTCGTTTTACCAAACTACACGTTTAAACGAACCAGGGTAGGGTATCCAGTCACGTGATCTTTTGAATATAAACAAATTCTTGTATTTTCGTCAAAATCTTGCTGCAGCCAAAATTTGAATGATTCAAAAACTACATAAAAGAACTATTCATTTCTTTGTCCGTAAATGCCTCGCAATAGGGGTGTAACAATACGGTAAAAACCGTATTGCAATATATTGCAATATGCAGAACCCGTATTGCAATATATTGCAATACGTACCGGTTTTTCGCTTAGACATGCAAAGCATTAATTAATGCATGTATCTCGTCCCAATTGGATTAGCATATCACGCATATGGGTATTTTCAAATGATCTCTTATCCAAATGTTTGAATTACAAATGTAAAATGGTCTATATGTTAGAAAAATGCGTGGTTTGAAACAGACTCTTGAAGATATTTTTCTTTCAATTGACTAAATGTTTAACCTTTAAAAGCGCATTAGGAGTATTTAAAGTATTCAATTTATTTTAACATTTGTTTAAACATTTAACTATCAGATTCTGATAAAAAACAAGCAGTATGACACTTAACTACGAAAACCGGTTCAAGGAAAAACGAACCGGTTAAAAACCGTTAGAACTCGTATTGCAATATTAACCGGTATATCGGTTAACCGTTACACCCCTACCTCGCAATAACATGTGATGTGTAATTTTTCCATTTGCACCATCTGCACAACTTACGTATGAATTTGACCTACAATATAGTTTACTTTATTTATTTTATTTTTATTGGGTTTAACACAATTTTAAATCATTTCACGGCGTCCAGCGCACCTAACCTAGCTTTCCCAAACCTTTGTCTATAACTAGTACTCACCTAGCCTTCCACAAGGTCGGAAACTTCTCCATATATCTTATTAATGGAGGAAAAATAACATTATTGTCAAAATTTCATGGAAGGTGTATAACCTCCCCGGGAAGGATTGCAGTTTACTGCTCATTCAATCTTTGTGTGGAGGATTTGAAGCCAACGATAAAAACTAACAGGGTCAATTGAAACTTTTCCGCAGAAAGAAAAGTACCGACTTTGTTATGTGCCTTTTGAAGTCCTTTAATAATTTGTCTGGAAAGAGAAATTAACGAATTTTTTATGTTTATCTCATTATTTGTTGTTGTAAATAAAGTGACTAGTTAGAACATACCATGTTTACAAGTGACCGAACATGCCCCATTTAAAACCAAAGATAAAGTTTAAGCATCGTCGGCAACCACAGTACCTTTTTCCGTCACACACCATAGGTACCGTGGGCAATTTGACTGCCGAAATCTCGTTTTGATGAATATGCATAAAGCAGGGGAGACCAATCTTCTTCTAATGAAATCGATCGCATATTACAGTTAAATACTCTTCAATAACAATGACGTCAAACTGGGATTTTCTTCACCCTCTTTAGAAATATCACTCATTGAGGCCACCATTTTGAATGGTTAACCAAACCTTAGGTATAAAACGTAATTTCATATGCTAGTTTCCCGCAGTGGTTTCCTTGCGGAACCAATGAAACTGCATCATTAATTATTCATGATTACGAGATTTTTCTAACCAAATGGCCCACGTACATAACGCAGCATAGCGATAGCGAAGTAATGTATCGTTGAAAAAACGGCGATGAATTTTAAGTAGCTCTTGTGTTTTCACCGGATAACCCGCTAAATCGGGTCCGAATTAGCCTCGCGCTCCGATTTCAGCTGGTTACCTGGTGTGGTGTAGTTTTGTTCATTAAAATTAGTGAAATAGCAAATTGGCATTGTCCGTAAATGATTACCAAATTCCAGAAATCTTTTAGACAGTTCAGTAAATTCATTCATTTATTTTCATAAGAGATGTATTTATTAAATATATATATTGCAATATAACAATGTCATATTATTTCAATCTGATTAAAACCCGATCTAAAATTTTACACTCGCATACTCGCTAATTTAGATCTGGCCTTTTCCAAAGGAAGGTCACGTTCAGGTGACCTTTTCTCATCATAATATTCATGACGAAATTGTTACGATACGTAACTTGTTTACATCGTCTACGTCACGCAATTTGAAATGAGCCGCCCAATCGCAGACTGTGAATAATACTACTGTTAAATAAGCATGCAAACCTTGGTCTAAAAATAGACATTATGAAATCAAAATGTGTTTAATAGTGTTTTCGTCTAGATGAAAGCTACGCATTGATTGGTCGACACAAAGTTCATCTCGACGTGACCTTCCACGGAGAAAGTAGAGATCCTGTACGACAACGCTCTACAGGATATCTGTTTACGGAGAGTGATATTACTTATACATAACAATGACCTTATTTATACGTGTATGTAAAAAATGTTTTATATTTTCTTTGTGCGTGGAGTATTGTTATGTTTATATGAGGTCTAAACATGTATTCACCAAATAGAACACAACATCAAAGGGTTAAATAGAGTGTGGTTTATTTATTGTATACCTATTTTAAAACTAAAAACCTATCAAGTTACAGAACCACGGCATTTGTATCATGTACATGTACATATACTTTCAATTCTCTCGGAGTTTTTGAAAAAGGAGAGCTTAATTCATTTTTTCTAACTCCATATACAGTTAAAGCTTAAACTTGAACACTTCTTGT
Organism: Mactra quadrangularis; assembly: GCA_025267735.1. NCBI lineage: Eukaryota > Metazoa > Mollusca > Bivalvia > Venerida > Mactridae > Mactra > Mactra quadrangularis. Next base: position 49,194,902 of record CM046303.1, on the reverse strand, counting down.
TAACAAAGAAGTGGGACAAAATTATTCAGTTGCTTAGAATCATTTTGTGAACGTGTATGAATAAGTTAGACATAATAAATAGGCACCATTTGAAAAGACTCTGTCCTATTGTATTAGCTGATAAAGATGATTATTATAATATTCATAATTAAATAAATCATCTTTTGGTTCATTGTTTCACACGAACCAACATCAGCACAGAACGGTAACGCCAAAAGAACCCCTGGCCCAAGTTTCACAAACAAACTCAAGTACGAACTCAATGACATACTCAATGGGTTTAATCTCCTAAATAGCATGTCAGCGCAGTTGGAATGGCTGTTATTACATGATTATTATATTAGAACTATGTAGAAAGTATGAACATAAAATATCACGAGTTTTATCATTTAGTGACAAAAACTACTGGAATTCGTACATTAGTTCGTTTGTAAACTGTGACATGATCTATTTTAACGAAAAGATGCGACTCGCTTCGGAGAAATCCGAGGTGTTCCGCTCATACAAATAGAGAAAAATACGATCAGCGTAGTAAGCAAGCTTCTGATTGGTGTAATGATATTTCGTTGGTGACTTTAGTGCACCCAGTATTGAAACAATGCATTGACTATTCATGTAATTTAATTAATTCATGTTTTTGTTCTGTACTCAAATACCTTAGATAGATTTATAGTAAAATCTTATCTCACGCCCACCACATTAAATGCATTCTTAAATATGACAGGGTTTATACATGCAGTATATTACTCTGTTTTTATAGCCTAATTCTGAGATCTGCAATTTCATAACAATGACATTAAAGTATCAAAACATTAACTTCATTGTAGTTTTATGGCAAACTGTTTTGTTCTAGGGTTAAACGTTAATAGATAAGTTTACATAACCCCTGAAAATTATACAAAACATGCATTTACCCTAAATTAACTGAGATTTTATGATAAAAATGTAATGACGCATGCTTAATGTTAATTGTATGCCTATCTTAAGTGCAGCAAAACAGTTAAGTTTACTAATTGATTTTACAACACCAAAGACAATGAGAGCATCAAAATATATAGATTAGATTTGACTGTATTTCAATAATTGTATAACCCCATTACGGCAATTAGGCATGCTCTATTTAGCTACGATAAGGCCATGACAAATTGGAATTCTGTTATGCGTCAACTCAAGTTTGACAAACCTAAGTACCTATTCACAAAAACACACAAACCGAAAACGAAAACACAAATATTATACATATTAAATATTTCAATCACTTTCGATTCTCAAAAAGCGTTCATAACTCTGGTCGTTCCAAAACATCACACCAATCCTTTTCATACAGAGATGGGAAAAATGTATAGTTACAAGAGCTGCTTATGTTTTGATGAGGATTGTGCTTACGCTATTGTTTTCGTTTGTCTTTGTGAGAAAACGAGTATCCTGCATGAGTCGTACACAAGGTCGCAAGATCATGGCGCATGGACCTGTCTAGTGTCTACCCTTTCATAGTAGAAAACATTTAGTAAAATTTAACACCACTTTATAAATTTACTTTGGCTCTATATTAAAAATTCATTTTGCCTTGTTTCACTGAAAGAGTAATTTTGGTTAAAAATGTAATTTTATATACATGGCCTAATTTTCAAACAAAAATATATAGTTTTAGTTAAGCATATTTAGGTCGTACAAGAAACAATGTGTGGTTTTTTGCACTTTTGGAATAAACTTGCATCAATATTAGGGAACGCGTGTATCTACATGGTTATGATATTTCAACAAAACATCACATCCACTTAATCAGTATTGTTATGGAACAGGCTTACAAAATGTAATAAACACATTATTTGATAAAAATGAACTTGTGCAGGTTGTATTCTAGGTCATGCGTATTTTTGTACTTTAAATAATGGACTTGCCCACTAAATAGTTGAATTAGCTAATGCATAAACAGCATTTTACTGATTTAAACAGGCCATTTTATGTGTAACATTTATTTTAAATAGTGTGTATGCACATTGTAAATTTTATATAGTGATACGTTTATAAAATAAGTGTAAACTAATTAAACTATAAAATTGTAAAAATAATTCACCCCTAAATATTGGTGTGTAATGAAACTGGTTATGTTTATATACGCAATGTTTACGTGGACGACCTGTATAGACAATTGTTTTTAACTAAATGCGCCAATCTAACAAAGTGCGAGTCTAATTTTCAAAAATAGAGAGGAATGAATGTATTCAGAAATATGTCATTACCTATGTAAAAAACAAGTGAGTATTATCTACACTCTTATCTACTGAGCCACACGTACTGAACCATTACTTCTGTTTTATGAGAAAAATACTTAAAACTGTATCACAATATCGTATTCTCATATCCAGAGGCTATCAAGATTCTTGATTCTAGTTTCTTGCGCCACACACACACGGTTAGATCGAGAATCTTGATAACCTCTTGGTACGAGAATGCAATATCGTGGATACACGTGTTTAAAAAACCGGATGATTTCAATAATCAAAGGTGCAGAAAACATGCCAACAAATTGATTTATAGTTTTAGTTTAGCATAAAGGACCTTTTAGTATACAATTTTATCACGAATGGTAAACAAGTTCTTAAATCATACACACACGCATTAATCATTCTGAAAACGCTTTCCAGTTCACCAGTACGTAAATGATGAGAGCGAAGCTTCATTATGAAGGTAACAAGGCGTAATTACTGTAATATTATTTTATCATTATGCATTATTTTTGTAATCACAAATCATAAACCTGCTACATTGTATTTTTATAATTTCAGCCTGCTCAGTACATTCCACAATTAGCTAGAGTTAGTCCAAAACATTGGGGTGTATCTATTTGTACCATTGACGGACAAAGGTTTGTAGCTCCACTTTTTTCTCGACCTATCTTCATGCTTTTTTTTCCTCTACAACGATTAAAAGCTTTTCTATATGTATTTTAATCTCCATTTTTTGTATTTTTGTTTATAAAATGTATATATCGTTGCTTATGTATCATGTATTATGCGTTGAGAAGAAAGTTATTCCCTGCTCTGTTCTGTTCTTATGTCTAAGACCATTGAGTTTTACGCATAACATTACCAGGTAGCGCCTCCAGAGGTTGAAGTACATTCAGATATCCCATTTCATTAATAACTTAAAACAGCTTGTTTACAGATTACAATTTAAATATCAACTTTTCTAAAAATGTCAAAATTGTTTAGAAATATTTTTGAAATCTATAAAGCAGTGCAAATCGACGTACATGCAGCTGTAAAGGAGAGTGATTTTATGTGTAAAACTACCCCATTAGTAACGATTTAGATACTTTAGCGACTTTTATTCTATATCTTATTCTATATTTACACAATCGATATGTCCCAAAATGCCTTAAAATATTCGGAATTCACGTTTTTAAAAACACAATGAATGACATAGACAGAATATTGAAATATATATATTTATGCGAGTAACTTGAATACTGTACTGTGTTTGGCATGTAATTGCAGAATTTTGGATAGTCACTCGTCCAGAACGTGAGATAGTCTCACATGACCAATACAAACACATCTTAATAGTAAATATTATAGTGTTCGATGAGGGGGTTCTTTATATACTGTGCGCGCGTGGTGCTATCACTTTAACCCTATTTGATATTGTCATTTGTTGTTTATTCAAGGTACGATTTAGGGGACACAGACACCCCATTCTGTCTACAATCAGTCGTGAAACCATTGAACTATGCCATGACATTAAATGATCTGTCACCTGAAGTGGTCCATAAATATGTCGGTCAAGAACCAAGTGGACAATCATTTAATGAATTAACTCTAGATTACCAACGTAAGTACATGTATTGTGAATCTTAAGAGCGAAGTAGGAGCAATGATCCAGAAGTAGAACGCGCGCTAAGGGGTCAAGAGGTCCCTGGTTAAAACGGCTCTATGGACAATGCTAATTTTCTTGAGAAAGAAATTTACCTACGATTGTTCCACTCCACCCTGGTGAAAATGGGTACTGTGAAAAATTATCTGCTTGAAGGTCGATTTCAGTAATCAGAGGTTATCCAACAAAATTGTAAAGTCGATTGAACTTGTATATGGAAGTAGACTTTCAACCGCACTTTTTTTAACTTTAACTTTATGTGGAATGTCCCCTTCATATAACACTGATCGTAAAATGTTACGTAAAACTAAGACATTGAATGCTTGTTACAATCACTACATTTGAGACCAATGATGGCTAGCACAGTCACGTTCCACCACAGACACTGTAAATGGACCGTGCCGATTGCCTACTTTAGAAGATATAAAAGTGTGATTAAGTTGTCTATCTCAAGAACAATATAAATATAATGCACATCGTTTTTACTTGAATGAATGATGGTTTAGAGTTTGAACTATATTCAGTGCTGAGAGAAGACGAATCAGTTTAGAGAGTGATACATACATATGGCTTTTGTAACTCTCTTAAGTCAAAGTATTGACCACTTGGTAACAAAGAAACTAACGCCATTGTTTTAAGAAATCAAATTATTATTATACATATTTATCTAAGTTACAATATATACAACCTGCGTCCTTAACTTACAAATCTCCTCTGATCTCTTCTATGGGTTACCGGACTGTAGCATGATCAAGCGTGAATCAGGCACGCTCTCATTGGCCCAAACAATTTCCTGCTATGATCGTGTCATATATTTGTTACAATGGTCTGTATTGTTACTCATTATTTATCATTGTTATATAAATATCACGTTCAGTTTGCCATGTGTATATTTAATGCAAATTAGCACGAGACACGGATTTCATTTTACATAATCTTATCGTTTCTGTTGTTATATCTATTTACCACAGAATGATTACTAAAGCCCATACTGTATAAGTCAGTCTCGGGTCATCTTGTAAAAGCTGATGATGAGGTTGAATGGGGGTCCATCCTTTTCTTTGGATGCATCCTGTTCAGACCTCTTCATTGCTTAAAAAGTAAATTTTGTGCCTAAATTGAGTCAATGTTTAAAAAAGTCCCAATATAATTCATATTAGGATAATCATTCGTTTGCCAAAGTGTGTTGTTTTATCAATTCCATGAGCGATATACAAACTATAAAGCACAGTATAACATTAATCTTACAGATAAACCACATAATCCAATGATAAACGCCGGTGCCATAGTAACTGCATCTCTACTTAAGAAAGGCTTGGTGATTGCTGATAGATTTGATTATGTGAGTATTACATTACTTTTTCTTTCCATTTAAATCACAATGTATAGCTTTGATATCATCTATTATAGCTAACCAAGTTAAAAATTATATAGAAAAATATCGACCATTCAATTCTACTGGAGAGTCCTGTCGTGTTGGTTTAGAGACCGTCTTTTGTTTTATGTTTTACTGTGACATTCTAATTAAGATTTTTGTGTGTTTCAATGGTTTGGGTTGGTTACACCTACTTCCTCAAAATGAGATTGGTCTCAAGTACAATTTGCAAGGTTCAAATGATATTTAAAACTTCTTTCCTTAATGTAATTACAACCAAGAAGACGTCATTTTGTGTAACAATTGTTAAGGGTTTTGTGTTTAAAAATATGTGTTGTTATGTTTTAATATGTGCATGAATCTTGTTGACATTTGAGGACAACTTCGTCTTCAGAAGTTTGCATTTGCATTTGAGAGCAATCTCAATCTAAGATATTTAAATTTGCATTTGAGAGCAATCTCAATCTAAGATATTTGAAATTTGCATTTGAGAGCAATCTCAATCTAAGATATTTAAATTTGCATTTGAGAGCAATCTCAATCTAAGATATTTAAATTTGCATTTGAGAGCAATCTCAATCTAAGATATTTAAATTTGCATTAGAGACCAATCTCTTTTGAGAAGTTTTAATAGTTTTAATGTTTTTGAATTGATCTTTCAAAATAAGCACAAATAAAATCAGAACACCTTGGGACCTGTATTCACTCATGTCATTCGTTGTACATGTGAACAGTAGACACAAATCTCAATATTGAAATAAATAATTTAAGGTCATGACAAGGTACTTTATCACAAGCTAATCGTAGAGAAAAGTAACATTTTTCTTTGTAGCCTCCGAAAGAGAATGAGCCAGATTTGAGGAGTCTATACCAGGTAAATTATCAGTAATAATGGACTTTTGTTTATAAAATAAGTCTTACCAACAAACCAAGAAATTTGTACTTTCATTTATCACTAGTACTCTATTTCATGCATGTATGTATTTCTTCAATTTTAAATGTATCGGGGGTATTTCCTTGAGTTCAATCTTCTATCCAGAGTTATTCGATCTTGAGAATAGTGTGTACCTCTGGATGCTAGAATGGTTTAAGTCATGAATCAGTCTTATTGTTCACTCTAGTGACAAAATTGTATACATTTTGCCGAGAACTGGCGTAGGAACCAAAGTATTAGGAACATAGATAGTACCAGGTGAATGATGAGAAATTCCGGCATATATTTGTTACATGTATAAAGATCGGAGGATCTCATAACAACTGCGCTCGTCCAAATAAGCTGTTTCATTACATGAAGTTGTAACTCCTCGTGAATGATAAAAAACTATATATTTGTTATAAAGATTGGAGGCTCTTAGGACGACATGCCTTTGCTGGACAAGTTGCTTCATTACATGAAGCTATTACTATCTTTACTTAGTACTATATATTGTTTTTTTCAGCTTTTAGTGGTGCATACATTAACCCTATCAATTTAAATATTTATTTTAGTACTTCTGTACTCACTCACTATGCGCGGGCATTATTGATCAAGTATCGAGTATTTAAATCAGCGGGCCTAATGTATGCGCCACTAACAGTTAAATAAAATTCAACAATAACTGTTTTTCATTGCATTATAGAATTAGATCATGCTTGGTTGTTTCGTCTTTTCATTTTTCAACTCATTTCCTGTATATGAGGCAGAAGTTTAAAACAATACGAGATGTTGATATATATTATTTTCAGTTTAGTGTTAAACATTAAACTAAATAGAGCCATTGATTACGGTCTTGCAAGAGACCAAGTCAGCCTTTGAATTAGGTCGGCTTACATTAATTTACAAAAAAACCTATTGTCTACTATATTACGACAATAATAATAAAATATGTCATGTTTCTTGCTGACTTCGGCATTGATTTGAGTGTTATACTCCATGCTTGATTTGTTCCATTGTTCTTTTGTATAATGATGTCGAACTATTTTGAATTTATCATATTTTGCCATTCATATATGATAACATACAAATGGAATTGTTATGTCCAAGTCAAGTGTCCTTGAATGCGAGCAGGGTAGAAACAAATCGATTGTTTAGATTTATATACGGTACCTTCCAAAAGTTTTTTGACTAATTGAAATTTGAGTAAAAATCTGATCATGTACACCTTCGTAATTTTACTGACATTGAAGCTTATTCAAATAAAATAGCCTGAATCATATATTGATTAACTAATAATTATAAATGCTGATTTTGGAATTTGCCCTAAAGACTCTTTGTCTCTTATTATGGACAAATATGAATCGGTTTTAGACTCCCGGCGATTTCACCGAAAGACTTAAGTTATACCACAAGTCGAAAACTATCGACGATTCAAATGCCTGAACAGTTTAACATGTGGAGTGATACATGTGCCTCTGATTTACTACGCAGTTTATTTCTTGGCGATAAAAGTTGTTCCGTCAATCAACTGATCGACGTGTCTTTGTTTCAGTGTCAGTGATAGGTGTTTATTTATATTGATAAGCGTGCGAATGGGTGGAGTCAAATCTCGTTAATACACTAAGCAGTAGTATTTGCCACTTATACAGTGTAGAATAAAGACTTCGACCGCATTTTTAGCCCTGCTTGGTTCGTACTTGAATCTAATGTGTAAGGAGTAATTATTAGTATGGATTCGTTAGGTTTCAATGTGCACGAAAGTCTTTCTGTATTTCAATACTTTGATTTTTTCTCAAAAACAGGATTTTGTCAATTGACTTTTGGGGGGCAATGTAGTATCATAAATTGCTTTGTTCTAATTAATTGGTTATACATCAAATCGTTGAACAAACAAACAAGACTTTGATATTATCAATTTATTTGTGTGGTTTGTCTACAATGTACCAATCGCAGACATCCATGAGGCAATATATTTTTTGTTCAAATCTGAAAAAAACAACTTATCTAGTGACAAAGTATCTAGGTCAAATTCGAAACAATAGCTTAGTATTCATCGTCAAGGTTGAACCTATATATCTTTATAAATAATTACCCATTGTCACATTCACGGTTGATCTATTATAAGGAACAATCAGTATTCTGTTGTGTATGTAATTTAAATAAGGTTTCGGTATTATTATTTTTTTCTAAACATGGATCAACACAGAAATAAGAACTATAGATTGTACGTTGGGTGCAGAACTTTGCCACTTTTATGTTAATAAAAAAGTAAATACATTTGTACTAAAGTTTTTGAATTTTACTTTCGAAGTTTCATGCTGCTGCACAAATATCACAAATTGTGTATGTTTATATTGTAACAAACAAATAAACATGTATATAAAACAAAAAATGTATATACTGTTTAAAAACATCCTTATGGATTATGATTCCTATAAAAAATGGCAACACTAGTTGCATTTTTTAAAAAAAAACACAACAACAACAACTTTACTTTGATAAAGATAAAAATATTAGCGCAGCCAGAAGTCTCCATTGTATATGGTGGCTGATTTATGCCATGTCGTATTTTCGTTTCTTCGCCGCGAAGAAACGAAATAACGAAAACACGACAAATTCATAGTTTGTCGTATCTACGTCTTTTCGTTTCTTCATTTCTTCGCGGCGAAGAAACGAAAATACGACATGGCATAAATCAGCCACCATACCAATGTGATATGGTACGTATGTATGTATCAGCATGTAACATGCATGGGTGGAAGTTGGAAGTTTTTTTTCTAAATTCTGAGATTCCGGATTTTCACTTTTTAAACAGCTTTCGCACACTTACCCTGATAGGGAATGGATTCCTTCTTAGGTCCCTCAAACCCCAAAACTTTAGACTAAAGTCCAAAAAACTTTAATTCTCATGCACATGTAGAATTGCAAAAGTGGTTATGGCTATAATAATGCCAACAAAATGTTTGGAGACGTATTCATTATGTTGTCTTGGCTTTAACGAAAAGGTGAAAAGTGTTTACTTTGAAATAGTTTATTTTTTGTTAAATTTGGATGTGATTATATTGATAATTAGACTACAAAATTAGCTGAAAACAATATTAATTGAAAGACGAACATTGAACTTAAAGTTTCGGATACTTTTTGATATCAGTTGTAGAATCTAATAAGTGACACGCATTTATTAAAATTGTTTTCCTTTTATCACCACCCTATAAAATATATTAAAATTAATGACTCTACAATAACAATCATTTAAATATAAGAACATATTCTTCTCTTATTAAACATAGGGGGGGGGGGGGGGTGTCTTAACAAACGTCACAAATCACATGATTCAGCATATAACCAAGGTGGTCTTTACAGGGGAAGTTGACGTTATCGGCTCTAGCATCATTAACCAGTACATGTATATTTTAAAGTAAAAATAGAGAACTGTACTGAGGGTACCAACTTCACAGACACGAGTTAGACACGGCTAGTATATATACGCTTTTGAACTCAGTCAGTAAGAGTGACCGACATAAATGGGAGACAATCACACATAGAACAATAGAATATAATTGTTCATTTTCAGGCAATGGACCAACTGAGACGTTTTGCTGGTGGGGAACACGTGGCTTTCAACAACTCGGTGTAAGTATTGAATATACATTGATTCACCGGTCGTTCAGGTCGATAATACTCTGATACATACATGTATATACATGTAGTATTAATCAAAAGAATATTTTCGAAAATATCTGTACATTGAATAGATGTATTCGTACATATATTTATACTTGCCAGACCAACGCTTTAACTTAGTGTTTGCATGTATTATTCAAAGGCGATCGGCACAATCCCAAGTTAAAACAGTGTATATATATATTATAGCGTTTCTGACACAAGAACATCCCGATCGCTTTTGGTATTTTAAGATTTCAGTAATTTTGAAGTGAATTTAGTGGCATTGACATTATAACCATACTTCAGAAATATTGCTTATAATGTTGTTTTACTATGTATCGTCAGACAAGCATGTTCTATTTTGAGAAAGATTCTCTCAAGAGGGAGGGTATAAATATAGTATTCTAGAACTATCGACATAATCACTGAAATCGAAGGATTCTGAGTCAACATATATAATAAACAAAAATTTGCTTTTTGGCGATTTTTTCTATTTATAAAGGTAGTACACGAATTCGTTAAAAACAAGTATTTATTAACCTTACTAAAGATCACATGACTATACACCCAGGGATATAATGTTTTACCAGCCATCTTTCTGTTTTACAGGTATTTATCTGAAAGAGCTACAGCTGACAGAAACTTTGCTTTAGGTTACTATATGAGAGAAAACCATGTAAGTGACTTGTACTTTCTCCATGTATAGACAATGTCTTTGAAAAGTTTTTGGAAAATGAAATGTTGATAAAAAACAAATCTTGCTTACCTCTAGTATTTTACTATAATAAAAGCTTACACGTGTAACCCCTCCCCCCCAAAAAAGTCATCTGATCAAATTCCAAAAAAAAAAAACATTTATTAGTTTATTACAATAAGTAGTTTTCATAGTTTTCAAACTATTTTACATGATAAATGTTTAATTGTAGTAATCCTAGCGGAATGCAAGATCACCTTTTCTCTCAAACTTAATTTTATCTAAGAACGTTTGAAGGCATTGTATATTTATTGATGATACTTTGTATTCAAAGAATATTGATTAACTGTGCATTTTGTATTTCATTTCCAGGACATTTCTGGGCAATTTCCTTCAAGAAAAAAATGACCGACAATTTTAATGATTGATTGTTTCTTTCAATGAAATAATCTCCTAGACAAAACAAAAACTGATTTCAAAAATTGTATTAAATTGCTCAAATTGGCTTACATGCCAATATGTGCTATTAATCCTTGATATTTTTGTTGGCATTAAAGATGAACACTTTATACATGACATTTCAAGAAATCAACTCCGACAATTGTACTTTAATTTTCATGATTTGTTCTTTATTTGATTAATACTTTTAACCATGTACTAGTTGACAGTACTCATGTACCATGTACTAGTTGACAGTACACATGTACCATGTACTAGTTGACAGTAATCATGTACCATGTACTAGTTGACAGTACTCATGTACCATGTACTAGTTGACAGTACTCATGTACCATGTACTAGTTGACAGTACTCATGTACCATGTACTAGTTGACAGTACTCATGTACCATGTACTAGTTGACAGTAATCATGTACTAGTTGACAGTAATCATGTACTAGTTGACAGTAATCATGTACCATGTGCTAGTTGACAGTAATCATGTACTAGTTGACAGTACTCATGTACCATGTACTAGTTGATAGTAATCATGTACTAGTTGACAGTAATCATGTACTAGTTGACAGTACTCATGTACCATGTGCTAGTTGACAGTAATCATGTACCATGTACTAGTTGACAGTAACCATGTACCATGTACTAGTTGACAGTACACATGCGCATTCATTCACATCCTATGTCTGTATTAAGTACCAGGGTAAGCTATGTACAGTAAGGCCTTACGCCGGATTTCGAATCTAGTCCCTAAGGTGCTGTTGGTTTGTAAACCACCCGAGCTTGTTATACCCTTCCATGAAAATTCGACAGTTGTTATTGTTGTTGTTTAAATAGTTGATAATCATTTATTTGAAATTAAATTTCAGTGTTTTCCTAAGGAAGCTGATCTTGTCGAGACTCTTGAATTCTATTTTCAAGTAAGTTTTGTCGTTGTATTTTTAATTGCTAAGAAATACATTTTGTTGCAGTTTATTTTATTTTATTCATCATGTTAGCATCGGATTGTGACGATGGTCATTCCAAGTCGGTTCTCCAAAGTTACAGATATCTAGAAACGACATGAATGATGTTGCGTGCAAAGAAATGAACCTAGTATAAAATTGTGAATAACTTGCCATCGTTAATCTTTAAAAGATAAAAACAATATTGTAAATATGAATGATACTTATTTAGGCACGAACCGCACGATATATCTCGATGTATCAATTTTTCTTAAATCTTTCTTGTAATTACGTTTTGTTTCGACAATAACTAATAACAAGCTCTAACAAAATAAATTTAATACATAAAAAGAAATCGGCAATTTTGGATGAAAGTAAATAAAACAATACTATTGATTGCTTGTAGGCTCTACAGTCGTATTATAAGTCATGCGTGTTCATGTACTCTTACATGTACCAATGGACATGCCTACTCGAAAGGTAAACAGGCTGATACATGTAAATGTACTTCAGATTACTGATTTGAACAGACATCTTTGACATCCAACAGTTATTATTACTGGTGCATATGTATATAGTATTTTTCTTATAGAAAACAATGCAATGATTCAAACGTGTTTGTTTATATTGTAATGTTATTATATAAGATGATGTTGTCTTTATTACAGTTGTGTTCAATTGAAGTGACCGCTCAATCTGGTGCTGTGATTGCAGCCACTCTTGCTAATGGCGGTATTTGCCCAACTACAGGTGATAGGGTTTTAGATTCAGATGCTGTAAGAAATACTCTATCATTGATGCATTCATGTGGCATGTACGATTACTCTGGACAATTTGCATTCAAGGTAGTAGGATTATCCTTATTTCCTATGTATTGTTCTGAGACCGTATTAAACCAATACTCTAATTCGATCTTGCGCTCCTTTCTAACACTTGTACTTACACGTCTGTGTAGCTAGAACGAAACGTTATGTTGGCGAAGCCAAGAACAAACCATTTGAATGTTTAATCTGGTTGCTAATCAATCCTCGCGTGAAGTTTTTTAGACTGTATTACTCAGGTGTGCAAGGGACAAAATATGGTCGAATTGTGCAAATTGTGATAAAAGCACCAAACTTTCAGGAAATCAACTTTAAGGTGTGAACTTCAGAAAAAAGCCAGGAGACAACCATGAGAGGCCCTGTGAACAAAAATATGGGGCCCTAAAGGGGGTTACCCGTAACAATTGATATTATTGCATATGGCGTGTTATGTTTGCGGACTATTGACTCTTTAATGGGATTCTCTTTCCTTGTCCCGATGCATTCTTATTATGTTGCACTCAGCAAATGGTGCGTTAACACTTCACAGCGCTCTTGTCTTGGATGCGTTGCAGCATTATTTTCTTGTTTAATGCACGTATTAGCTCCGGAAAATTAATAATCTCTAAAGGAAGTAAGATTAGTGTCCAAAGTTGCAATTCTTGACAAAGACTAATTGTCTGTGGTAAATCAGATGTTTGCCTTTCAACTGCCACGGATAAATCAAATTTATGTATAGAATGTAACATTTGCATGACAGTAAAAAGTGGTATTTGTGAAGTATTCTGACTTGCTGACTAAGATCGGTCGCATAGTTGATTTAATATTATGTGATCTGACGAGATGCCATTTCAACTGACCAAAATGTGAAGTTAGCTGACCAGACTAAATGTTTGTTAGCTAAATGCGATCTTTGCTGACAATGATGTGAAGTGGCTCACTAAAGCTGACGCTAGCTCATTAAATGTGAAGTGAGTTGACAAGCTGACTTTTTTCAGTTTACTTTCTTAACATGATGTTTGCTGACTTAGAACTTTAATTAGAACAGATTAGCAGACAAACTGATTGAATGTGCGACTTGTTGACTAATATCATATGACTAGTTGACAAAGTAGGCTGAATCAATGGGACATACTTTGATCAAAGTAAACTTTCTTAATGACTTAATGTGAAGTTGACTAACAAACTTAACTCAGCTTGCAATCTGACAAAATGCGGAGTTAGCTGTCCAGCCGAATATACTTTAAAAACAAAATGTAGTTAAGGCCACAACAAATTGATCATATGTTATATGGATTCGCTCGCACCTTAATTTTGACGGATTTACAAAAAAAATTTTCCTTGCTCGCTCATAAAAATTTGGTCAAACCGCTATAAAAAGCAAGTGAAGAAATACTTTTTTTATTTTTTTTTCTTCGCTCGCTCGTCCCATTTTTTTTCCAGAAAAATCCGTAGAACATATGATCAACTTGTTGTGGCCTAACTGACAAACTGCATCTGTTCAGTTGACTTAATGTACAGTTATCTAACTATCTGATTATGTTAAACTGTGGAAATATGTTGACAAGCTGACTAGCTTCAGATGACCAATGGACGGTTAATGGCGGTTCAATAATTCAAACAAATCTAAGTTTTATGTAAATGTTTGTTTTATGGGTAATAAATGTTTCATCATACATTATACATTCATAGGTTGGTCTTCCCGCCAAGTCAGGTGTGGCCGGTGGTGTCTTGTTAGTTATACCAAATTTGATGGGAATATTTACATGGTCACCACCTCTTGACCAGTGGGGTAACAGTAGTCGTGGTGTACAATTTTGTGAGGTAAGTTTCATTAATTTATGATCAAACGAAATATTTTATTCTCCACCACACAAGTACTACTACATGTATATCCTAATACAATGCTCTCAGATAGACTATCTGGTAACATTGGAGTTAATACAAAAAAAAACACCATGAACGTCAAGTTATGTATGAAATGGCATTTCATGATCAGACAAAATGTTTATTACATGCTCTTTATAATACACAAATCTTGTACATGTACAGTTCAAGAGAGGTTTGTCATCATCAATATTTCATTATCTCTAAACTTGGTCAGTCTTCAGCATGTTTGAAGTGCTAACAATATAGCCACCCGGCTAGCTCAGTTGGTAGCACCCAAGTCAACAAACAAACAAACAACATGTTTGAAGTGCTAACAAGAGTGTTAGTAATGTAGATTGTGTAAAAGGTATTTCACTCTATATATGAAGGTTCCCTATATTGATATACCCAATGTAAAACACTTTTACTCAAAATTAACTCTATTAAATGAAAATTGTATTTAATGCCTGAAAACAAATCTGGATCGAATTTGGAAATTTATTAACGACAACACAAACATCGGCCAGTTTCCTCAGCATATCGCTAGTTTGCTCTTTACTCTTGTAAGTTCGATTTAATATCACATACTTATTCCTTTTGGTGCAAGATGGGTACCACGGTATAAAGCATTAGGTTGTGATATCCATAGGAAACGGATCAAATAACCCACAAGGTTAGAATAACATGTTTTATGCTAAATGACAATTTCAAAACATCAATGTTTTTTGTGGGGTATTCATGAAACAGCTTAAGTAAAACCTCATCTTTACATATCAATGAGACGGAGCTAAAACCTGTCTTACTACGTGTAGATAAAGAACAATGTAGACTAGTTGAACAATACCCCCATTCCTGTTTTCATTACCTTTTTGCTTGACAAAAACTTTAACTATGATATATTGAGGGTTACCGGCAAGACTGTAGTAACTCGCTCTTAACACAATGCGCTTACTACAGTCTTGTGGACAACCCTCGATATTATGTAAATATTTTACGTCATGATGAAATAATATTTATAGAATATTTGTATTTCTTACGTGTCGTACAATAAATGTAGTATAATAATGTTTAAATGATGGTGGCAGGTTATTTAAATAAAACTATTATTATTGTATCGCCAGACATCATTTAATAGTTAAAATAAACACTAATTGAAGACTTGAACTTGAAGGATTATCTAGTTATATAGTTTCATTCTTTAAAGATTATGTTGGTCCATTCATTTTTCATGTTGTTGAAAGCGGTCATGTCAACATAGACGCCACGATGGAATGTCCTATGGCTATCTTTTAAAGTGATACGTCATACTTTAAACTTGATATTATTTCAACCAAATTAGTGACGTACAAAAACAACATTAAGCAAAAATATGTTGTTATTATATATCTATTTTATCACAAACAAAGTTATTTACTTAACCTTATTAAGTGTGGACCATATTGAAGATTGGTTTACGCCATATATGTTATCCACAATAAATAAAGTCGTTATTACTATTATTATAATGTAATGCATTAAACAGCTTGTCTGTAATGTAGTTACAATGATGTTTCCTTTAAAGACCACCTAGGTAATTGCAAAATAATGCGATTGTGACGATTACCAAGTAACAAATACACTGATTGAGAAGAATGTCCCTATTTTTAAGACAATTCCACTATAAAGACCATCAATTATGTTCAAAAATGTACAGTACCCACTAACAGTTTAGAGACAACATAGATTTTATTATAATTCTTGAATTTTGATGATTATTTTTGGAGAATCATTATTCTTAATATATTAAAGTATGGTTTGTGATAAAATGGAAACAAATTTCATGAATGCATCACATCTATAAGATTCTGCATCTGATATCCTAAAGCCTCCAGAACCATGTTCATTGTAATTATTTTACATACCATAGCTTTCATGCTATATTTGTTGTCTCAGTTATAATTAAAATGATAAATAAAAAGTAAAGCACAAACTAACAGGCATTTCAAAATAAACATTTATCTTTTTTTTTGGTTAAAAGCTATCTAGTTGGTCTATAAAATGAAAATGTCTCCAAACTTTTGGTGGGTACTGACTACTGTATATACATTGTACTAAATGGTTATTAATGAATTTGAGTATTTTTGACCCATTAATATGTAGTAGATACAATGTAGTCCCAAAGACGATAAAGTTAGGCCTACCACTATTATACCCAATGCATTGTTATTATTGATAGAACTAGTTTTTAACCATGTTCAATTACTTTTTTTAATTACTTATATGCTATGCCCGGGTTGTTAAAATGTGATTTATTTCAATCCAAACTTCAAATATGGTATATTTTACGGAGGCCAGCTCACCTAATCTAGAGTTTTAGACCTTTGTCTATTATCATTAATCACATTAATTCACAAGGCCGAAGTTTTCTACTTATACCTTATTACTGGAGAATACTCAACAATGATGTCGATTTTTCATGAAATTGTTGAACCATCCAACCATTCGGGATACTAGATTTGAAATCATGCTCGAAGCTAACTGCGTCACAATCCTGGGTGTATACTTATTCACATTGTTTATACATGTGTATATACCACAACTACTTGTATTGTTCAACATACTTTCTATTTTTATATAGGAACTGGTGTCTAACTTCAATTTCCACAACTACGATAACCTGAAGCACACCAGTACAAAGTACGATCCACGTGGACGTGCTGTAGAGTCTAAAGCCCAGGATGTTGTCAATCTATTGTTTAGTGCTTATAATGGTGACGTCACAGCTATGAGACGGTAGGGGTTTTAAGCTCTGACGATAACAAACGTGATACAGAATTTCTATGATAAGTAATTCACCATGTCCTTTCAGATCTAAGATATTCTCACCAACTTGATGACATCATTCTATATGAATAAAGAATGATGAACTAGATTTTGGTAACTATTGTAAGTGAAGTGTTTTAAAGATCTAAGTGGAAAATTCATGTGTAGAGAATACCATCATTGATCGGCTGAGTTAACAGAAAGGATCACGAAAAAATTGTCGTAAAAAATCAATGTTGGCATTCCAGGACGCATTTATAAATAATGGACTGTAAGATTTCTCTTAACTGAGAAAACTGAGTTTTATAAGTGGTCCATGAAAAAAAGAAGCGTAATTTTGTAGTACAGTCTTTGTTGTGATCAATGCTACGCACATTCTTTACTTGATATTTTAGGTTGTTATTGGACATTTTGGTTCCTATATTTAGGTACGCTTCATTAAAATAAAAAAATTCTCGTTCCGTACATTAACTGAACAAATGTTAACAAATAATTGTTTCCTACATTAAAGCAAGCTTTGGTAAATGCAAAAAGTTCTTGTTTCGTCCTTGAGCATAACAAATGTAAAACATTTATGTTCCTACATTCAGGTACGCTTTGTTAGGTATGGATATGTCACTAGCTGATTATGATGGAAGAACAGCTTTACATCTTGGTGCTGCCGAAGGTCATGAGAGCATTGTTAGATTTCTGCTGGAGAAATGTGGAGTGCCAACTCATTTAAAAGACAGGTAATGGTGAAATATGTACCTCGCTTCTAAGACATTATATAAAATACAGAGTTTAAGTTTAGTGTAAATAAAAGGGATAATCACCGGCCTGTACCAAACAGGATGGTGATGATGCAGGTGCGGTCTAAAGTCTGTTTCCATATACATGTTCAGTCGACTTAACAATCTTGTATTCGAAAACTCATGATCATTGAAATCTTCTTCAGACAGGTGATCCCTCACAGTACCCATTTACAACTTCATAAATCGGAGCAACTGTAGATAAATTTCTTGCCCAATGAAAATAGCAGTGACCATAGTGGGGTTCGAACCTCTCGTACCCTAAGCTCTCGTTCTACCATTGTTCCATTTCTCCTAAAATGTAAGGTCAAGCTTGATGATTATGTTTCTAATGAATTTTAATAATTCATGTGAACTAAGTGCAATGTTGGTGAATACCATTACAATTTTTATTATTATATCGGTCTTCGGTTTCAATGTATTAACGAAATAACCTTTATATGGGTTTTGCTATGTGATATTAGGTGAATATATTAGCCATAAAATCTGTACATAGTAATTTGTGTAATATCCTTTATAAACATGTTTTAAATACTCTCCATTAAATAGTCAATTTTAAACAAACATATATTGGTTCTGGTTCCAAATACCAAGGTTTTCCTTTTTTGAAATTACCATTGCTTCTTTGAAAAAGATGCGAAAAGGTAATTGCACTCTAGTGACTGGCTTCATTCGACAGTTCCTCCACCCATGCAGGTTAAAGATACTCATTCACTTTCTCTTACAGTTAAAAATTCACTTGTTTTTCTTGTTGTTTTTTTTTAACTACTATGAGCACTTTATTGATCACTAATTCTTAGTTTTATATTAGTCTTCATTTTATTATTTTATATTTTATCATCTCTTAATCATTTTCATATTCATTTAAACTCATATTTCCTAATTATGCATATGATTGTGAAGCGCTTTTGAACATATATTAAATATGAAAAGAGCGCTATACAAATGCGGTATATAATAATAATAATAATTATAGATTCATTGTGGCTATGTTATTGCTGGGGCTTACCTTGGAATTGATTATTACTTGCTAAACGATTCATACTGGTTTAACATTGTACAAGCTGTAAAAACTTCAGTAATATTAAGGGAATGTAAAACACATTCGGAAAAAATGGTAATAATTATCGGCTTATTGAATATATTGTTTCTCTCAGACAGTAATTGGACGTTTGCTATATGTTTTTAATTGTTCTGTTTCACTCATATAATTGTATCATGAATTACAGATGGGGATTCACAGCCTATGATGATGCTTTGAGATTCAAACATTCCGACGTAGCAGCCATATTAAAGGAACATATGAAAAACAATCCAGATGCATCGAAAACCGAGGAAGACGTCAACAAAGCTTTGCAACAAATGAAAGTTGCAGTCAACTAAGTATCCATGATCATTTGAAAACCATAGTATTACGGCTAACTAGAAAACCAAAGCATTTGACATTCATTGAAACATTTGTGTATAGTTATATTGATATAGTAATACAGGACTTTATAAAGTACTCAAATTGAATAGTGCTATATGTTTACAACTATGTTTAACTTTTTCCATCAAGCTTTTCTGTGAACCGTGATGTTATACGATGAACATATACAATGGATAATAAAATCTTAGACCCTTTGTTTTCATTTTTGAGGAAATATAACATCAAATGACGAATCTTTATAAGATAAATAACGCCATCATCAAGAGCATTGACGTAGCAATGCATTAATGTTAAAGTATCTATAACAGAACACAGAAAAAAGTCATGAAAGAAAAATATTCATGACCTTTTGTGTAAGATTTTTTATTTCCACTCTTGAGCTCAGAAATGACAGTTTCGCTCGTCAACAAAGTTGACGAATACCACCAGTTTCCTAGTAGTCAGTTCATTTTGCTTTAAATTATTGATTTTGTTCAAAATGATTTAATTATCGTCTGTACGGACGAGTGTCGTTTATTCAGGAGAGCTAGATGACAACAACAAAGAAATTATAGCTTGATGTAAATTCACAGTGTAAAACTTTAAAATTAGCGGGTTGATAAAATACAGTACTGAAATTTTAACGATTCTTTTCATGTGAGTTTAACCATTGAAATTGTATGTACTGATAGTAATTCATAGCTATTTACTGTACTCAGTACTGTACTGCAATATATGTATATGCAATTGACCAGAAGAAGCGGTTTTGAATCTTAGGATTTATTGAAATTTGGTACCGTAGCACTGTTTTGACGTAAGCTATTCTTTGTCCTGCACAATACTCATTTATATATATACACCGTCTGCTGCAATCTTCGCGTACTTACAAGACCCGTGATCAGTATAAATAAACTGGGCTTGTCTATCACTGAAATGGTTAAAGCTTATTTTTACGTCCTATTTTACTTTTGAGTAATGTTTGGCAATAAGACCAATAAGAATTTTAGCATATAAAGGTGATTATACTTAGTAATTAAAATTGTCTATCTAAAAAACAGAAATGTATGCACCGCGAAATTAGAACTAACGCGAAATAGCCGGCTGACATTATACGTTGAACATTATACTCGTTTTATATTATTGCTTGTTTGATATTATTACATGTTATTATTGTATGATATTATTATTATTATGTCATTATTATATGATTAATCAGACAATCATTTGTGCTTGTGTTTAAATTTCATATGAAATATGTATTATATAATTATTGTACTATCATCATATAATGGGATTTATAGATGATATAATATTTCTTTTGTATTTGTCTCAAAGATTTAAACACATGTGAAAACAAGGAAATTTGGTCGCCTTTGGAACCGAACAAGTAATTTGTTTCATGACCCAAATAACGCTCACCCAGTTGCTCATTGGCATCGTGACAAACATTTCTTATAGGCGATTAAAAAAATGGAAACGATCGCCCAGCTAGTTATTAAGCTTTATGTTCCTATTAAATATTGTTCTTCATGTCTCACATTAAACATAGAACAGAACAGAACATATATTTTATTTCAGGGCTTGAGCAATACTCATCACCCAACATAAATGCATATAGCATACATAAAGTTAAACATATACCATTATTATTGGTTTGATATAATTTGATGATATAGTTTTGTCATTACATGTATTATATGATATGTTTAAGCAGACAATCGTTTGTATAGTGCGGACATATTGACCCCGACCTTACCTTTCTCATTTGCATCTTATTATCAGATACACATATCCTGGCGAAAATCAATACCACGCCTAATCTACACTTCGGCTCGTTACGTATTTAAAATAAGCAGTCGATTTACATTGATAGTAAATAGCATCGGCGGATACTTAGTAGAAGGGTTGCATGGGGCTTGTAGGTTTTGAGGGTGTAATGTCGGCTATGGCTTACATTATAAGTTTAACAAGACATGTATAGAGTATATATGTGCATTCAAACGTGAAACTTATTTTCTTACATTTGTAATTACAAATTATAATAAAATGGGCGGAGATGGCGGTTGTGGGGCTAAAACCTACAACTTTTGAATTAGTAGCTAGCCTCATCGTATAATATTCTGGTCCGGCCTATGTGTAATAGAGACTCATTGTACACTTTAAATGTACTTTAAATTAATCCCTGTGTTATAATTACATTCGAGCCTTGACGGTATAATCCGATTGTTTTCGAACATTAAAACTACCTTCGTATTCAATGTAATGAATATTCTTGCATAAAGGTCAGGTCGGGGTCAATGTGTCCGCACTATACGTGTGTGTGTATATAATTTATATGAAATATATGTTATATAATCATTATGCTATCCTTATATCGTGTGATTTATAGATTCTGTATTGTTGTTTTTGTATTTGTCTTAAAGATAATTGAACCATGAAACAGAGAAACATGATCGTCTGCATTTTCGCGTTTTAATCACAAGTCACGTGATTAGCCTTAATACAAGCATTCTAGTACCCCGAGTTTTTTTTAAGATTCTCAATCAAAGCTAGTATCGAGATTCCTACTAGACTCGGGCACGAGAATGAATACACATGGCTTATGGGAGAATGTGGAGTGCCATCATCTTTTTATAAGTAACCTATGAGTATTTAGAAGGTTTATTGGAAAATTACCAGGGACAGTATATTCGTAGGAAATGAATTTATAACCCATTATGTAGCAGGTTTATTAGAAAAAATAAACTGTTTTAGAAAAGTGAAACAGCGTCGGTTTTGATAATTTAACCTACACCGATCACAAACAAGTTTACGTGGTATTAGGTAACGTGAAAGTGGTACCAGTTTATTTTTATATTATACTACAGAGTATTGGTTTTTTTGTTTGCTATGTATAATAAGTGTATGTTTTCCCTGTGTTTTTTGTTTGTAATTATATCAAATACTAATTTTTTATATAAAAAGTGTTTTATAAAAACTAAAACTTGAAATAAAATCTTGTGTAAATCAGATTTGGTTTGCTTCATGATTCCTTCCTGAAATAAATAATAGTTTGTATTGTTAGCTCATCTGAGCATAAATGTACAGAATGAACAATTGTGACAGGGAGGATTGTCTGCCGTCTGTTGTCGTCTAAATTTCATCGTTAATACCATAAAGACGATATTTGCTTCGCAAGTCATTGCAAATTTGTTTGATTCAATAATAGGTAGATAGTTGTTCATCTGGAAAGAAAAAGAGTAACCCGGAGCGATAGCGCAGTTGGTAGCGCGTCGGGATTTGGATACTCGTGCCCGAGGGGGTGCGGGTTCGAATCCCACCCGGGGAGGTTATACCCTTCCATGAAAATTTGACAATAATGTCGATTTTCCTCCATTGATTAGACAATATGGAGAAGTTTCCGGCCTTGTGAAAGGGTAGGTGAGTACTGGTTATAGACAATGGTCCAGGAAAGCTAGGTTAGGTGCGCTGGACGCCGTGAAATGACCTAAATTGTGTTGATACGGCGTTAAATCCAATAAATAAATAAATAAAAAGAGTATTGTGTGGGCATTTCTCCAGCTTAGACGAATCTGAAGATTCGGGCTTGATTTATACATGTTCCCAGGACACATGCGAAATATGCGTCTGGCCACTAGACTACAGTTATTTGTATGACTAAGTAAACGGAGTGTTGAATTTGTGGTCTTCAATATAGAAGTCGACCATGTTGGACTGGTACTCATTGAACATTCAGTTTGGCATTGATTAACTTGTCATCCAACGCATACTTTGGGTAACCATTTTGTCGAATAAGAGAGTAATTCTCTCTGAAAGTTTGTTTTAAGTTATGCATTTTCTTTTATATACATGTAGTATAATTTAACACTTACCATTCAAATAGTTATATACTCGATCAGGACATGGAATGTTCATCAATCTCTGTACCGTTTGTCTACGCAATAAAACCGGTACGTATTTCAATATATTGCCATACGATTTTTTACCATATTGTGACAGGCCTAACTTCATTCGACCGTACAGTAATGGTAACATAGCACTGTTGAACCTCATTTTTCACAACCCGTGTTTTTCACAACGTGTGAAAAACGCGTACGCAATTTTCACAACTTGTGAAAAACACGTTAGTAACTTTCACAAGTTGTGAAAATTGCGTACGCGTTTTTCACAAATGAGCAATGTGAAAATTACGTTAGACATTTTTTCGATTTTTAGTCCTAACGCAATTTTCACAACATTGGTCAATATCATAGTATATTTTCAAGTATATAATATACAAAATTAATGTTTCATTTTTTTCAAATATTTTATTTAAATGGTTTACATCGCAACATGAGTGCAAGATGTCCCAACTACCCTAAGGTGTTCAACAAGCCAGTATTGTACCTTATTTTACTACCTTTACGTACAAGCAACCACTTTAGAACATAGAGAAGCCACCTTAAGGTCATAGTAAGCACATACATCCCATGGTACTGTTATAATGTCCGTATTCACAAGGTTTGTATCAGCTGCCCAAGTACAGCACGAATATCCATGGTAACATTTATGTCCATAGCAAATTCTGTCGAGCCTTGGTCGTTTAATTGGAGGAGAGGGATTCAAACTAGCGACTCCTTGGGGACGAAGCATGAAGCACATAACCCATTGTACGCCCTGACACTAATATTCATTTATTATGCATCGATGGCAACTTGAAAATTCTACAGTATTTCATATTTTGGTGAAATATACATTGTACCTTTGGTAAAAAAGCTTAATGTTGAGAAGATGCATGCATATTAAACTTAAATAAATATGATTACAGCATAGATAATTGATATATAAAAGTAAAGGTCATTGTATCTTTATTATGCAAACATTTGATATTAGTGAGTAATATCTTGTGAATTGTAACACAGTGGTCAATTTCAGAGGTACAGATTTCATTGTCAGATTTTTTATTTTCGCTTAATACTGGAATTTATATTTTGCATGGATAGTAACAAAAATGCTGTAAAAGTGTGCCGATAAAACCTCGAGGCGGTCAATATATTCCATTATTGCATATGTTACTATAAATAGTAACAAAATCGACGAGAAACTGCGCCAATATAGTCTCAATGTAGGCAATACATACAAGTATTGTGCAAGTGTGCCAAAATATCGATATTTGGCTCACTTCCTAGTGTGCCAAAAATCGATATTGAGGCAACTTCTGGTCAATACGCACCTGCAGTTTAACAACGACAGACTTTCCGCACGTTAAATTCGTACGTAATTAGCAACAAGAAGCTATTCAATTCTACGACGTTTGTTTTTTTCATATTGAAAATTAATGAGATAATCAACAACCAGACTTACGTTTTATAACAAGTTTTCATTAGATTCCAACGTTTCGGCTTTGGAAAAACAAACAATACATGTGACGTAACGTCAACGTGCAAAATAGCGCGTTACGTCGAGAAAAATTTGTATTTTTGTTGTAGAAAAATCATCATTACATGCATTGGTCAACATATGCAATAAAAAGGTTATGAAACAAGGCAAGTGTGCCTTAAGTCGATATCGGCACACTTTCCTCGGCATTAGCTCTCGGGCTAAAGCCCTCGGGCCAATACCTAAGCAAGTGTGCCGATATCTTCCTTAAGGCACGATTGCCCTGTTAAATAACCTCTACATATTTAACGATCTGTACAAAACGATATTTTGAACGTATAAAAGATAGAATAATAATCACATTTATGTTGTAACGAGCGCTTATGGCGCTCATTACTATTATTATTGTAAAAATGACGTCATTGGGGTCTACAACAAAACATTGACCACATCTAGAGTATCATTCGATTTCGGAACAACCTCGTCGATCATCTACGAAGATGTACCTCGGAAATCAGACGTAGTAGAAATACAACCAGGTTATAACAGCTTCTCACACGTAGTATTTCTGTGCAGTTCAGACTACATTACTACAGAAACTAACTTCGTAGATCTACTTTTTCACCTTATGATATCCGAGATTTATCTGCATAGAAGATCGCCGAGGTAAGTCCGATGGTAAAGTTATAACTTTCTCGATCGACCTCTCTCAAAATGCCATTATTTTTCCGACAAAACTATTTTAATGGTTTCATATTGTTTGCATATTTTTAAATATGAGATGCAATGCGTTAAACTGACGTGACCCGGGTGCGTAGAAATTCATTTTATGTATTTTTGAATTTATTTTTGTTTATCATAATACTGCATTTTGACCATGGCACTCTTCCTGTCTTCGATTATAGGAGGTTGGATTTAAAACATTATGAATTTTTCGAAGGGGTAATAAGTACAGAATTGTATGAAATAGACATAGCCATAATCCATTTTAAAGTGTACATGTATTCATTAATATTTTTTTTCAAGATGAAAGAAATATTAAATCGTTTTCAATATAGTTATTTCATTAAATATAGGATGGCGAGACAGGATAGAGCGCCATGATCGTGCGACCACATACACGACTCATGCAGGTTGTTTCGTCATCTCACGATGCCGAACGCAGAAAACAAAGCGTTTGACCAAGTACTAGTAAAACATCAACAGGTCTGGTAACCATGCCAAATTTCCCTTCTCTAAGAAAAAGGAATGACTTGGTGTTTGGGAACGACCAGAGCCAGTAAAATGCATCGCCAAAAAACGCTTGACAAAGTGAACAGGCAAAACTGTTCTGTTTCTTACAAGAACGTCTATGGGTCTATATACAAAATATTAATTACAAGGTTTTCAGTTAAATAATAGCGCTGTGCATAATTAATTAGTGTGTCAAATAAATCGTACATGGGATTATTTTACTTGAAATTTCATAACTATCATTAATACGTTTTTTACCAATCACAATTTAATTGCTTTTTTTAATTTAATAGTGCAGTTTATTTGTATTTGATAACAACTCACTAAATTGAGGATTCATCTTCCAAAATTATCTTCCCCATATTTAATGTCCTTTTTACAGTATTTAAGGATTGTTACAAGCTCTGAACTTTAGGACCCAAATAGCTCAGTCGGCTAAAGGGAAGGATTGGAAATAAGCATATGACATGAAAAGTTCAAGAGGTCGCTGGTTCGAAACCTAGCAAATGCATAAATTTTTATTTTTATATTTTATTTTTTAATATATATTTTTATTTTATATTATACATACATGTATTTACGTATTAAGAGGTAGCATTGACATATTGAGATATATAATCTTATGAATATTTTAAAATGAATAGTGTTATGTTTACGTTTATTGTGGTTACTTTAAGCTGTACATGTATTAGACCGTTCATTACTTTATAACGAAATTTTTATGGAGATATAACTTTAAACCATCAATACTTGGATTTTACCAATGGCTGAACGATGCCTAATTTTATGCTGTAGTAGGCGGAATAAAGATCGTAGAAAATTTTAGTTCATAAAACATGAAAGGTACATAATTACATTAAAGTATATCATATAAAAGGATGGTTGCTCTCAAGACTGTAGTAACTCGCTCTTTAATCCAAAGCTCATACTTCAGTCTTGCGGGCAACTCAGGAAATAAACCTACAATCATAATGATAAAGAGGACATTTTTTATATAAACGTAAGATATCTTTATAACATTGTAGATCTACATTATAAATATAATGATAAAACAATAATGATAAAAAGTCATTTTTTTCATTTAAAATATTCCTCATTTCCACAGAATATAATTCAACCTATTTTCTCACAATTCGTTGGAACTCAGGTAAAACAATATTAGTTGAGCAGCCAAAACTGCATTGTTTGGACAGTGAACAACAATGGATAACAAGTCATGTCTCTGAAATAGACAAGCGCACCTAAATAGCTAGCCCAAGCCTTTCTACGGCTATTCTCCCTCCTACCAATGATTTTTAATTATGTAGGGCAGTTGTCAGTTTCTGACGATGTGTTTACTTAGTAGTTGGTTAAAAGCTAAATCCAGAGATTTAACCTTTCCAGGAGGAGTGAGTAGGTTGACTGACCGTCGTCATATGACCTATACAATGTGTTGCCACGGCGTTAAAATCTACAAACAATCAAACAAACAAGCATGATATATAAAAAGTATTATTATAAACTATAATAAGATGTTGGTTTCTGTTAGAACATGGAACCGTGAATACGAAATAAAATACAATACCACATGTTAACCGAACAGAGGAACTGAAAACGACCGATAATATTTGAAATTTTTGACTAAGTTATCATTTGGAACAACCTCGGCGATCATCTACGAAGATATATCTCGGAAATCAGACGTTGTAGAAATACTACCAGTCTATAAGGTCCGACGATTAACTCCCTGGCAAGTTGTTTATACATCGACGTGTAAAATCAATATTATTAAAAAATGTGTATGCTAGATTACTAATTAGCTATACAAACAACATTCAGAAGTCATAGCAAATGGCCCTGGATTGTCTCTGTATACATAGAAACACGTCCAATTGTCATTTGCATGTCAGCATTTAATAATAACCTTGTTACACGTTTATCTCATCATCACATTAGAACAACGTCTCACACGTCGTTTCCTGTGCAGTTCAGACTACATTACTACAGAAACTAACTTCGTAGATCTACTTTTGCACCTTATGATATCCGAGATTTATCTGCATAGAAGATCGCCGAGGTAAGTCCGATGGTAAAGTTAAAACTTCCTTGATCGACCTCTCTCAAAATGCCAATATTTTTCCGACAAAACTATTTTAATGGTTTCATATTGTTTGCATATTTTAAATATGAGAAGCAATGCATTAAACTGACGTGACCCGGGTGCGTAGAAATTCATTTTTTGTATTTTTGAATATATTTTTGTTTGTCATAATACTGCATTTTGACCATGGCACTCTTCCTGTCTTCGATTATAGGAGGTTGGATTTAAAACATTATGAATTTTTCGAAAGGGTAATAAGTACAGAATTGTATGAAATAGACATAGCCATAATCCATTTTAAAGTGTACATGTATTCATTAATATTTTTTTCAAGATGAAAGAAATATTAAATCGTTTTCAATATAGTTATTTCATTAAATATAGGGTGGCGAGACAGGATAGAGCGCCATGATCGTGCGACCACATACACGACTCATGCAGGTTGTTTCGTCATCTCACGATGACGAACGCAGAAAACAAAGCGTTTGACCTAGTACTAGCAAAACATCAACAGCTCTGGTAACCATGCCAAATTTCCCTTCTCTAAGAAAAAGGAATGACTTGGTGTTTGGGAACGACCAGAGCCAGTAAAATGCATCGCCCAAAAAACGCTTGACAAAGTGAACAGGCAAAACTGTTCTGTTTCTTACAAGAACGTCTATGGGTCTATATACAAAATATTAATTACAAGGTTTTCAGTTAAATAATAGCGCTGTGCATAATTAATTAGTATGTCAAATAAATCGTACATGGGATTATTTTACTTGAAATTTCATAACTATCATTAATACGTTTTTTACCAATCACAATTTAATTGCTTTTTTTAATTTGATAGTGCAGTTTATTAGTATTTGATAACAACTCACTAAATTTAGGATTCATCTTTCAAAATTATCTTCCCCATATTTAATGTCCTTTTTACAGTATTTAACGATTGTTACATACTCTGTCTTTTAGGACCCAAATAGCTCAGTCGGCTAAAGGGAAGGAAGGGAAATAAGGGAAATAAGCATATGACATGAAAAATTCAAGAGGTCGCTGGTTGGAAACCTAGCAAATGCATAAATTTTTATTTTTATATTTTATTTTTTAATATATATCTTTATTTTATATTGTACATATTTACGTATTAAGAGGTAGCATTGACATATTGAGATATATAATCTTATGAATATTTTAAAATGAATAGTGTTATGTTTACGTTTATTATGGTTACTTTAAGCTGTACATGTATTAGACCGTACATTACTTTATAACGAAATTTTTATGGAGATATAACTTTAAACCATCAATACTTGGATTCTACCAATGGCTGAATGAAGCCTAATTTTATGTTGTAGTAGGCGGAATAAAGATCTTAGAAAAGTTTAGTTCATAAAACATGAAAGGTACATAATTACATTAAAGTATATCATATAAAAGGAGGGTTGCTCTCAAGACTGTAGTAACTCGCTCTTTAATCCAAATATCTTACTTCAGTCTTGCGGGCAACTCTGGAAATAAATAGATTATATGTTCTGTATTGTTTTTATGATCATAATTTTGTATAAATTAGTTTCACAAGTATTGTTTTGTTATGAATTTGAAACACATTCAGGTGTGTCAAATATGTAAATCTTCACGGACCCAACAATTTTCATCAATTTTCATCATACATGTATAAGCCTGGAAAACGTTTAGTTAGTCTGTTTATGTAGTAAAAGTATTGTGATAATGTGAAATGCATTCAAATTAATTCAGTGATCACGTAAATCGTTATTATTTCAATTTATGTTCCGTAACAAGCTCACTATGCTCCGTAACGAAATGAATTTTCATTCTTAATGAAAGAAACATCAACATTTTTCTTTCAACTTAAATAAATGAGTCAATGGAAGTAAGATTAATTGTAAAATTGAAAATCTGAAAGTCATCCATCACAAATTTTTCAGATTTATGCTTCATCCTGTACCTGCACTAAAATATGTTTTCTTACACACATACCGTAACTGTTAGTGCTAAGGCCTAATTTTGCTTTTAACATGCTCAAGCGATCAAAAGAGGAATATCGAAAACAAAAACAGTTTGTTTCTTCCATAAATTATATCATATAGCATGTGAAATACTTGTTACGCAAAATAGCCGTTACGGAGCACAGGGGTTTCGTAAGAGTTTCCCTCAATAAATATAGAAGTAACAATAAATGTGCGCGTAACTTGCACTTGATCACACCAATGTACAGTGGCAAACAACAATTCGATGTAAAACACCTATATTGTCGCTAGCAACTGCCCTATGCTCGTTATGGAAGCATTGTTGAACCTCATTTTTCACAACCCGTGTTTTTCACAACTTGTGAAACTTGCTAAAGCCCTCGGGCCAATACCTAAGCAAGTGTGCCGATATCTTCCTTGAGGCACACTTGCCCTGTTTAAGAACCTATACATATTGAGCAAAGTTGCCATTTTGAACCTCGTTTTTCACAAACGTGTTTTTCACAGGTTGTGAAAAACGCGTTCTGTGAAAAATGAGGTTCAACGTTGAACCTCATTTTTCACAAACCGTGTTTTTCACAACCTGTAAAAATTACGATCGTGGTTTTTTCCACGTTTATTACAACCTGTTTTGTTATAAAAACCCTAATTATATTAAAGATTTATTATTAACGGGTTGGTAAGTTGAGCCAATTTTGTAATAACTCGTTTGCAATAAAATATGACAACTTGTTTTTCTGTCGAAATCTTCAAATTAACATGGCAAAATGTAAGAATTTTGTCTATTTGAGAATTAATGTTTGCTCGTTTAGCATTATTTTCTTTCTTTACTATTAATTTAAAGTATTAAACTATATTTTATAATCAAACTAATACAACTAGACACTTTATTACATTTCAGGTTTTATACAAAATGCGTCTGTATGTTTGTAATAACCCGTTATGTAATAATTATTACAATTCGGGTTATTATTACAAAACGGGTTGTAACAAACTTTGAACCTCATTAAAATAAACTACTACTAAAAAATTACATGTGTGAAAAATGCGTTAATACCAAAAAACTCAAGTTTTTCAATCACTTTTTTCGTCACATTTGAAGTTGTGAAAAATGCGTTTCTATGCTTGTATGAATTTTGTATGCTAACGTGATTTTCACACAAGTTGTGAAAAATGCGTACGTGTTTATCACAAGTTGTGAAAAACACGGGTTGTGAAAAATGAGGTTCAACATAGCACTACATACCGAAATAACGTAATCATTATATCCCCTTATTGTTCGTTTTTTCTCAACTGTCAAAACATAAATAATTTCACGATGACTTCGTGCTCTTTGTCTAACACTCGTGATATTGAGACAGTGTGTAATCATTCACCGTGAAATTATTAAAACTTTGACAGTTGAGAAAATATGGACTAAAGCAAAATGACATTTTTTATATTTGACTCTCACGAATTACATAACTTACTGGGGTTTTATTCGGTAATAAAAAGTGATAGTACATGTAAGCATGGCGTGTAACGCTATACTTTTATGTCATCCGGAAACTCAATGATAATGAAAGGTTGCAGTTTAAGCACAGTTTTCACTATGATATTATCTGTATATAAAATGGAAATAAATCATTAAATGGTATAGAAACTAAGTATGGATAATTTTAGATAATTTCAGATTATAAAAATAGTTGATTCATACAGTTTAAATCTGGCATTGGTTATTGGTAAAGTACATGTTAGTAAAATGCTGACAAACAATTTCAACCCATCTTCTTTCTCATGACCTTGCTTAAAATGAACTAATGTTCTTAATAACGTATTTTTGGCAACGATTTTGCAATTTTGTAAATTTCTAAATCAGTATGACCAATTATTGTAATATAGGGACCGAAATTTTAAGTAGGATTAACTATTAAAAGCGACCTTCCAAATCCTCTTAAATTTAACCTTGAATTCTTAAGTCTAGGTTTTTTCTTTCTGAAGATTGTTATGCACTGTTATACACAATAACACAATGATTAAGACTTCTAAGTACTAACCATAAGATCTTCACTCATCCATTGTCGATTTCATCCTTTGTTTCGGAAAGAAGGTTTTTAGGGTCAACCTATCTTGAAGTTTGAATGTTATAAGTTACACTGCGGTTTAAAGACTGCCTCTATATACAGACGACTTTACAATTTTTGTACGATAATTCCTGATCATTGAAATCTTCTTTAGGTTGGTGATCTCTCACAGTAACCATTTACACCTGGGTAGAGTGGAACAATTTTTTGCTCAAGAAAATTAGCAGTGCTCCATGTGGGATTCTAACCCAAGACCTCTTGAACCCTAAGCGCGCGTCCTACCTCTGGACCACTGCTTCTACTAAGTACATGTATAGAAAGCTATGTACCTATTTTGTTATACTATTCTTATTTAGTGTTTGTGTTTCACTTAATGCCTACACGGGCAGTATTTGCCGAATGCGAGTATGAATAAAAGGAGCTTACTTTTTACACACAAAAATAAAAATAATTACTATTTTGGTCTGAATTGAAATTTTCATAAAGATTAATTTAATGTAATACATAATAGTCTAATAATTAACACTTGGGCGTGTATGTCTAAAATTGCCATGGACTCTCTATGTGTTCAGATATTTTGACAGCCTAGGCTATAGCGCAAAGATGGAGCTATTGCAGAAATTGGAATGCGGTGGTCCCGGGTTCAATTCTTTAACAATGTAACAGGTTTTTGCACTACTAAAATATTTTCAACAATCAAGATATCACTATCATCATCCTTAATATTGTTATAATTATAATTATTTTGATCATCATCATCATCATCGTCATCATCATCATCATCATCATCATCACCATCGCCATCGTCGTCGTCGTCGTTATTATAATTATTGTTCAAATTATTGTTATAATTATTGTTATTATAATTATTATTATAACTTATATGTTATTTTTTTCATACATGTATTTAAAAATAAGAATCATGTGGCTTATATTTACAAATTTCATACTTGTATTTTATTTGCTAATCTTCACCTTATTTTCTTATCAACAGTGAATCAAGTATGACTATTTTTTTATTAGTTAAAACA
Organism: Mactra quadrangularis; assembly: GCA_025267735.1. Lineage (NCBI taxonomy): Eukaryota > Metazoa > Mollusca > Bivalvia > Venerida > Mactridae > Mactra > Mactra quadrangularis. The sequence continues at coordinate 49,161,570 of CM046303.1, read as the reverse complement.
CGTGTATCTATTATGTACGAGTATATCGTCGAAAACTAGAAACACATAAAAGTTGGAATTTCCATTCAGAAACAATTTACAGACTGGCGTCTACTAGCACCAAAACATATGAAGAACTTCAGACCAATCTATTTCTCTACAGACACTAAAACGTAGGGCATTAACCGCTATGGTCAATTAAGCATATAAGTGTACCTGTGGAATACTGAATGAATAGGTCTTAACCTAAGCCTTAGAGGGCAAATGTAATAATAGCTCTAGGGGTTAAGTCATATCTTAAACCGATACGCTCAGTAAGCCAGTATTGATTATTCAACCTTGAACTTAATTTTAGATTATTGAAATACAATACAATTTGTCAATAACTTCTTAATTGAATTGAGGCAGGGTATGGTATAGGGTAGTCTAGTTACCTCTACAGTACTGTGCAGTGTACAGGAGCGGTGTGTCCGAAAGTGCAGTGTCCGAAAGTATATATTTGAGAAGTTAATATTTTCTTATAGGATCAAACAGGATGTCTTATCATCAAATGGCTAATCTTGAGTAAGTACTTTTATTTTTTAGTCGTCTATTCTTATTCCAATGGTTATGTTATTAATGATGTAATATGTAGCGGTAAATAATAATTACAGTGGAGTTTTGCTATAAAGGCCTTATTGGTTATTGCACAATAATGCCATTTTTGATGATTTTTAAGTTCCAAAATGATTAATTTGCGAAGGAAAAGGTGCTTATATATATTTATATATATTTAGACTATCATATTTTTAAGTCATAATAATTAATATTGGAACTTGACTGATATTATTGCTATTATTATGTGTTATTAAAATTAAATTATTACTTAACGTAATGAAAAAAATGACATGATTTTGCAATAACTGAGCATTATATCATTAATATTATATTCTGCTGTCAAAACGTTACTAGCTGTAAACTAGTCTCATTTAATGGTTGGAGGCCATCGACAGTATTTTTATGATACAATGCTTTATTAAGTAGAAAAATGTATATACAAATTTGTTTAGGTAACTTAAAAAATGTATCTAAATTATTTAAATTTGATTAAACCAAACAATACATCCCTCTAGTATCATTGTTATGAAACATACTTACAAATAATGAAATGTACTCGAATGCATAGTTCGTACAAAATAACAAAACGTGTTGGTGTAAACATTAAAAAAGAACTTAAAGAACTTATTCAATCCAGAGGTAGGCAGTATTGAAATAAAAGTTGTATAGTTAATTTTAACAAAATAAGTGTGGCGGATAAGCCATCACCCCCTTGACCAATCATGCATATAATGGTAAAGCACTCATGAAGACACTGTTAAACAAAAACATATCAAAATATTATATTATATATTCTTTTAAATCTGAGCATCCCCAGTCGTCGAATAGTTCATTGTATTGTTAATATAAACAGTGTTTTGTTTTTTTGTACGAACTATCTATACATTCTTGTATATTTTGACTTGTCTGTGGCTTGTATATTTTTATACTTACTTTATTACTTATGTTATTTATCGTAAATTTACTCAACTTTGAGTGAGGCGAATGTTAACGGAGTGCTGATAAGCAAGAACACGTGTTAGATATACGAATTAAACGATTTAAAACATGGGGGCTGTTGTATTGTATTTTTGTTGTTTTGAAGAAAACGTGTGAAAGAGATAATTTCTCCAATAACTACAATTTAACTTTTGTACATATAATTCTCGTATTTTACTTCCTCAATTCGAGAAGTCGATTTTTGATGCCTGTGGTTGTAATGCTACAGTCCAATAAACATGAAAATAGCCGTAAGGGCACCGTAGGGAGCCGTGCGATCAAGCTCCGCAAAGACCCGTACGAACTCTTGCATACCCGTACGGTCTGTTACGTATTTACCAGGGTCTGTGAAATGAGCCTAGGATACACGTATCAGTTTTAAAGTCAAATCGTAAACAAAATCGTGGCCGAGTATGGATTAAACTTACATATCCTCCAGCTACGGCTCTGCATGGGTGTGTTGTTTTGTGCCATGTGCGTACCGTCACCTTAATACACGAGGCTTCCCACGGCCTACGACTGTCTGCACGTACGGGTCCGCAACAAGCCACGATTTTATGGGACTCGGGCATTATGGATAATTCTGACACAAGACTAAACAATTATTAATTGCAATATCAGATGAAAGCTACATGAAGATATATTCATTTAAACCAAGTAAGAAAACTGCCTAAGAAACCTGAGATGATCAAAATATAACACGCATTTGAGATACAATAAACATACCAAATCATTTTGCTTTCTAAATTTAAGTTTGACCAAGAGTCAATTTCTTAAAAAATGTGCCCTTTCATCGGAGAACACTAAATTATTTCTATTCTTGTTTTTTGTTAACGTTGACATTATACGATCCAAATCGTTTGAGAGCTTAATTATGTAATTTGGAGTTTTTTTAATATCACGAGACTTTTTTCAAGTTTTATCAGACAATAACTAACTGATTTAATTATTGACCGCCAACCAATTCTACTTTCGGTTTCGATCTACTTTCACTTGGAAATGCAACAAGTAACACTAACTTAGTTAAGCGATTGTTGCATTTATTCAAAAGGATTTGTTCATTAGATATGTTTGAAATAGATGAAGTAATATTTTCTTTACTGTCCATAGACGGTGTTACTTTTGATTATATGGCTTTATAATAAAACAAAACATAGTACATACTCAAGAAGGTTCTAGAACGATTTTAAACTGTTCATGCAATTCAAATTACAAATGATCCCCTTAATATTGTTCTACATTTGTTTGCCATCGTCTCTGTTTATCAGACATAATTAAAGACATCGTCGGTAATTTTTCATATTGTTTTGTATTGTGATATCACTTAACTCCAATTAAAATTGACGATGAGTTTAACTCAACTCACTAAGAGTAAAACAAGTTAAGCAGACGAGTTCATGAGTGTCCACTGACGAGAGAGATCAGTAGCCTGTTAATTTACCCCGAACGTTCCGTAACGCAAGGGTCGGAACAACTTAACCCAAAGACAACTCAACCCGAGACAACTCAATTCCCAACTAACGGGTTGATTTGTCACAACTATGAGTTGAGTTATCCAGGGTCGAGTTCATATTCGGGTTGAGTTTTCCCGTACTCGTAACGTTAGCTAAAAGTCGTTACTGGGCACGCTGCAGCTATTCACGAGTGCCCGCTAAGCCAGGCCATTCTACAAATATAAGGTGAAGATATCACACCGTTTGTGTACAGAATGAAGTCAGACTGAAATGTAATAACATAATCATACAATGTTTTCTATCACGACGCCATTAAAACTGAATGTTTAAAAGTATTGTACCTAACCGCCAATTTGTAGTATAACTCTATATCTGATTGGACAACAAAGGGTACAATATTCATTGTCAGTATCAGATTTCTGATGTAGATTTGGTTTTTGTTCTATTAAAGGTTAATTGTCTATGGGTCAAACAAATATACCTTATTGATCTTGAAATGGCTAAGGTTTGTTTTGTGGATGTTTATTGTACCATATAGCCTTTATAGCTGAGACTATATCCACTCATTCTAAAATATATACGATTGATAGGAAGCATGGAGTATGATTCCATTTAGGATAAGATGACTGATTATTTGGATTTGCATATTCAGAACTCCAAAACAATCCGTATAGCTCCGTAGTCAAAACGATATGCCGCTAAACCAACTTTGAACTCCCGCCGAGCCAACGCCCGCATGCGCAGAACGCCGCTCTATCAACAAACGCGTCACCGCAGAACCAACGCTCACTACCGTTCCCTACCGTTAAGCAAACGCTATAGCCACACCGGCTGGAGCGGTGCACCGCTAAGGCAACGCCCGTGTATTCTTTTTTTCACATGTTGAGCACGGATATAAACGTTGTCGAAATTTGGTTCCCTCTTCCTGTCGTTTAAGGAACGCTCTAACAAAGTTCCTGCTGTGTGACCGGGCCTTAAGTCTAGCGTCGTGACCGTTGGCAAACACCTGCCAATCTGTAATCTGATACATAAATATGTATTTATTAAGCAAAAATATAAACACATGATTGAACTGTATTGTTTAATATTGTGATAGAAAGGTTATTGAAACAGTCTGGATTTATATAACTCATTATACGAATGACCGACTCTATAATGAATTATGTTAGTGTGAACTTATTTATATAACAAATGATCGACACTTTATATTGATATGATTTTATCTAATTCTTAATGAATCGTATAAGTACATTTATTGTAAAGTAAGAATAATGTGTATTCATACTTATTTGGTCATGAATAAATATATAATTTTCCGCATCATGATTTATCATTTAGATCTATCTAATATAACATCAATTCAAATGTGATTAACAATGGGACGTCGCAACTTTATTTTGACACCGGGACATCTTTCTACTTACTGGGCTAAACGCCACGGGCTGATGAATATCATAAAAGAATCAAAAAAAAAATCTACTATTTAAGTTCCAACAAAAAACAACAACACTGTTTATAATAACAATATAGACAACTATAGACAACTTGTGTCTTAGTTGTTGGTGTAATGGAAAGCGTTCTACCATAACAAACATGATTTACAAAGTGGTGATGGTTTATCAACCATGCTAATTTTGTTAAATGAATCACACAAATTTTATTTTCAATACTGCCTACCCCTGAAATGAATTGTCTCATTTTTAATGTTTACCAGAATACGTTTTTTTTTTTTTGTACGAACTATATAACCCACGACGAGGGAAGCTCAGGATGACAATAACATAAACAATTGTGATAATATGTTTTGCGAGTGTATTAGTTGTTGGTGTAATGGAAAAGCGTTCTACAATTACAAGCAAGATTTACCAAGTGGTGGTGGTTTATCCGCCATGCTATTTTTTTAACTTGATGAATTACACAAATTTTATTTTAAATACTACCTACCACTGAAATGAATTGTCTCATTTTTAATATTTACCCAAACACGTTTTGTTATTTTGTACGCATTATAAGTGATTTTTTTACTTGGCGCGTCGATTTAACAAAATAACAGTCTAATTGTCAAAAATAGGGATAGATGATATTTCAGAACTATTTTTTAATTTCTGTATAAAACAATTGTGTAATATATACAATCTTATTCACTCAGCCACACAGTACTGAATAATTAATTTTGTTTTTATAAGAATAAATAGTCTTAAACTGCTACATAGTAGTGTGGACTCATGTGTCCCCCCCATAAACGCTTGAACTCAAAATTAAAAGTACAATAACATGCCATGTTAGAAAATTCATGTATATTATTTGACAACATTAAACATGCACTGTATGCATAGTCGTGAATTTCCGTATAAAATTTCCGTAAATACACGAATGTATTACTTTAAGTTTTAGTAATAGAAGTCTAAGATGCATCTAAGGACTTGGTGTAGTGGTAAAACGTACCGCCTCACAATTCAGAGGTTACGGGTTCGACCCCACATCAAACCTTATTTTTTGCAATTTAAACATAATCGGTACATGCTTCACAAATACTTGTTAACACGGCAGCGCGCAGATTCCATGATTTTTAAAAAAACTGAGCGATTACTATTATTACACACATAATGGGCGTTTTCATGTATGAACGTTATTCAGTCTTAAACCATGTCACAAATTTATTATAAAATATAAATAAAGACAATTGTATAATAAAGGGACAAAAATGTCGTTAAATGATATATAATTAATATTCAGTCAATTGGTAAAAGTAATAAGTATGTCATAGTGTTTCTATGTTACTAGTGTTTGCGAATTTACAAAAATATCAACCTGTGCGGGAATCGAACCCGGGGTATTTCGATTATCAAGGCAGTACTTTACCTCGGCACCACAAACCGTTTGATATAATACAATCGTTACTTTTTCATCCATATTTTGTATTGTCCCTTATTAAAGCAACGAAACTTGACGAATGTACACGAACTATGCCGTAAATCGATACGGAAACTAATGAGGTGCATGTTTAATATTGTCAAATAATACGTGCATCACTTTATTTACCTTTTGATTAAGCAAGCCCATTGTTTAAAGTACATAAACACACATGGCTAATTATACGAACTGTATAAATATGCAATACAATATACAACCCTGTTACAAAATCTATTACTATACTTGTTCATCCAAGGTCACTTATTAAAGTCCTTGGTAATCTTCTTAAAGTAATCACCAGTGACCCAAGATGGTCAAGAGGTTAATAAATGTTACATACAAGTTCTTTTCTGGCATGATTTTAAGTGTCAATGTATAAAATATCAATACAGCAGTTTGATACCAAACTGTTTTATTCAATGATTCTACGGTTATTGGCTTTGAAGTATTTATAATAGTTGAAATATGAAAACGCTCTCCTCAGTGAATTGAGTATGTTCCGAGTGCTGGGAATATAGCCACATGATCTTTAAAGCAATGTAAAAGAATGTGTTTTTGTGCCAAATTTACAACATTTGTGATCCCTAGGGTCTAAACAAGTATATCTTTTAAACTAACGCTATTTTTCTTACTAAATCACATTCGAGTCCGCTTTCTGGCGTCCAGTATACTGCTCAGTATATATACAAAGTGTTCCATAATACATGTTGCCATTTTAAACGTTTATTACACATATTTGTTATATTAGTATGAAAGTTACATTACAGGAAATATAATATGATAAGTTTTATGAAGTGTACATATAATTACGGAAAAATATTATATTTTTTTAATAATTTACTGTTTCACAATCGATTTAAACTAAATTTGTATTATTATGATATGGGAAATATTGGTCAAAATGGGGTTTGCACTCTCTCCTTCAAAATCATCTTGTTGAATAAAAAGATTCCATAAGCGAATAATAGATATTTGTATAGACCCGAGGGTCATAAATGCTGCAACATTCTTACAAAAGACGGTCATTCCAGCCTGACTTGATTTATCATAAAGATGAAATGTTTGTATTATTTATATATAAACATGTACAATTGTAATATAGATATTGGTTGATTAAAGAACCCATAATTGATCGTTCATGGGTAAAGATATACCTTCCAGATATTATCTAGTTAGTTTATTTAACCTTTATTAAAGAACAGAACATAATTATTATTATTATAGATGTAATTTATTTGTACTGAACTAATTCAGCGTTCTAACAACATATTTTAGTATGACAAATACTGGGTGTGTAGTCACGTGATCTCAGAAAATAAACGAAGACCTGCTTTTTCGTCGAATAATTGAATCAACTTTTAGTGATAATGGATACCCATATAGCGTAAAAAATGTTACTTTTTTAAAGCAAAAATATTTTATCCTGTGAACTGTAATTGTAAAAATGTGAATCTTCCGCACAAAATAATTTTAAAATAACCTAGATTACCACTCGACAAATTTTCCAAATTTGGCGCCAATATTGTCGGCCATCTTTTTCTAAACATGACATATTTCGAAATTGCGACCCAAATGCTCAGAATGTTCTGAAAATCAATTGTACAATGAGATAAAAAAAATTCCGCGGACCAAATTTTGCGCTCTGACACCCCCCCCCCCCTCTCTCTCTCTCTCCATTGAATAGACAATGAATGTTGTAATTTTCAGTACAGTTTTTATTATGATAATAATATTATATTATACATATACCAGTTTTCTGGTTGATTTATTTATAAATTATACGCAAGGTATTCATGAACATCATAATATAGTTTATTATAACCGTATCAATAGATCTTTAACTTTTACAAAATATTTACAAAAATGTTATGGCGTTTTTATAAATGATGTTTCTGAGGTCATTCACTTTTGTATATAAAGAATACATTATCTTTTCTAAATGATCTGGGTCAAACAAATTCTATTAATTATTTTGTAAGTGGTCCAGTTTTACTCGGTCAATAGAAAAAAGTACATTCACCTACATAAAAAAATATAAACATTCTGGAAAAAGTCTTCAGAATCTCAGAAAACGAGAATAATTGGCATACTAAATAGTTGTGAAAACGTAGTGAAAGCTAAGTACTACAATATATAAATATAAATGTATATATATGCGCAAACATGCTGCATAATTCTTTTTTCTTTTGATTGGGTTAAACGTCGTGTCAACACAATTATGGTCATTTAATGGCAGCCAGCTCACTTTATATAGCTTTCCTGCACCTTTGTTTATAACCAGTCCTCACATACTTTCTTTCAAGGTCAAATACTTCTTCATGTTCCTTATTTATGAAGGAAAATAGAATTATAGCCGCTTTTTCATGGAGGGGTATAATCAGTCTGGTGGGGCTTGAACCTTCAGCTCATTCGGGACTTTAGATTTTGAAAATCTTGCGCGTAACCTTCAACACCACGGACCCGGCGTTGTGGTATTCAGATTCATTCTACAATGTATCTTAGATTGTTACTTTAATGCAGGAGAAATAGTTATAACAAGTGCTTTCAACCAAAATCGAGGCTGTATTTTCTAATTTGAGGCTCAATTATTTTAATCGAAGCTCTTTTACCTAAATCGAGGCTCTTTTACCTAAATCGAGGCTCTTTTACCTAAATCGAGGCGCTATTACCTAAATCGTGGCTCAACGGAAAATATCAACTCACATAATTTATCATGTTGTATTTGGCTTAAGTATTCAAAATATTTGCAAGTGATTTTTGTAATGTTGGACTTTGTTACTAATCAACTCTAGGCAAAATACTTGTTAATAAGAGATAAAATATCAAACATGTTTTCTTCACTTGAAAACATATCAAAGTTTGAGACAGTTTTCCCCTGCGTCGTTTGATATTTGAAACATTTGTATGTATTTTAAAGATATATAATTTAAGAAAGAAACATTATAAACCTTAAATATATTTTAAACATGAGTATAAGAAAAGAAAATTGGTTTACAATAAGCACTGCGTAGTATATTAGGTTTTGAATTGTACACCGGTGTTAATTTAATGCAGATAATTGCACTAAATTGTTTAACTTAAAAGAAAATTAAGTCTTTACTTTTTTTCTGTCTGTCAACTGAAATGCATTGAATATATTTAGGAGAAACATAGAACAGAACAGAACAGATACTTTATTACAGGGCGTGAGTAAGACTGATCACCAAAATAAATACAATATACAAGAACATACATATGCAATTTCATGCGACATAAAAACATGAAACTAATATACATGCTTTTACTCATTTGTGTTTGCAAAACCTGACAAAGGGATTATTTAGACCCGCATGAACTTATAAGAATGTGGAGTAGGGTGACCTATATAATTAGAAATTCGGCCATTCTGTTTAGTGAGCAGATTAAATCCGATTGTGTCATTGTGTCATTCGAGCAAGCCTAACTCACGCCAATTTTGCATGGTTTTCATAGAGCATGAGACAAAAATAAGAATTAAACCATGTATTTTTGAAAGCATCAAATCTTACGGCGACTGGTTCAATAATTGTGAGCTGATTATATGATATCATGGTTAGACAATAGGTTATGTATTTTATCCTATTCTAGGTCTGATGTATAATAACCAGTTTAGATTGCTGTCTGCAATTAAACCTTTAAATCAAATGTCATAGATAGCTAAGTTTTTTTTAAGAAATTCGTTGAACTGTGTAAATTTACATATATATTTTTGCATAAGGTTTTGATTGGTAGAGTTTTGTAAAAATAAACGTGTCACTTAGAGTTCGGATCGGTCGCGGATTAAATATTATATATTTATTTGTTTGATAGATTTATTCGGTTTTTTGCGCACAACCTTTGGCATTTCTGTTATGGCCTTGCTTACTTAAGGTTCTTTTTTGCATTGTTCACTTTGTATAAAAGAAGTAAAACAGTATAAAATTGTGATAGATTTTTTGTATAAAGGTTTTTAATAAAAAGTGAAAATAAAAATGTCGGACATGGAGAAATCTTTTACAAGTAACCCAAATTTGCTAAAAAGAAGGTCTTCAAATTTAAAAGAATGGAAAGAAGGATTAGAGTAAGTACCAATAAACTCATTGATGTTCTATATCGAGGGTTGACCTCAGGACTGGAGTAACTCGTTCTTTAACGCAATGCACGGACAACCCTCAATATAGTTGTGTAATGGGTGTATCTTACATGTTTTGCATGTTCATTTGTATAGTAAGATTTCTTTCACCTTACGAAGGTCACGGCGCTTATCTTTGTAAATATGGGCTTAGCCCTAAAGAGGTTGATACACCCGATTTAAAAGAATTAAGCAACATTATAAATAATTTCTTTACATTTTTGACAATTTTTCGCGTGCTTGTAAACACGTTTCAGACATGATGACCTAACTAACACTTTAAAGACATATTGGTCGTTATATACACTCTTTGTGTGCACGAGATTCACGAGGGAGAAAAAATTGGATAATTTATACATGTATAATACTGACACCATATTATAAATAAGATGAAAATAACGTAGCAAGGTTTTAGTCCGAAAAAATATTATGCTACTGGGATTTGAACCTTAAGCCTTTAGGTCTGACGGCTGACGCGTTACCACTGGGCTAAGGATATCAGTTAGTGAGATTCGTCAAATTAATTGTAATTAACACTTGCTAGTATTGTATTGCACACCTGTTCACTGCATTGGGATCTTCTTCATGAATATTCAATGCACTTTGACCTTCGTAAGGTGAAAGAAATCTTACTACAGGTCGTATTCTAGGTCATGCGTGTTTTTGTACTTTAAACAATCGACTTGCCCACTAGATAGATGAATAAGCTAATGTATGAACAACATTTTATTGATTTAAACATACCAATTTTATATGTAACATTTATCTTAAAAATGTGTATGCACGTTGTGAATTTATAAAATGATATGTTTATAAAATAAGAGTAAACTAATTAAACTATAAAATTGTTAAAATATTTCACCCCTAAATATTGGTGTTTAATGGAACTGGCTCTGTTTATATACACAATGTTTATGTGGACGACCTGTATACTATCTTATTGATGTTTATATTGACTACTTCATAAATGTTATACTTTGTATTTTACTTTTAGAGTTTGTGAATACGCTGGATTTGCGACTGGCAAATGGGAGTGCTGTAACAAATGGGAATGAGAGAATGCGTGTGAGAGTGCGTGTGTAGAGTGAGGGTGTGTGTGAATGCATGGGGTGTGCGAGTGACAGTGTGTGCGAGTGCATTACAAGTTTACGAGCGAGAGTAACAGGATGTGGGTTTGTGAGTGCACTGTGTTTACGAGTGAGGGTAACAGTTTGTATGTGAGTGTGAGGGGTATGCGAGTGACACTATGTTTGTGAGTGGGGATATTTGTGAGTGACTGTATGAGAGAGTACACTGACAGTGATAGTAACAGTAGCTGTGTTAATGAGAGAAACTAAATGTATAGGTGTTAGTGCGTAGGGTATGCAAGCGACTGCATTATGTAAGCGAGTGACAGAATACATGTATGTTTGAGCGCGTTGTGTATTTGAAATTGACTGTATGTGAGTGGGTGAGTTATGAATGTAAGTGTCACCTTTTGTGAGGATGTGGGTGTGCAAGCAAATAACTGTAGGCTTTTTCAAACACTGTGAGCCATAAAACCAAGTTAGAGTTAAGGAATCTTTTTTTATTCTAGTTTATTTTACCTCTTGTTCACTTTGGTGCAGTAAACAGCAATATCACTATGCTAATATTTAATTTTAAAGGTGATGCTGCAAAAATGCTGTCACAAAAACCTGACATGCCACCGTGAACCATTTGTGATTTTTTATCACTGATCTTGTACTATCTATTGTTTCAGGGAGCTGTTGGCTTCTGGTATGGAAGATTTTGAAGAGAAACTATTCAGCTTTCTGTGTGATCATAACCAACTAGTCTCCATTGATAGATTTAAAAATGTAAGACATATACCTTACTTGATATTCGTATGTTTATTATAAGTTATAGTAGGCCTAAAGCATGTGGAGTTATAACAGAACAACTTCGTTCTGTTCAATTGTATCACGTGTTTCTAAACAGAAATGATCTGTTCTATTCAATTACATATACGGTTGCTTAAAACAGCTCAGTCATTTTCAATTACACATGTCATGTGGGTTTTAAATAGACGTTATTTGTTCAAATAAAATACGCACATGTTTATAACAGAAAAGTTATGTTCTGCTCAATTACAGATAGGTTTCTTAAAACATTGTTCTGTACTGTTCTAGTACACACGTTGTTTCTTAACAAAACACACATTTTTTTCAATTGACCTGTGAATTCTTAACAGAAAATGTATGTTTTGTTTAATTACATATGTTTTAGCCCGCCCGGCTAGCTCAGTCGGTAGCGTCAAGTCTACTGACCGGATGGGACATACTTTCGTGGAGCATGGTTATGAAAAAAAGTTATACGGCCTAGCCTTTCCATGAACAGTGAGTAGGTGGAGTGACCGCCGTGATATAACTTATGCAATGTGTTGCTACAGCGTTAACCCCCCCCCCAAAGCATGATCAGTTGACCCATATAACATGGCAGATCAGTTGATTTACAACGATTTCATTTGAGGTTTTGTTGTTGTTGCTAAAAATCATTTTAATAATCTTAAGTAAATCAAAAGATATTGTTTAACTATGATTAAATGTATAAGCACTGACTAGTCAGCCAAACGTATGATTGGATCTTTAACAAAATTGACAACTTAACAAATGCTCACCAAATTTTTAATCACTTATAGTTCGTACAAAAAGCAACATTGTTTATATAAACATACAATAAACTAATACATGACAGGGGATGCTCAAGGTGACAATAAAATGTTTTATTTTAATATGTTTTATGAGTGTCTTGTTAGAGTAGCTGTTATGCGTTCTACAATTACAAGCAATGATGGACCAAGGGGTGTTGGTTTATCCGCTACACTAATTTAGTTAAAATGAACTATACAACTTTTATTTTCAATACTGCATGCTTTCCACTGGAATGGAAAGTTTTTATTTTTTACTTTTTGTACGCACTATACTTGTTGTATAAGTTCATTGTTCACATTTTGTTGCACCGTAATACAACATTGTTGAGTCGGCTGAACATGTCAAACGTAAGGAAGCCAACTTTATGTCAAACGTTAACGTTTATTTAAAATAACGCGCTTATCGAGCGACCCTCTTTCCTTTTATGGCAAAAGATTCCCGGATGAATTTCACGTGGCTTCCCCGTCGTGCTTATGCAAAGTATCTAAGTGTGTTTCGTATTCCAGCCAGCTGATATTTCTTCGTACAACGACGTTATTCATGTCAAACCATATACAGATACAATCATTTACCAAGAACCAAGATGATTTTGTTCATCTCTAACGTCTATATTACATTGATCTTTGAACTCTAATCACGATATCATCACTGGTAGTACCATTTTTATATTTACACCGTTTTGTTATGGCTTAGATTAATAAAAAAATAATACAATTTGTGCACATGTATTGTTTTATATGATTTTTATATGATTGGATCTAATTATTTAACTTTAAACAAGGTCTATTGAAATAATTAGACATATTGATCGTATACGTTTTGGTACAATGTATATTTCACAAGTATTGGAGGTTGCAGAACAACAACAATAGCTGACCGATATTTCACAGAAGACTTCTCCTTACTTTACGTTTTTAAAAAAAAAAAAAAACTATGACTAGCATTATTTGCTTTAACTCAGAATTAGGGCTGTCACGATATACCGGTATATTGCAATACGCAGCTGCAGCAATACGTACCGCAGTACAATTTTAACGTACCGGTATTTTGCGATATTTTTTTTCATTGGAAAACTATTCCATTCGCGTAATAAAACCAGCGAAACGTCAGTTTTTCTATTGATTATTCCATCTAACCTTGAGTTACAAGAATTTAACAGACTGGGGCGCGTCACAGTCCTAAATGACCGTATATACATAAAGAGACTAGATTCTATCAGTAGCTACATGTAAGATTTGCAATGTCTGTTAAATACAGCGGAGACACAACGAATGTAAAATCCCACGATATATTGTGGCACGTATTGCGGTACGATGCCAGCGTATTGCAATATATCGCGACACGCTTCTGGCGTATCATGACAGGCCTACTCAGAATCTATGTGAACGAGCATTGTCCAGATGTGCCAACAAACAACGTTTACCAACTTCAAAGACTTATCTACCGTTTTCAATCTCCATCTCAAAATGTACACAAACCCAATATATATCTTAGTATATATCTTAGTTTGTCTCAAGAAAAGCTTACAAGTTTTCGTAGCACACTGGTAACTTCTTCTGAATCATATCTCAGTTTTAAAACTCCGATCCAACTATTCAGCTAATATGAAAGTCTAACCATCGCGTTGATGGTTGCATTCTAAGACAATATTTGTCACGTCTCTCCTAACCACAATCTGTTAGAATCTCTGAACAAGATTGGATGATAATATATTGTCTTAAAAATGATACCTTTCTAATAAATGTTGACTCTGTGTTTACTTCTCCAGAAAAAGGCTACCCCTGATCAGATTACTTGCAAATATTTTCTTAAAGTACTGACAACTTTTCCATGCACGAATAATTTTAATGTATGTCATGGCATGTCGTAGCCGGGAGTAAAATTTAAAGTTACGATTTATATTATCTCATAACAAACATATCTATCTTAAATATACCATGGATGACATAATGAAATATATTTATTACTTGATAAAATATTTACTCACGATGCATTAAGAGAACATCACCCAGGACTGTTCATCACAACAAGGTCAACTAGAATAACATAAGGCCAAGAAACAACAGGAAATGTGCTTGATTGATACACGGCATATAATTTCAAAATGCAACAAAACATGATATGCAATATATAATAGCAATACTATATAAAATATATATCTAAGCGAAAATGCAAGACCGTAACAAATGTGATATAATACCTCCCATATAATTATGGGTAATAATACAATGGTTGCATATCATGTTTATTGTCATTGTATTATATATGATGACAATCATGCTCGCATGATATAATTAAAGTATTTTTGCTACCATAAACAAAATGATGATAGCTTGCTTTCCATGCATGCAGACTAACCAGTGATTTACGATCAGTTTTAAGTCCGAACCAAAACGTTCACATTTAACAGATTTTCGGATTTTTAAGAGATTGTTTTACATTCATATATGCAGAATAGAACATTAGAATTTAATCAGAAATCAGAGAAATTCAGAGTTCTCAGAGGTCGAATTTCAAAGAGTATACTGTAGCACCGATGTTTTCGGTAAATTGGATGTATTTAAGCGCACGACAAATGATATTAATTATGTGTCACAAGTCAGTGACTTCCAAAAGTTCAAAATCTTGTTTATGAGACAATATTTGTGTTGGGTTCAACACCGCAGCAACACGTATTCGTCATATTACGGCAATCAGTCAACACACCCACCGTTTTCGGAAAGGCTTGTTCTATGGATTTGCGGATAACCTGTTACAAGGCGCATACTTCCGTCGTCAGTGACTGACAACTGACTTAAGAATAAGTGGTAGGAGGGAGAATGACCATAGACATTATTTCATGATCAAGCTTTACGAAAGAACGCTCCGCCCGGAAATCAAACCTGTGAACTCAGTAGGCTTGTGCCCTATCGATTGAGCTAGCCGAGTAGCTGTTTTGGGGACAAACTGATTCAAATTTTCCAATGAAAGAATAGAACCAAAAGTCATCTTAGAAAATTCCCAAAAATTAGAAATTAATTAGTTTATCATTATAATACTCTATAATAAACCTTTTTACATGAATAAACTTTAATTGTAGTACATTTACTCACAGTATGCATTTAGCATTTTCAGTTTTTCTCGAAACTTCCTTCGTCCAAGAACATAATGTGTAAGACACTGTATACACTGCCCTCCAACAGTTTTTTCACAGTGCAATGAATTAAATTGCTACAATTTCTGAGTTCAAACTTAAAGAATTATTATATTATTGTTTATTTCATTCATTATTTAAGCGATGGAAATGGAATTTCTATTTGTACATTTTATTTTTTGAGTTGCAGATAATGTAATCTAACAGCCTCCTAAAGTATATATGGTCAATGTAACTCAATGAACCAATACCAAGTTTGAGATATTTGTGTTATTTCATAACCAAAGACAAATGTACTGATTAGAAAAAAGCAAAATTGAAAATCGTTTAACAATAAACTGCTTTAACATCTTTTTGTAATTCTATTGAATGCAATATAAATTGTGATTGTGTGAACCCGTGAACTTTTGGTGGGCAGTGTATAATGATTCTTAAAAAGGTGATACCTATTACATCAAAAACAAATCTTAATTTACAACAGTTTGACCCTATACATCAAAAACATGTCTTTAAACATGTCTATTCCATGTACAATCTTTATACTCTTAAAGATGCAATAAATTACTTAGTGACTAACTACATTTATATATTTATTTGTCATAAAACATAGAGTTATTTCCCCTTTTTTGGAGAAATGTTCAGTCAATGCTCATATTACGTTTAATAGGACTATTTTATCATGATTATTTGAAATTGTATACTTTATATTATTCATGCATAGCCATGCCATTGTCTGGACCAAGTATAACTTAAGTCACTTGTTATTATTCTGTTATAGAGAGCTCATAAAATATACTTGTGCTCCTTAAATACTCAGTAATACGATATGACTAAAAACAAAATAGTTTAGATGGAATTCGGTCGACAAATAATAGTCCTTGTTCACTGACATTAGTACAATGTATTTTGACCAAGGTCAAACTTCTGTAAGAAATTCAAATGAAAAAAAAAACAAACCAAATTTTCAGTTTCTCTGCACGAACATGTTTGCACAGCACAGGAATTTCACTTGTAAATTTTGGAAATATTTTTTTCTAATTGGGTTTAACGTCGTATTCAACACATATTTAGGTCATATATACGACGGCCAGCTCTTCCTACTATAGGTTTCCTGGACACTTTTCTATCACCAGTACTAACTTACCCAACCACGAGGCCGACAACTCATGTATAGGGTATGACCTACCGCGACCGGGCTCGAACCCGTGATCTCCGGATTCGAAGTCAGACATGCTAACCACTACGCCACGGCCGCGGCTTTGGAAATAAATATCACATATTAATTTCACATACAATTTCACATATAATTCCACAAATAAATTGCACAAATAATTTTTCACTTTATGTTTTACAAATACATTTCACAACTAAATTTAAAAAATAAAATTAATGTATAAATTTTATGTATGAATTTCACATACAAATTTTTATTTATAAATTTCACAAATAAATTTTATTTATAAATTTCACAAATAAATTTTATTTATAAATTTCACAAATAAATTTTATTTATAAATTTCACAAATAAAAATAGCTTTATGTCACATAAATTTCACATATAAATTTTATTTATATATGTTTCACATATGAATTTCACATTTACATTTTCTCGTATAAATTTCAATTAAATGTTGATTGTATAATAACCCATATTTTTACTTCATTCATAATTATTTAACTAATGAATTCTTCAGCTATTGGAAGAGACTGGTCTTCGAGAAAGTGACTTCCGGTTAAAGGAAACAATGACAAAGTTTCGTGCTGTATTAGAGAGACAACTACATGACGAACATGAACTCAGAGGAATGGTGGATAAGGAAACATTCTTTGAGTAAGTATGTTTGTATTTTAATAGAGAACTAGTGATAGAATCTAAGTAGCAAGATTGATTGCCAAAAAGTTTCTTTATGCTACACGCATACCGAATCTTGATTCTTTACCAACATTGAGTCTCCAAAATAGATATTTCACTTAAATTATCAAATCGAAATCTGGGCCTCGGAACAACACCCCCCCCCCCCCCTTCAAAATACCAAATCTCGATTCTTTACCAACATTGAGTCGCCGAAATAGATATTTCACTTTAATTACTAAATTAAACTCAGGGCCTTGGAACAACAAACCACTTTTGGGTCTGTCAACGTCTGTCGACATTTTAGCCACATTTAACTTAAATGAGCCATTTCGGAGCAGCAGTTATCTGTTCTACTCGGTTCTGTACAGTTTAATCATGCAGTATTGACCTCCTTTGAGGGTGCTCTTCAAACAGTATTGCATTGACTACTTTCTGTTTGTTTATCACTTTAGTACATTGTATAAACTGACCATTATCCCTCATTATGAAAGGATTTGTTGTTAGTACTTTCTCTAGTAGGTGACACGATGTGTGATATATACAGGTGTTTTATCTTAATTACCATAATTATAACAGATCAAAGGAGCAAATATCTTATATTTCTATTCATCGATGTAGAACAATATATACTTGAACAGTTTTACTGTTAAAGATTACACAAATGAACGTATTACCCCCGGATCAGGACAGTGACAAACACATACATTTTTACTCAATTTAAGGTCAACAGTTTTAAAATTTCGAATGTGCAATGTCATTTAAGGTTCTTATATGACTATTGTATCGTTAGAAAGAGCTTATCACTCACATTAAAAGTTTTAAAACCAGCTGTTCGAAAATCCATCGTAATTTTATGTTCAAATACTTGATACATCATGGTATATATCCGTGGGAATCTGAATGGTTTTTGCCTTATACTTAAACTAATACTGATTGCTTTATTCAATTGTCTGTTCTGTCACAAATTGCCGTTGAAATAAGTGTTCACTGGTCTCATTTCTTGGTCGACGTTTTTAGACATTTTTCACAGAGTCCTTTAATTTTGAAGATTTTATTGGTAGATACATATTTTATTTTACCGCTTATGTTTCACTTCGTCGGCATGTGTGAGAGCAGTCGGTTTCATAAAACACCTCCCATATAGTATTCGACTGTCCGTCGACTCTAAGTAAACAAATTAATTTTTATCACTATTACCAAATAAAACTGTCAGTTTCTCTTCAATGTCGAGATTTAACAGCAATCATTCTGTCCAATTTACACTAAACGTGTTCTGAATGTGAGTGATGTTCTGTAAATTACGAAAGCAATAAAATGGCGATCACAAGCTTCCAGATAATTATAGAAGTAGTGAATGCTTAACGATAATATCGGTGTTGATTTCATCATGAAATTATCTCTGTTGACGTCAGTTAAAATATTACATGACGTGTAATTATTTGTTTTATTTTAAAACGTACAAATCGTTTACTGTTATCACAGGACATTCAACCTTATATAAAAATGTCAACATCTCGAAGTTTTATATCTATCCAGTTGGCTTTGCTGAAATTAACCTAGATAACGTGCGTGTATGCAGAACTTTGTTATTACCGATACCCCTATATGTGTAGCCTCATTATCAAATATGTTAACAATTTTGTTCTCTAAAACAGAAGAGGTTATAATATTACTTGCCACCCAAAAGTCCTAAAATCTTTATTTTTAGATAACACAATTATTATTTACCATGCAATGAAAAGAGAAACAAAGACTAATCTGAACAAATTCAAAAGTAAAAATGAATTGTTCGTCAACACTTGTCTATGTTACATAAATACGCTTCAATTAAATAAAAACATACTTGCGATATAAATTTTCTCAAATTGTCTTTTTTTTTCAAGAATTTTGTGAAGGACACTACCTAATATCATTATACATGAATAAATATGTATTGTTTCTTTTATTGCATCTGTGCTTCTTTTATAACGGATGTGTTTCTTTTATTGGAGCTGTTTTTCTTTTATTGAAGCTGTGTTTCTTTTATTCCAGCTTTGTTACTTTTATTGTAGCTGAGTTTCTTTAATTGCAGCTGGGTTTTTTTTTATTGCAGCTGTATCTCTTTAATAACAGTTGTGTTTCTTTTATTGCTGTTGTGTTTCTTTAATTACAGCTGTTTTTTTAATTGCAGCTATGTTTCTTTTATTGCAGTTGTGTTTCTTTTATTACAGCTGTGTTTCTTTTATTGCAGATGTGTTTTTATTGCAGCTGTGTTTTTTGCAGCTGTGTTCCTTTTATTGCAGAGCTCTGTGTTTTTATTATTATAGCTATGTTTCTTTTATTGCAACTGTGGTGTTTTTTTTATTGCAGCTGAGTGTATTTTATTACAGATGTGTTTCTTTTTACAGCTGTGTTACTTTATTTACAGCTGTGTTACTGATAACATTGTCGTGATATCTAAAGCATTAACAAGTCAATTTGTTGTACCAGATTTTAAAACATTCACTGACATGATAGACGGCATATATGACAAATGTGTGGAAAACAGAAATGGAAAGGTAGCTTTGATTCACTATATATATTTTATTGTTATATGTTACATTATATACATTGATACAAAAATCTATGCACTATAAAGATTTATTCTAAAACAGCATAGCTGCACCCTATCCTGTTCTCGCTTCATTTCATTTGTTCGTCTCCATTTTCAGAAATAGGTATTTAATAGTATCAACACTCTAATGTACCCTGTCCTTTTTCTGCCACCTACCTATTTTAAGTTTAAGATTAGTCACTACGTACAATCACTGAAATTACGTAGTGTACGAGTTTCCATTTTCATTGGTCAAGCGTCATTGGTATGTCATTATGTCTTTGCCTATAAACCAGGTTATGCAAAAAGCAACATTTCTTAAAGTAAAACAATAATGTAATTTGTGATGCCTTTCTACATTTAAACATGATTTCAGTCACACTGAAGTGATCAATCGCAAAACACACGGTCCACGGTAAGGTCTAAGAGCTAAAATTTTACTAGGTACAATGGCAGACCGGAGAATGGTACTAATAGTGGATAATGTTATGTGAACAAACTCTACGACGGTGTGTAGTTTACGCCTGGGATTCAAACCCAAGACGTTTGGATTTGTAATCAGACGCGCTACCTCCTGAGATAACTGGACATGTTCACCTTTTTAACTAGCCTTTTTAATTAAAATCTTAAGCCTAATATGCATGATTGGTTGATTTTGCCATTAAATTTTACAATACTATAAACTAATATATATTGTCTTTAAAATGGAGGGTTAATAAATGTGAGCTACATTCTTATTTCAGCCCGCTACGTATATACCTCAATTGGCACGTGGAAACCCTGACCATTGGGGTGTTTCTATCTGTACCATCGATGGCCAGAGGTATGTATAATAAATTATGTATTATATTGTGTCCTTCATGTTAACACTATTATACGTGTAATTGTTATTGTTTTATATAGGGTGACTACGGTCTGTGATCTTCCACAGGAACTTATACCAGACATGGCTACATACATAAATATCTATAAAGACTCTGTTCTAAAAAATAAGCATGTTAAATAAGCAACCGCTTCACATAGTTCATCACTTCTGATTGGGTAAGTTCATATTGGGTAAAATTACGATTGCATTAAGTCCCGCAAGAGACTAGTGATTGCAGGTGCATCCGTCGTGACGGTTCGGCAATTTCCGAAACTTGAAATTGGTCGGACAAACCCGGTCAATTTGAGATTGTGTCAGCATTATACATGTACTACCTAATAGGAAAAGTACAGAAGTGACCAGTTAACAAATTTTATCTTACCTCGTACAGAATACTCGTTTTTCATTGGCCAAGAGCGGTCACGTGCTGACCATGTATTATCCCATATTAGGTCAGTAGATTCTAATATCCAGTCAGTAACAAAATTTATAAATGATAGCGCTGTTCTTTGATGCTAAAATTCAGATGGGGGTACTCGGTAAGATAAATTCGTTACACAGTCAGTTACTGACCGGATACGGTGTGATACCGGGTCAGTGAATAAATATTGGGCTCGAGCTACGCTCTCACCCAATATTAATTTACTGACCCGGTATCACACCGTATCCGGTCAGTAACTGACTGTGTAACTAATAATAACCTTACTTGTCTGACCTTAGATAGATAAATGTAAATATACATGTAGAAGCAATAACGTGTTTACATCAACCAACTACCCGAACAATTAAACTATGTTTACAAGTTTTGACGTTACTTGTAAGCTTTGTTTTGACAGCTTTTGTCTGTTGTCGTAAACACCTTGTTTACAAATACTATATCAAACTCTCCGCCACAGTTTGATAAAAATATTAGTTGACCCGGGCGTCCGAATCATCAACAGTCTTACGACCTATTTAAGTCGCAACTCCTGATATCTTGTATTGTAATATTATCGTAAGATGTTTGATTATACGCTGCGGACGTCCGCACACGATATTTCTGGTTTATTATTATTATCATATCTTAATATGAATAGTAATAATTATGTTACTAAAGTTATTATTATTACGACGACGACGACGACGACGACGACGACGACGACGACGACGACAACAACAACAACAACAACAACAACAACAACAATCATCATCATCATCATCATCATCATCATCATCATCATCATCATCATCATCATCATCATCATTATATACTTATCATTATTATCATTATTTCAGATATGATCTTGGTAATACAAATATACCATTCTGTTTACAATCAGTGGTCAAACCATTAAACTACGCATTAACATTGAACGATTTGTCACCGGAAGTTGTACATAAATATGTCGGCCAGGAACCAAGTGGTCGATCATTTAATGAATTAACTTTAGATTACCAACGTAAGTATTAAATATTACACTCAGCTTAATATTAGTTTAAATCACACCTAAAACCGAGCTCATTGTTGCCTTCAGATGTATCTAACTAGCTTATTTCTGGCATCGTAGGTAACCCACGATACTCATTATCGTTGACGAATAATACCCTGGGTTACCGAGGATGTTTTCTGGGAACCACGAAGCGTACTAGAAAGTAATTAGATCAAATTTGATTGTTTCTCTATCAAAATTGATAGACATTTTCTTCAAAAAGATTAACATTATTTTCAGATTTATCATCATTTTGTTTAAATTGATCATCATTCTTTTCAACTTATTAATTATCATTCTGTTCAAATTGATCATCATTAAGGTTCAAATTGACCACCATTCTGTTCAAATTGATAATCGTTTTGTTCTAATTGATCATCAATCTGTTCAGATTGATCATCGTTTTGTTCAAATTGATGATTATTCTGGTCAAATTGATCAGCATTCAGTTCAAATTGATTAGTCTGTTTAAATTGATCATTATTTTGTTTCAGATAAGCCACACAATCCAATGATCAATTCAGGAGCTATTGTTATATCATCTTTATTAAGAAAGGGAATGGTGATAGCTGATAGATTCGATTATGTAAGTATAGTTAAATCCTAACATAGGCGCGTGCGTTTTCACTCTATATTTCATACATTTTCTGCTTATATATTTACATGCCATTATTTATGTTTGTTTTCAACGCATTTGCAATCTCTGTGTGGTTTGTTTTAGCTTTTTCACGATCATTTACTCCTTAACTTTTATATGTGCATGAAGTTGGTAACCAGTTTCCAGATTGACTTTCAAATTTTCAGTGGGCTTAAAACCGGAAATCTGAAAGTGAAACTAACTTATAATCTCCCAGCTTGATGTGCTACATAGACATTCAATTTCAACTAAAGCAGATGAGTGAAATTGATTTAAAGCTCTGAACTTGCTTCCAAAGTTAAACTGGAAAGTGGTTAGCCAACTTCACGGATATAACCATAACAGCTTTCTAGTAACATTGTAAACCTAATCAGATCTAACCACTAAGTTAATTGCCTACCAATCTAGATTTGACCGAGGTTTTCCAAATCGGTATTTTAGCTCAATCGGAATGCATCGGGTTGCTTCCGTTAAAATGGACGACGATTTCCAATTAAGATGTTATTCTTTCCAAACCTTGATTTATATACCAAGTAGTAACCTATTGATATAAATCAAATGGGAAGGGAGATTATAATCTTCAGACTTTTCATTAGTTTATGAACGAGTTACTTCCCTTCATTCTTTACTGCAATATTAACGTCAGCGGCTTGAATTGAATTTTTTCCTTTCAATGATTTTCACTGCTTTCATGTTCATGTTGTTTTCGTCAGTCTGAAATATTTATGAAACTGTCTTTTAGCGCAATCGTGTATAAACTTGGACAGTCAAATCATTTTAGGAAGGATATCATATGAAAATTTCTACTAAGTCATTCATAACAAATTAACTCCTTTCATATAATTATCATTAATTGATTTCTGTTGTTACTAGACCCCATTTCTCGTAGAGAACAGGCCTCGTTTTTCTTTTTAGACCCCGAAAAAGGACGAACCTGATATGAGACATTCACTCAAGGTAACGTATACACCCTGGTAAAGAAACCATAATATTATATACATTGTATAATTATTGTAAACATTTCTGATTTTCTACTATACCCCATCACAATGTAGGATATACAATGGAATGACTATGTCTTACCATTCTTTACGTAAATCACTCTATTATTTTGATTTGAACATATCTTTACTATTTATGGACAAATTTTTCTTCAATACTCAAAAGGGTTGTTCATAACTGCGAGAATAAATGTCCCTTAGTAAAGATTAACAAAAACGTCCAGTGTCATAGGAATGCAATCCGATATAGATATACTACAGTCATGCGAAAGAGCTCAGATATACTAAATTATATTATAAAAACACATGAAACACCAATGTTTGTGATATTGCTATCTAAATCATAGAAAGTTTTTTTCTCCTGCATTTTCAATGTCATTGTCATCATCGACTGCAGCAAAAATATGTTCATCGTCATTATAAGCAATAAAATCATCATTACCAGTGGCAATAAAGCATCATCCTCAGGAAGCATAACATCATCATTATTAGCAGCAAAAGCTATTATCATCAGCTCTATAAAACATCATCATCATCATCAGCAAGCATAACATCATCATTATTAGCAGCGAAAACTATTATCATCAGGTGCAATAAAACATCGTCATCAGCAGAAAAAATAAGTCATTATTATTAGCAGCAAAATTTATCATCATCAGCTCTAATAAAGCATCATCATCAGCAGCAATAACTACATAATCATGATCTACAAAAGCAACCATTATAACATCATCATCTTCATTAATATCAATTTTAACCTCATTGTCATCAGCAATAACACCATCGTTATCTACCTCAACTTCATAAAGATCATCAGTATTTTAATCAAGATTTAGAAGAATATTTTTATCTTGTTTAATCATATACTATGTATGTATTTTTATTTTACAGTCTACATAATAAATATAATGTATTCATATTGATGCACATAGATATAATAATTATACATGATTTACTAAATAAATGTATGTATACTAGTATTTGTCATTGAAGTTGCTGTATTTTTAACTGGGATCTCGTCATACAATTATTGAAGGCCTTCTCACTGGATGGGAGAGGGCGAAATAAAAGAAAAACAAAACTGTAAAGTGCTATAAATATATAATTTGGAACTAAACAGAAGTTTATTAATCTCAGATAGCATTTAACAATATATGAATCTAAATGAGTGAATAATCATTTCTATATTATAAATACAGTTTAACCTTTGCAGAGCAGCCCTCTACAGAACAAATCATCTGCACAACAACAGCTTTGATGTTCCCTTTGGCATAACTTTATTTGAAAATAACCTTTGAATAGCAACAAACGCTAGTCCGTCCCAGTGGGTGCTGTTCAAGAAAGGTTGTACTGTTACACATGATATGTCGTGCTAAAAAGATCAGAAGTAACTTAACTTACCTTAACATCTTTATTGGGCAAAAACCGGCATTGGCATATGCCTTTGGCCATTTACAAGACTCATGGCATGGACCACACATTCATGATAAAAATATAGAACAAATACAATATTCAATTATAAAACAGTTAAATCAATATTGTAATAAACAATACATAGTATATTACCAATCGGGTTATAGTTGCATGATATGGTATAATAATTATGACGTCACTACTGTTTAATACACAGGGTTAAACATGACATGATATCACATAAAACCATTAGCAAGTGTTCAAGTGGTATTTCAACTACATGTTATATCTAATCAAGTGTTAGCAAATCAAATTATTACAAAGCGTAATACACATGCACTAATAACCATAAAATGAAAATTTTAATTGAATTTGATATAGGCCAATATTGGTAATTTAACAAAATTACCGGAAAACGGCACTTACAATTAAATATATGGACTTTTCACCTTCAATGATAATCCTTCTTTTGCTTTTATTCGGTACAATGTTATAATCGCTCGAAATGAGATACTACAAAATGATTTGTAGAGATATTTCTTTCCTTTTAGGCCATGGATGAACTCCGAAGACTGGCTGGTCAAGAACACATCTCCTTCAATAACTCGGTGTATGTATACATTGTACAATATTTATATACATTTTATAACTGTGGCATAATAATCAAGTCTTGAAGACTGTAACTTGTTCGAACATTCGTTCAAAGCAAAAGACGTGCTGTTGTAAGCTATTTAAAGTCACCAGTCTAGAGATCACCACTATATGATGCATAATGGTTGGTGAAATGTGCAGGCGTTGACACTGATGGGTGTTCTGGCGGGATCCTTGGAGCAGAATCAGACTTTGCATCTTGCAATCATGGATTTTCCAAGGCATCTGACCAGATTTCTCATTGACAGTTGACGCCCTTTCTACCAATAGTCAATTGCTTTCTCAATTCACTATCTATTACAGTTCAAAAACCTTTTGTTTCTTAACTACATGTACTGTGATCACTGTATTGATCACTAGTACTTACTTTTATTAGAATTCATTTTTTTTATTAAATTTGTATTTTATCAGTTCTTAACCAATTACATTTATTCATAATTATGCATATGACTGTGAAGCGCTTGTGAACATTCAATATGAAAAGAGTGCTATACAAATATGGTATGTATAGAGAGAGAAAAAATAGCGTGCAACTGTGATCTATTCAACATTTGGTCAAAGATAAAAATCACTCTGCTGTGATCAATATACCAATAAATTCCGTGTACTTGTCTAAAATGGGGCAGCTGTGTTCTATAAAACATTCGGTGATTGTTTTTCATCTAGATAATGAACACTTAAATATTTGTTTATGTAACCATTAAAGACAATGGTACGCATCAAAGAGGGCGTAAGGCTTTTTTGATATTTTAAATTTTCAACTTTTATCGTATACTTGTACTAGAAACTTACAAAATACATTGACATTATTTTCAGGTACCTTTCGGAACGTGCAACGGCAGACAGAAACTTTGCACTTGGATACTACATGCGAGAAAACAAAGTAAGGAATATAACAAAACTTTATACATGCATTTTTTGATTTTGAAAATCTTTATCTAATTTTGTGCTATCAGTTTGATAATATATTATTAGACAGATGATTGTTTGTATGGAATACACATATGCACAAGGAATACATGTACTTCTAATAGTGTTCACATTTATAATATCTGCTAGCCACAATAAGGTTATGTAATATAAAGCATGTATTATCCTTTTGTTAATGTTTCTATTCATGCATACATTTTCAATGCAAAAATGTGAATTGAATACCAAGTAGAAATGTTTCATTTCTATCCTGAGACATTGACTGTTTTTAATTAAAATTTTACAGCACATGTATCATTTAGACTGTTTTTAATATATTTAAGAGCTAATTGATTTTACAGCTTTTCTTTTTATAAAATCATCTCATGTTTTGCTACATGTGTAGGTGTATAATTTGTTGACTGTTTTATTTCCATGCACTTGGGCAAAACATTTGTATTATATTATGTTTTTTGTTGTTGTTTTATAAATATCATTGTATCTGTAAAGCACTTTTGAACATGCTTAGACATGAATATAAGTGTTATATAAATTTGGAATAATAATCATCGTTTTTCTCATTCTTATAGTGTTTCCCACCAGAGGCGGACCTCGTTGAGACACTAGAATTCTATTTCCAAGTAAGTTAATTTCAGCATTCCAAGATATCATAACCCTTTAAAAGATTTTATCAACACTTACCTATAAGCTTGTGTACGACAGCTGTTATATATATTCCTGAAAAGTATTTTACTTGTTCTCGCTCATCCTGTCACATGGAACCGACAACCTCTCTTTCAACCTCAGGAAAATGAATATTAATTGCTGATTTTAAATGGAAGGGTTTAACCTGCCGCGGGACTGGGAATTTAACGCGGATTACTTCAATATTCTACATGTGAAATAATGTGTAAAATATAAATGTTATTTTAGAACAATTATAAAAAGTATATGTACGAAATCTCCTAGATAGCTTGTCATACTTCACTGGAAATTATTTTTTCTTTAAATATAACCCGCATTTAGTATGCCCTACTAAATACATTTTTTCAAGGAATTATCATACTCGAGATTGCTTCTTTGTACCTATTACAGATAAAGTTTTGTACTCAAAGAAACAACGAGTCCAGTTTTGAATGTTGTTCTTATCAATGCGGAGCTGGCTTTAAAATGGTTACTTGTCCAATGTTCTAACCACTCGGTCAAGTCACCTCCTGTAAGAGAATGCCTCAGGTTATTATAAAGAAATAAAATAAACTGAAGAAATAGATCCAGTTAGAATGAAAACTGAAATTAATTAACCTTTTTCTTGATTACAGTTGTGTTCCATTGAAGTGACCGCTCAATCTGGTGCTGTGATAGCAGCCACTCTTGCCAATGGCGGTATTTGTCCAACTACAGGTGATAAAGTTTTAGATTCAGATGCTGTAAGAAATACACTATCATTGATGCATTCATGTGGCATGTACGATTACTCTGGACAATTTGCATTCAAGGTAAGGACCGCACAAGAACAATGTCACTACAGAAAATTTTAAGATGCAGTGAAAATGAAACTTAAATTAACTTATGAGATAATGTGGTGAATGTGAAATAGGGGCTTTCTTAGCAGTTGTAGGTTTTTAGGGTGCCCTATCAGGATATCGGACAGAGTTAACCGTTTAGGGCCAGAATAGGGTACATTTAAAAGTAAAGATCTACTCTAAGGATAATAACTCCTGAAAGTTCTGTGTATAATAAGATTATTTGCATTGTCGCCCCTGATTTCCACGTTCACTGCATGGTCAGGAAAGTTCCACATGAATCAGAAGTTTAGTTTTACAAACAAAACGAAGCCAATTCGATTCAAAATACTACAACACTCTGACCCTGATCAGGTTTTGTAAAATTTTCAAGTCACTCTTATTGCTGAGTAGAGACGATTAATTCCGCAAATCGCATGCGGATTACGATGCGATATCGTTATATAATCGATGTCCGAGAGAATGATCGGCGTCAGCTTGGCTATGTTTGTAAAATCATAAAATAGACTGAAGTAGACTTAAAATCTATCATCATCGGTTGGTATTAAAGTTAAACACGATTTATCATACACTGTTGTAACAACTGCTATAATCTCTGCACAAAACGCACTCTTTTAAAGCTTTTTGAAGTTTTACAAGAGTATAGCGTCACAATCAGCTTGTTCACAATTAGTAAATGATAAGCACCGTCCCATCAGTAATATCAGTACTTTGATTGTGTAAATGGAGTAAAAGGGTACATTGAAGCATAATTAAACATAGTTTCTCT
Source organism: Mactra quadrangularis (assembly GCA_025267735.1). Lineage (NCBI taxonomy): Eukaryota > Metazoa > Mollusca > Bivalvia > Venerida > Mactridae > Mactra > Mactra quadrangularis. The sequence goes on along the minus strand of CM046303.1, from coordinate 49,132,051 downwards.
TTGTCGTTGAATTGTATATATGAGCATATAATGTTTCTGTTCATCCATAGGTTGGTCTTCCCGCCAAGTCAGGAGTAGCCGGTGGTGTCTTGTTAGTTATACCAAATTTGATGGGAATATTTACATGGTCACCTCCTCTTGATCAGTGGGGCAACAGTAGTCGTGGTGTACAATTTTGTGAGGTAAGTTTATTTTATATCAAATTTAATGGGAATATTTAAATGGTCACCACCTTTTGACCAGTGGGGTAACAGACTAACAGTAGTCGTGTACAATTTTGTGAGGTAAGTTCATTTTAAACCATGACCAGACAAAAAATATTATACATGCAATCTTTTTAATATTGAATTAAAAGTTAAGTTTTCATTTATTATTTCATGCTATACGGTGAATCGTCGCGTATTTCGATGAAAATATGCGATGAAAATATTAATTTTATATTTTCATTTTAGTGAAAATATAATCTTATATTTTCATTGTCATTGACGTCATTTTAAAAGATAAATGACGGCATCTTGGAGAAGAAATGTCGTCACATTATATTTTTTGTGAAATACATCCAGTAAAACACAAAACTTGGCATGAAAGAAACAAAATATTCGTCAAATTTGGTGAAAGATTTTTATTTCAACTCGTGGAATTAGAAAATTACATTTTCACTCGTGACTATAATGCCACTCGTAAAAATATGTTTTCTGAGCTCATTCGGTGAAATAAAAATCTGACACCAAAGTTGACGAGTATTCTCTATCAATTTTCAGGAACTAGTTGCTAACTTTAATTTTCACAACTATGACAATCTCAAGCATACAAGTAAGAAATATGATCCCCGTGGTCGCGCTGTAGAGTCTAAAGCCCAGGATGTGGTCAATCTATTGTTTAGTGCTTATAATGGTGACGTCACAGCTATGAGAAGGTAGGGATTTGGTTTATCTATTTTAACTGATTTTAGTGGAAGTATAGTTAGTCAAACAATAATTTCACAGTGAATTCGTACGTTAAAATTATCGTCGTCTTATTTTCATGATTTTTCGAAAATGTGTATTATGATCGCGAAGAGCTTATTTTGTCGTATGACTATGATAGGCTTACACATGTAGTCAAGATATTTCAATAACGACGAAACCTTGAGTACAAATATAATGCATACAGTCAACGTGAAAGTATTCAAGTTTATAAAGTTAAGAAAAAAAACGGACTTTATCTTAGGATGTTTTGAAAATACAGTTTACTTTTCTTACCAGTAAGCACGGGGGCCCAACTCCGTCACAATGTGAGTGGATTTCTGTCGAGCTTATGTCACGGATGCCTGTCGATAGTGTAACGGGTTTTTTACTAGAAATAAGATACAGCACTGTTTAAAAAGCGTAATTATAGTACAAAATGAAAACATAGTAAAGATAAGGGCAACTTATGATACATTTCTTGTTTTTGTCTTATATTCTGCCAGTAAGAATTGTTGAACAATAATTTTCACTGTCTTTATAGCGTTATTTATATGCAGTTTACTCCCAATATCGTTTGGATATTTTAAACCAGTTAAATGACATTTCTTTGATACTAAGATTGTTTCTTAGATTAAGTTTTATGATATAATAAGTTTTGATCAAGTCGGTAAGCGACTGATAGCAGTTTGTGTAATCCGTTTGCAATATTCGATATGTCACGGTATTTATGAAGAGGTTGTTGTATCTTATGTCACAGTTTTCTGCCTGTAGGGTCACAGATTTTTCCAAGTATAAAACAAATGTAGGACTTGATGATCCACTCAATGCGTTGACTATAAAGCGTAAAAACGTAGCAAAACAAAAGCATATCTTTTAAAAATCGATTATGTTTCAAAATTGTACATGTACTTTTTTCAGGAACCATGTATTTTACCTGATACGCGTCGACATAAACTATCACGTACGTCAGTTAGGGTACCAGGCTAAAGGACCGGTCACATAGGCCAAAACGCATAAATCACGCAAAAATCACGCAATCTTACGTGAGTCATACGTGATATTCGCATTTTATCAGCGTTTCTGACGTGGAGCATTCGTAGTTGTGAGTGGAACTGCGCCGTTTCAGCGTTATGCGCGATTCCAGGTTTTTGAACAGTTCAAAATTTATCTTCGCGTAAGAGTTTACGCAGTTTTGCGTTGTTTTACGTATTCTTTGCGCAGTTTGCGTAGTTCTTACGCGGATTATGCGCGAATCATGCGTGGAGCATCAGCGATCGTGCGTGAAAATGTCCTGAAGCCCGCATCCGTTTATATAGGCCTACGCGGAACGGCGTTGAAAGGACGCGACTCAGACGCACATTATGCGTAGTTCATGCGCGAATCATGCGCGAATCATACGCAGTTTATCAGTGATAATGCGCAGAATATGCGTGGTTTTCCGCGAAGCTTTCGTTGGGCACATTCAATTCTGTGCCCCTTTTTGGGCTTGTGCGTGGTTTATAAGTGCTTTGTTAGTGATTTTTGCGTGATTGATACGTAATTCTTGCGCAATGTATCGGTGATTTTTCTTCGCGTAAATCGTTGAAAATAGTTAAATCCTCGACAGACAAGCACGCACAACCAAAATTTATGCGCGATTCATGCGTTTTGGCCTATGTGACCGGCCCTTTACATCAACCTTAAAAAGGCTCGCAGCCAATCAGAGACCATCATCAAGTTGATCCATCGAAAATAGTGCCTCATGTCCGTTATGGATTGACTAATATTCGAATTTGATGTTATTTGTAAGCACACATGTTTTATTGTTAAGTTTAAATTTTAACTTATAGCTTATTACAACTGTGATTACATACAGTTTTGCTTTCTTATACTTCTGTTTATTGTTTCTTAATTATACCTGCAGATAGGTTCACAAGAAATGTTAAGACATAAGTCATAGTTGCCTAAATTTAGAAAAAAGCTGGAACTATTCAATTTATTTTTATCAACTCCAGTGGTCAGAAATTGCACCAAAAATACTGTGCATTAGTTGTTTCTGGAATTTGTATCGTGAGAATTGATTCATGTTTTTATTAGAATTCAAATACAAATTCATGTAATGGACTTATATCAAAAGATTTCTTGTTAAATAATCAACTGATACGCGTCATGGTTGGTTCATTCATGCAGATAATTGGAGTAACATGTTCACATACGTGTTGCATTAACTATGACTGATATTTACAAGCACTTCACAATAATTATTGCATATATATTTTCATGTTGAAATCTGGCAAGACAATGTCACCCAAGCCTATAAATAGGATATTCATAATCAATTCTCATTCAATAGCTCCAAGCCCTTTTTTGTTCATCATTACTTATGATTGTGAGTTATCCATGTACATTACACCAATGTGAATAATCTCCGAGATGATCTCAGACGCATTATAGAGTAAAAACATTTAACTATTTCAACCAGTGTATAACATAACAGATCAGAACAAATAATCAGCTTTTCCAGGCACTATCTAGGTGAAATAACAATAAGTCTGTTGATCAAACTTAAAGTTTACTGCATTTGATTTATGACATGTACACTAGTCAAAACTCAAAGCAGTAATGTATGCAGCTCAACAAACATCTTCCTAACCAGTACTAGTTCATTTTTGACACAAGCTGTTCCACATTTTTACATAAAAATGTCTTGGTCGGAGCTGGGCACGAATCCACAACATTCTACTAGCCAGAGAATTCAAAGCTTGTAGAAACATTGAACAATATTTGTTTAACATTGATTGTATCAACAAGCAAAACAATAACAGTTAACTTATAGTAAAACATAAACATAAGGCAAAAATTTAGTATAAAAAGTATACATGTATCCTTTACATGATTAATAAAACAAAACTAGCCATTCATTTACAAAAACATGTTTAATAATAACTGATGAACAAAAGGAGGTTAAAAATCTACATGTTAAGTAACGAAATTATCTATTTATCAAGAAACAAATGATTACAAAACCATCATAGACAAAAAACATTGTTGTATATTCAAACTGAATGTTCCTTTGAACAGCTCTATGGTGCCTACTTGAATTACTACTTTATGTGGCCTGTATGGACATTTTTCACAAGCGTCAGACGCTTTGTAAAGTTGTCATTGCTGTCAGAAACTTCGACATTTAGAGACACATGCAATTCATCAAGAAAACAATATCACAAGTATCACTGTACAAAGTGGTGTCACTAGAATCTGAGTCAAAGCTACCAATACGCTATCTTTGTCAAATGTATCTGTGAAAGAACATTGGACTTAGTAGCTTATTATAATACATATATCTATGAATACTTTAAAATGAATTGCTTATCTTCAGTTATAAGGTGGACATTCACGGACATTCAAGTTTGCACCTAGATGTTTCCGTTAAAACATCAACTTTCACTTGGGTTAATGTCAAAACCTTTGTCTTGTACGTCCTTGGTTTAAGTTTGCCATCATCGTTGAAAAGCAAGATGGAAAACAGACCAAATTGGATGAAATGAAGCCACGCTATGGACGGCTTCCGTTTCAGAGGTAAACAACTCGGGACAACATCTACATCTTGCTCGGGAAGCCTGAAAAAAGTGAAAACTATCGTCAGTAATACAGTGACATTTACTCAAGTATTGTCATATAAACTGTGACATGACGGGAAAAAATCCGTGACATATTGGTTTTTGCATTTTGGTTGATTCTTCAATAAAAAAGAGTTAAAAATCATCACTTGACAAATATTTCTTATCATACGATGGCGTATAATTTTGATCATAAATGTATGAAATCTATTTTTTCAATGATTTCAGCTCATGGATTTTAGCAAATCGTACGATTGCCATTTAAACTTTGCTTATTTCTAGCTCATAAGACTTGAAACATTGTACAGTGCAATGGGAATGCCACAATAAAAAAGGGTAAACAAGAATTGGCTACTTATCGATAGAAAAATACGTAACTACCTTTTTCTGTCCGTTTAGTTCTTCAGTGCTCAACAAAAATCCGTAACACTATCGACAGGCATCCGTGACATAAGCTCGGCAGAAATCCACTCACGTTGTGACGGAGTTGGGCCCCCGTAGTAAGGATTGTTGGGGTCCTCATCTGAATATTTCCTACACAACAAATTTCATCGTCGAATGCATATAGCGGACAGTTGATACATCTATAACATTTAGTGCCCATCAAAAGTCCTTTGACAAAACCTTGTTTAAGCCTTGTTTTTGTTATTCAGGCTACAACAAATTGATAATATGTTCTATGGATTCGCTCGCACCTTAATTTTGACGGTTTTTACAAAAAAATATTTTTATTTCCTCGCTCGCTCATAAAAATTTGGTCAAACCGCTATATAAAGCAATTGAATAAAAACTTTTTTTTTCTTCGCTCGCTCGCCCCATTGTTTTTTCAAAAAAATCCGCAGAACATAAGATCAACTTGCTGTGGCCTCACATAAAGGTTGTTGTTGTTGTTGTATTTAGGCATGAAACAGCAAGAGTCTTGAGGCCCCTAGACCGCTCAACATCTGATAAATAGGTTTTAAAGGCATCTGACACAAAGTCTTTAAGTTATCATACACGATTTCAGTAGAGGACTTAAAGTTGATACAACATGCTGAATATGATATCTATTATCTTTATAGTTTCTGAGAAGAACCTTTTGAGGATTTCCTTTTTTTAGATATGTTGACTGACCGAGGGCGAGGTTAGTCTCTTCTATTTAAAAAAAATCATGAATTTCGAGAGTTATGTATACATGTACTATTATTACATGAATATATACTAATAGACAAAAGAAACTGGACATCTGTATAAACCTGAACTTTTATGTTTAAAAAGAGGAAACTCTATATAAATTTGGTATCAAATTAAAGGGAACGTTTTAAACTTTACATTTATACCAATATTATTTGAAAAATACGTTCATTGTATAACGTAAACGCCTATTGAACACAAGAAATACTTGTTTAAAAGCAGCAAATCAATCGCAATTGATGATTTTGATTTAAAAGGTAAATTCTGTTCAATCTTGTCGAGTAGTATAAAGCCAAATTGCCATTCTTTGTGTTAAATAACGAGTGTGACCACCTAGCTGACGTCCTAAAGTGGCCACGCGTTGACGCATTGACCGCACGTACTTTAAAACATCAGCATTTGGAAGCCGTTCCCATTCCTTCAACAACGTCATGCATGAGCACAGCCGGTCCATTTCGTGCAATAAATGGCACTAAAACAGGTTGTTAAATTTGGTCAACATATTCGTGAGCGTCAAGATTGGCATTTATAACGCAAATGACGTCGTGAAAACAATATTCGCGCCCGTCTATGTCGCAGAAGAAGCTTCTATTCAAAGTATGAACGCATATGACGTATGGGTCGAGCATTACTTTTAAAATATTGTCGTACCATCTTGTATGAGATCCCATATTGTAGAGCAGTTGCATTCGTCATTCGGAACGGATTACTGACGTGAGCCAACGTAATAGCACGGTCAGTTCTGACGTTCGTAATTTTTGGTCGACCAGACATAGCTTTGTCTTTTATGGACCACGTGGTGTCAAACAGCTCACTGATATTCATTTTATTATTTTAGTTGCAGTTAAACGTAAGAGCAACGTCTACTACGCTTTGCCCGGACGCCAAGAGCATCAGACCTCGGATAAGATCAGTTTCAACTTATTCATATTTCATGCAGATAAAGCAGTGGAATTATTTTGATTTTTCGATAGTCGTGTTGAAAGTCTAATCGAAAATCGACGTCAACACAATGACATGTTTAATTTCTCGACGTGCTCGAGGAAAACGTGTTTTTTCAACAAAAGCGCTGTATATTGAAATCGGTTGAGTGTTAACTCGCCAAATCATGGGTAATTATAGTGATACATTATATGAAACTTGTGTATAATTTTTTTTTCAAAGGGTTTCCTAATTATAAAAAATATTACACAAAATGTAAGTGTCCAGTTTCTTTTGTCTATTATTATAGTAACCATATTTATTTCAGAAACGCGGGTTGGTAGCGCAGTTGGTAGCGCGCCTGGATTTCTAATCTAGTGTCCCTAAGGAGGTACGGGTTCGAATACCACCCAGGGGGGGGGGGGTTATACCCTTCCATGGAAATTTGACAATAATGTCAATTTTCCTCCATTCATAAGGTAAATGGAGAAATTTACGGCTTTGTGGAAGGGTAGGTGAGTACTGGTTATAGACAATGTCCAGGAAATCTAGGTTAGGTGCGCTAGACGCCGTAAAATAACCTAAACAAATAGTGTTGATACAACGTATAACAACTCAGTATAAATATATTTATTTCAGGTACGCTTTGTTAGGTATGGATATGTCACTAGCTGATTATGATGGAAGAACAGCTTTACATCTTGGTGCTGCCGAAGGTCATGAGACTATTGTTAGGTTTCTTCTAGAAAAATGTCATGTCAACTCACATCTTAAAGACAGGTGACTACCTTATACATTTGTACATATAAATTCCAATTCAATTTTTGAATTATAAAAGGTTTTAAAACTGCTATTGAAAATAGTGCTCTTAAAACTTGATCAGTGGCGTCTTTTTCATAATTTCATTTCATAAATATAAATATTAGTGCAATTAGTATTCAGATTAAATTATCTGTCTATGTATTTGTCAACAGACAAAGGAATAAACAATCTTGCATATATTTATAGCTGTTTGACATTAAATGATGACTGCTTGAATTTAATTTGTGTAAGTCACAGTTTCTGAATATGTCAGTGAGCAGTGGGCGTGGCCGAGTGGTTATGACGTAGGACTGATCATAATGATTAGATAATCGGCTCAATGGGGGTTAGAATTACATTCAAAAGCAACCTCGCTGTTTCCTTAAGAAGGGTCACGAATTGGGACCAGGAAAAAGATAAGAGTGTTAATTTTAAGTTGTAAGAACAGTTTTCGCAATCGACTAAAACAAAATAAAATCTGTAGCTATGGTTTGATTATTCAAATAATCCAATAATACCATTGCTCGGATTGTATTGACAATTTTGTAAAAATTATATATAACATCTGCCGCCTGACTTGGAAAGCTAGATCTTATATAGGTAGAATGTTGAACATATGTTAACCAATATGGTTGGGATCGAAGGGTAACTGGATTATTAAAGGCTCATTGCATGTTACAGTATTTATCACTGGCACCTGAGTCCATAACTTATAATAAAATAACGAGTTCCTATCATGCTATGTTAAGTCACTCGAACACATGTATACTAGATCTACCTTTTATATAATGTACTGAATATTATAATAAAAGATCAGCTACAACTCGTATGCATTGGTGAGTACGGAGTCGTCTTTAAATTTGTTCGCTGACAAAATATTATTATTAAAGCATATTTGCGCATAGTTTAATGAATTTAAGGACTCTGGTGCGAGCATAATTTATCTATTATTACAGTAGTCTTTTCAATAAATTAACTTGCGCAATGTTTAATATTTCAGATGGAATTTCACAGCGTACGATGATGCTTTACGATTCAAACATGATAAGGTAGCAGCAATATTATTGAAATATATGAAAGAACATCCACAAACAAAAAGTGACAGTGGTGTTGACTCGATAACAAATAAGTTCATAAAACTTCATAGTTCTGATTAATCATCTTGATTGGTTGATGTTGGCAATCACAGGCTGCAATTTTTAAAACTACTGAAAGTGCTGATATATGTTCGTCATATAATGTGTATTTTTTAATTGAAAGAATACAAGATAAATTCAAGAAGGCAGCCATTACTACCCTGTACATTCTCAAAATATTTTGTTTTACTGAAAATGAATATTTCAGTGTTGTATTTATTGCATACATCGTAATATTATAAAATTACAGCATGAGACAGTGTCCATTCTTTTTACCAAATTGATCTGCTGTCAAACTTGAATTCGGCTTGTAAAATAAGGTTATTGTGTCGTTATTGAGTGGTATATTTGATTCAATATAAAGTTGCGGGACCATTCTGTCATATGCTGTAAATGAGTGTAGCATAATGCATGGGCTTTAATCCTTGATCAATATCTCTCTTAATATACCTCAGTATTAAGATAATTCTAGTTTAGTTGACTATTTAGGCTGAAGCATACATGTATATACATGTATACAGCATAACTGATTACAATGGCATTAAAATTGTGTATTCTAGAACTATAATCCATTTTCATGCTATATATCCCATTAATGACTTCAAAACTATATTGCTTTGCCATTTGGCTACAGAAATAGCTTGTGAAAAAAAAATGACTTGAGACAAAAAGTATGATTTACGTCACAAGTTGATCATATGTTCTATGGATTCACTCGCATCTCCATTTTGACGGTTCTTTACAACAACAAAATTTATTTCCTCGCTCGCTCATAAAAAATTGGTCAAACTGCTATATAAAGCAACTGAATTAAGATTGTTTTTTCTTCGCTCTCTCATTTTTTTCCAGAAAAAATCTATAGAACACATGATCAATTTGTTGTGGCCTTAAATGTAATTTGCCTGCATTAAATAAATTACAAGTAGTGAACATTGTATATAGTTGAGCAAGTAATGTATCAATCTGTCTCAGGACAGTTTGCACAAACTATATTCATGGAGTCCATTGTGGGTTCCTTATGTTTAGTAGCAGACTGCAGCAAATCCTCATTAAAATTTGTTGAGGATGATTACATGAGCCTTTGCGTGTACAATTCAAGGGATAATTACTAATTATATATATAGTTCGCATTACGTTTGTGCAATTGTAGCCTATGAAATACGGCTTATGTAAAGGAAAGTTCTCTTGTATCGCTTATGTTAGTTATATATAATCCTGTGTATGAATATTATATCAAAACCCTGTGTCCAACAGCGCTTTTTAGCGCTTTGATATTAGTATGTGATGCTCCTTACAGATGCTGTAATTTGTCAGTTGTAGATAGTACTTTTGTGGTTCTTTTTTCTCTGATGTTTTTGCTTTGAAAATTGAAATGATTTTATCACATTTTTATATGTATGAGCCAAATGTTATACATAGAAATCAAAATGCCCTTGGAACAAAATACTGCTTTCTGGACAAATCAATTCACATTTATTAATTAAAAAATTAGTTTTCTGAGCAATTGCTGAAATCAGCTTTAATAAGTTTATCATTATATAATAAGCTGTGCTTAAAGTAAAATCACTTGTGTTAAGTTTTTTTTCTTCAAAATTTCATTTGTCAAAGAACATTTGGGCGGCACTGTATATACACGTATATGACCACTATTTTGTTTGTATATTTTATGTAAGACATTGTATGTTCACACGGGTCTATTGACCTATTGATTTGAAAATAAAAGTCTTCTTCTATGACCAGTATTTTGTTTGACACACGTATTATACAGTAAAACCTCTCTTGAGCAACACACACTGGGAAGGACTAAAAAGTGTTGCTCTTCAGATGTTGTCGCTCTGCAGAGGTAAAATTCCAATAAAATAATGCATAAGGGAAATATCACAAGCTGTTGTTATGCAGTGGAATTGTTCTTTGGAGTGTCTCTCAGCAGAGGTTATACTGTATACATTAATAGTAATTTTGATTTATACATTGTTTAAATACATTGATATCAGTAATCTCATAGCTCTTATCCAATGAATATACATGTACTAGAGTAATAAACTGTTTACATGTTTTTGTTATCTTACTATGTATGTTATGATGTACAGTCAATTTATCTGAATATCTTTATTTTTGATATTTTTTTTCAGTTTTTGTTTGTATACAAGTTAAAATTGTAGCCAATGAATTAAAAAATTGTGTATATTGCGGGTTTAACAGAAAACAGTCGTAATTCAATATAAGAAAAGTGAGTTAAGACCGTTTTGCGCTAAACCCGAAAATTGTATGTGTTGATGTTGTGTACTATTATGTTTGGCAGATGTGTATTTTTTTAGATGTAATTTTATTAAAAAAGCATTGTATTGTCCAGTGATGCGCGCAAGTTATACATGCATTATAAACAATACCCCAATGATATGATACTCAATATGTATATAAACATTTATCATATTTTTTATGAATTTATTAAAAAATCATGAAACTCACATTTGAGTTACTTGTTTTATTAATATCATATCTAAATCGAGGGTTGCCCGCAAGACTGTCGTAAGTGCATTTTTGAAAATTTTACAGGAGAAGCAAAAAACTGTTTAATTTATTATTGTATGAAGTCTTCACCAAACTTTTTTGTTTTATTATTAGAAAATATGTTTAAAAACAAACAGCTCTAATGAAATGCATAAATTTGAAATAAAACTAGATATTTGTTGATTTTGTTGAGTTACTACAGTATTGCACTTAAATCTGTCTGTTTTATGTTATTTTATTCCCAGCAATACTGTAGTAAGTCAACTTACTACAGTATTGCAGAAATTTTTTAACACATGATTTTTGATAAAATTTCTGCAGTACAGTAGTAACTGAAAATTATTATCAAACACAAAAAAGAAAACAAATCAAATGTTTTATTTTCCAATATATATCAACTCTTTACTGGTTGTGGCATGTGCCAAAGTCATTTTTTCAGCATAACAAGCAAAAGCTAATTCAAGACGCTCTAATTTCATTACTAATTATCAGGCAGATATGCAACTTAGCCAAGTTATTTCCTTGGTAACTGCCTTTCAAAAAACTCAATCCTGATCTTAGTTACCATGGCAATGCTGGGGTGGAGCAAAATGTGAAAAAAATGCAATTTTTGCTCTTTTTCAACCCCAACTTAACATTGCATTCAGTATTTTTTTTCAAAATTGAGGTTTAAAGTCCAAGTTCTTTTCAGAAACTGAAAACATGTTTTCTTATCTGCTTTTGCTCCATTTCTCTGCACTCAACAACCTGATTTTTGCTGGTGATGAGAGGCGCTGTGCACCCTTCAAACCCCAGCTACAAAGAGGGGGGGGGCACATCCTCTCTTCAGAACCCCTCTGAGACATCTTTTGATGGGGGGAGGTGCATGAAAGAAATACCTTCTTTTGGGGACAAACTTCTTAATAGTGAAATTTTTTAAATCTAGTTTAAAACATACATTTCAAGTATTTGGAAGCCAATTGAAGGGGGGGGGGGGGGTCTAGACATGTAAAATTGCAATATAGACCCATTAAAAAATAGAGACCTTATTTGAATTTAATGCAAACAAAACACATTCTTAGTTCCAGATTTACTATTATTTACCTTTTTTAAAAAAAATCTATAGATAAGTAATTAATAGTTATAGTTTACATTATGATGTTAATGTTGAAGTTATATTGCATTTAAATGAATTATCATAAATCATACAAATTATGAATACAGTACATGCCTAAACGTTTGTTGTTTTAAACATAAATAATTTTATGATTATCCAATTTGTTATAAGACACAATACAGTATGTATTTTATTTGTTTGAACAATGTATTATTTTGAACATATTAAACATATATGAGTATTGAAAATATTATTTTCCTAAGCCCATAATTTAAAACTTGTGCAGAACATTAAGACTATGGTTTACATACTACAAATGGCAGCTTGAAGCTTTACTGTTTAAAAGAAAAAAATCAATCAAGGAAAACATAACAATTACAGTTCATGTTTATTTTTATGAAATTTGTAAGCTGTAACATTAATGCATTGAGTGTTTTTGAATGGCTGTTGGGTGTCAGTATTCCTGTTTGAGAAACAATTTGCTTACAATGTTGTTAAGATTTGGCAAGGGGGGTCCGAACATTACTAGGGGGGCTTGAACTTTTCAAGGGGGTCCGAACTTTTCTAAGGGGGGTCCGAACCTTGAACCACAACCACATTATACACATTTTGCAGAAAAATGCAACATATTGATTATAAAAACAGCATAACCATTAAATCTATGTTAAGCAATGAGAAAAATTGCTTTATGCTACTTAAAATGAATTACAGGCAAGAAAAACACTAATGGACAGGAACATTTTTGAAATTTCCAATGCCAAAACAGTATTATAGCTTCCTTACAGGTCCTTATTTTCACTTGAGTGAAATCAAGCAATTGCTGGCACATTAATGATGATTTCTTTCTCAAAGAAGTTAGTAGCTATTCTTGTGGGATTAAAAAAACCATTTGGACCCCTCCAAAGAAGTTAGTAGCTATTTTTGTGGGATTAAAAACCATTTGGACCCCTCCAAAGAAGTTAGTAGCTATTTTTGTGGGATTAAAAACCATTTTGACTCCTCCAAAGAAGTTAGTAGCTATTTTTGTGGGATTAAAAACCATTTGGACCCCTCATTCACTGCCAATACAACCTTCCACTGCTTCTAAAATTAATTTCATCTAAACTGTATGTACTAAAGCAACAGACAAGAAATATTATTTAAAAAGTCTGCTTTTCAAAATTTGACAAGTCCAGAGGTAAAATAATATCCAATAAATATTGTCTCTGCCCACAATTTTCAAATTTAAGCCTGAAGATCAAAGTTTGTGTTTTTCTTGTTTTTTTTGTTTCTTATCTACTCATGAAGTACATTTTAATCAGAATTTTAAACAATGCAATTTGGTTTGTAGTTTAAAACCCAGGTGCTTGGTCAGGTACTAGCGGCCCCTGATGTCTCTTTACAATTTCAAATATGTGGCATTCAAAGGTCTTCTAGAAAATTTGTTCACATACCTTACACTTTAAGGCCTAGAGCTATGATATGCATTGGCTAGTGTTTATCAACCAAGTTTGTACAATTTGTGATCTTAGAGTGTTAGAAATGGAACAGTTGAAAAGTTCTTTGGTTTCAATATTATTTACTTATATCACAGCGGTCAGTCAATCTATTCACTGTACCTGGTAAGGCTAAATCTCTGAATTTAGCTGTAAACCAGTTGCTAGGTACATATTTCCATCAGTGACTGACAACTGCCCTACATGATTAAGAATCAGGTATAGAAGGAAGAATGACCGAACAAAAGAAAGTATGCCTCATCTGGGAATCGAACCCTGTTCCCTGAATCAGTAGACCAGCATGCTACCAACTGAACTAGAGGGGCAACCTAGGAGTATGTTACACTTTCTCTTCAGCTACTTGGAATAGTAGCTATCACTGTGGGGCTTCTATCTGTTTGTTATGACACATTAGGGATACATACTGATATCTGCTGGATTGGATAACTAAAGGTTATCATTCATAAGACATAGATGATACCTCATTGGTTGCTTTAAAGCATGTCAATAAAAATGGTGGATGGGTTTATTTTTTAGTGGAATTTTAAATGTCATTCAAAACTTCTGTATTTTAAAATGGTTGTCTTCAAAAGTTCCTATATTTTGAAAATAAAACTCCTATATAAATTCTCATATTTTTACTAGACATTAGTTGACAGCCTGTTAATCCAATTAATTTCTCAGAATAATCTTCTTAAACTAAATAGTTTTTTTTTAATTTTGGTAAACACTAGTTACTAGGCTCTGATGTATCAAAAATATGTTCACTCAATAATTCAAAGTGAAACTTATTAAAATACAAATACTGAGAATTTGAAATGTATGACACCATTAATGAAGTCATCAATGATGAAGTCAACAAAGCACTTTGCTAAACATTAATTAATTATTATCTTTTTTTCCTGGTTAATCCCGCATTTTTATGTGTCAGGACCCCTTTCAAAATGGCTGCCACAGGACTTTTTTTGAATGGATTTAGTTAATTTCACTCAAGGGAATTTGCCCTCCCCCACCACTTGACTTTTTCATGAAAATACCACAATCAAAAGAAACCACACATGGTCTCAGAGGGGGGATATGCTTCCCTCTGGAGCTGGGGTTTAAAGGCACACAGTCTCTCTTATGCCTGAAAAAAAAATGGTTTGTGAGTGCAGAAAATGCCACAAGATGACAATAAGATGACATGCTTTCAGTGTCTGAAAAGTACCAGCAGTTTAGACCTCATTTTGAGGAAATATAACTGAATGAAATGCTAAACTTGGAGTTAAAAACCCCAGCCAAAATTGCATTTTCCCCCTTTTTGCTCTGGTCCAGTGTTGCCATGGTTACTGGGATCGAAGTGCAAATGGCTTTAATTGAAAGCCAATCACCATGAGAATAACTTCACTTAGTTGCATATCTGCCAGTCAGTTACTAATGAGAAAGAGCACCTTGAAATAGTCATATGGCATTGAGATGAAAAATGACCAATTTCGCCCATGTCACAATTATTTAAAGGGTTTCGTATACAATAAATACCTTATTTGTAGCATAAATAAATGAATTACACAGAATTGGTGATTTAATGAGTCACCTTATTGAAGTATTATGTGATTTATTTTGATTTACTACAGTATTGCAGGAAAAAGTTGAAGAAAGTTTAATAGAAAAGTTTGCGCAATACTGACGTAAGTTGACTTACGACAGTATTGCGCTAACTTTTTATTCAGTTGTCAGTTACGACTATATTGCATTTTTGATATAAATCGCTTTCTAGAGAGAAGTGTGCCAAACTTTTTTTATAAGTGATGTAAAACATAAAAATAAGTATAAAAATTCAAAAAAGTCTATTTCGTAAAAAAGTGCAGTTACGACAGTCTTGCGGGCAATCCTCAAAATGTTAATTACTCTGCCTCCTCATAAATGTCTGTTAGCCAAATATCTCATAGCAGCCGATGCCTTAAACCGCTAGCCCAAAGCCCTAGGACTAGTGAAGATTGATTAGCTGTAATAAAGCTTATGCCTCAGTCTCATAAAATCGTGGCTTGTTACAGACCCGTATGTGCAGACAGTCGTAGGCCGTGGAAAGCCTTGCGTATCAAGGTGACGGTACGCACATGGTACAAAACAACACACCCGTACAGAGCCGTAGCTGGAAGATATGCATGTTTATTCCACAATCGGCCACGATTTTGTTCACGATTTGACTCTAAAACTGATACGTGTATCCTGGACACATCTCATGGACCCTGGTAAAAACGTAATGTTCAGTCCGTACGGGTACGCCAGAGTTAGTACGTGGTCCCTACGGAGCTTGATCGCAAGGCGACCATACGGTGCCCTCACGGCTTTTTTATGTTTATGGCTTAATTTTGTATTATTGAGCTAGCTGATTTATAATTAAAATTACGGCTGATGCAACTGTGACACAAATAGCAACTTCAATTTTGAGCTCATGTAGTTGAAAACTTTACTTCCCCTTATTAAAAATTATTGAAATAATTTAGCACCATCTGATGTAACCAGTGTTACTATGAGTTAGCTCATATATGGATTTTTATACACACTGGGTCCTCAAACTAACAGCAGATGTTATTATGTGCTGGACATCTTTCTTTTGAAAGCATCAGCTAACCCTTTTACAAGGAGTCGACAACTTCTCAATCTATGGTGGCACATTTGGGAACAGTGGTTGGGACCTCCAGATTCAAATTCATGAGCACAGCTGCCAGGTCATGTTCACAGCTCAGAGTGTCAAAGCATTGCTTAAGCTCTTCTTATTCCAAAGCTAGGAATGTCTATGGTTAAGTTTCTTGCTCCATGAAGACAACACTATCAGTTTAGAACTACAGTGCCAACCAAAATTTTGAAGACAAAGAAAATTTAATAAAATTTCTATGATTTATTTTTGTTAGAACCATAAATTTTATATATTTATTAATATAATAGGTGATAAAATGAAAACAAATCTTGTCAATGCATCAGATTTATAGGATTCAATCATCATCTCAAATCCACAAGCTTTCAAAACTAAGTTCTGTGCACATGTAAATCTTTTCTATAATATAGATTTTAAGCTACTTTGGTAATCTCAACTACAAATAGTTCCTTAACACTACAAATAAGCAAAACTAATAAGCATTTCAAAATAAATGAAAATCAATTTTTCGATAAAACCTACAAGTATGAAGTAGGCTTTCAAAGTGAAACTGTTTTCAAACTTTTGGTGGACACTGTATAGTTCCATACTAAGCAAACATAAGTTTCTTCCTTCCGTACATAGTTTTGTTCACCCCTTCTCAACAGTCAGTCAAGTCCATCTAAATGAAATAATTCATTTGATGATAACTAGCACAAGGTGTTTTATCCTCTGTAAGCAAAAAACTATAAATGGAATTCAAATATTTAGGTTTTCCCCTTTGGTACAAACTTTCACCGTAACAATGAACATGTGTGTGCAAAGAACAAGATTTAATCTATATTTTTTCGTACTTTATGTACAGCAGTAACGTGTAACAACATTTGTTTGTACTGCGTGATGGAAAAACACAAACTTTGATTTCCAAATAAGGTCTACTGTCCACAATCTGAAATAAAGGCTTATGGAAGTTTGCTTGATTCATACGCACATGTACAAAGTTTATTAGTGAGAGACTAAGTAAGTCAGTAACAATATCCACTACACCACAAAGGTGGCTTTGTTTTGGATATGTGTCCGGGATATAAATGTGTACAACAACAATAATTAATAATCAAATATATTTATTTATTAGATTAATCAATCATGCCATACTTATATTGATTAATAATTTAATAAACAAAAAATATAACATTCCTACGGCACCCTCCAAAAGTTCTTGGACAATTCACATGAATACCCATAAAAAAGTCATATGAGCAACTTCCAAAATGAACATTCATCAGTTTATTAATACACTCTTCAAAAAATAAATATAATAATTCAAAATATAATGCATATAGATTACATGAATAAGCTTTGATTACGATAAAATTACTAGCAAAAGGTATAATCATTTTTTACCCATAATTCATTTGTCCAAGTATAATTGGAAGGGACTGTGAGTAGTATGAGGTCAGAAGTTAAATACAGCTTAAGAAAAGTATAAAACAATTTAAAACAAAGTAATACTAAATATAGGACTCTAGACTACTGACCAGCAAGCATTTAAACATAACAGATTTAATAACTTTCTAGAATTCTATGTACATGTAACACTATTGACCTTTGGGATGGGCAAATCCCACAGGCCAAACCATAATTAACCAATCTTGCCTTGGTTAAAGTCTCCCATGTAAAGTACAAAGACTCTTTACTAAATGGTTTTTGAAAAATAGATTGCATAGATTTTATATAA
Source organism: Mactra quadrangularis (assembly GCA_025267735.1). Taxonomy (NCBI): domain Eukaryota; kingdom Metazoa; phylum Mollusca; class Bivalvia; order Venerida; family Mactridae; genus Mactra; species Mactra quadrangularis. Next base: position 49,114,037 of record CM046303.1, on the reverse strand, counting down.
CTCAATGAGAAACCAGACTTTGTACAGGACATAATCATAGCAGGATGAATAATATGACATGCCATGTTTTTGTTACTCAATGCTTCACAGTTTTCGAATTTACATTGTAGACAAGGGACATACAATATACAAATAGTGGTCGCAATAGCTAATCTTTAGCGCAAAATTCAATCTTTAACGGGCATATAACATCAAAATCTAGGATAATCACAATTAGTTTTAATAAATGAAAATTTAACGTGTAGCACAAATAATGACAACCTAGCTCAAAAATTACAAAATTGCATATTTTGTCATATATTATTAAAAAAAACAAGCAAAAGTACATGTCAATAATTATATATATGAAAAGATAAATTGCATATAGAGCAAAAGCTACAAAATATATGATTATGACATAACATTTTGTAAATAAATCTATCGGTCTATGTACAACAAACATGATACATTATTATGAGCTGAAGGCACAATAATATACGAAAATATAGCATGGATCTTTTTTGTTGTTGGGTTAAATGGTATAGGAACTCAATGTTTCGGTCAAATCGTGGCGTCAAACAACCTGCATGCCGTTCTTTGAAAGGCTTAATCTCTGGACTTAGCTGATAACCAGTTAAAATGCACATACTTCAGTCAGTGACTGACAACTGTCCGACATAATAATAATCAAAAGTAGGAGTGAGAATGGTCGTAGAAATCATTCAACGACCACACTCCAAGAAATTATTCCCGCCTGTGAACGAACTCATGACCACACAATCGGTTAACTTGTTCCCAATAGAGCTAAGTGGGCAACTCAGCATTAAACAAGAGCTGTCAGCAGAGGCAGCATGCTCGACTAAGTAAGTATTTGTCACATGAGATGTGGTGGATGATAAGGAACATACATATTTTAAAATTTGAAAATATAACCTTAACAAATTTAAAATTTTAAGTTCATGGGAGACATTTTGAAAAAAATGTATTTCGAGTTCTGAGCCTTGTCACATGAAATGAGGTTGATAATAAGGATATATTTAGTATTTTAAGTCAATACCTAAAGAAATAAAACAGTTGCAGTAAACACAAATATTTTTAAAGAAAACTCTAATTTAAGGGGATAATTCTGAAAAAAAATGTATTTGGAGTTATGAACCTTGTCACATGAGATGTAGTTGATAATAAGGAACATGATTTAAAATTTGAAGTACCTAATGACTGTGCAAAAAGTATCAAACCAAGTTAAGTCTTTAAAACAGTATTAAGAACGAAAGAAATCATTTACTAATGACATTTGTCACTTGTAACATTCAACTGAACGAATTAAAACATGTGACATTCACATTGTTGAAAATGGAAGTAGGATACTGAGGGAATCACCAAGCTATTTATAGATTAGCTATATGTAGTACTTGCTGAAATTAAACATTTTCATTGGCCGCTTGTTGTCTTTTCAACATTCTTAGGCGGTTATGATATATTTTTTATAGAATTATACTAAAGTTGCACAATATTATTTTTAACGTCGTATTCAACACATATTTTGGTCATATATACGACGGACAGCTCTTCTTCTGTAAGTTTCCTCGACACTTTTCTATCACCAGTAATAACTTACCCTACCACGAGGCCGACAACTCATGTAATGGTATGACCTACGGCGACCGGGCTCGAACCCGCGATCTCCGAATTCGAAGTCAGGCATGCTAACCACTATACCACGGCCGCGGCTATGTTGCACAATAACAAGCTCTATCTCTAGTATATTCTAATCAGTAAATGCATATTTTAACACTAATCTACTATTAGCTAACCTGACCCACGTGGGTCTAGTTAGGAAACACCTAATCAGAAAGTTTAAAGCGGACGCTGACGCTGTGGCGAGTAGAAGAGTTCTCCATTTACTTCGTAAAGTCGAGCTAAAAATGAAATAAAATGTATCATATAACTATGCTCAACCTAGTTTGTAGATTACAAAACTGCATGTTTTGTTATTCACTATAATTTAAAAAACAAACAAAAACACATGTTAATGATTATCATACGTGTACGCGATATGATAATTTGTATATTGAGAACAAGAGCAGTCCAAGGACAGCGCGCTCGACTTTTCGGGTGTTTTGTTCATGGCAAGGCTTATCTTTAAACAAAAGTAATTTCAAGACAGGACATAATTTTTGAAAGGATATAATTCAGTCAAACAATAATTACCAATTCATATTTGTAAAACATAAAAGGGGCATTTCTCCTAGAACATTCATCCATAGTAACGCCCCTTCAGAGTAAAGTAGACATAGTATCAACGAATAGGCATACCTACTTTCATTTAAATATCTATGTGAAGAGCTATAAATACATTGTATTTCAATTTGAACAAAATTCAAAATTAAAGTAAGGGGCATAACTGTCCCTTTGTAGTCGCGTAGATGTAGTACTGCTGAATAAGCATACTAATTGTCATTTAAATATCTTCATAAGTATCTAAAATATTTCACTTCATAATACTTTCTCCCGAATTAATAAGTTGAAAAGAGTCACAACTCCAACAATAATTCATCAATTATTACGTCCCATTGTATTTGACTAGATGTAGTACTAATGAAAAAGTATACTAACTTTCTATCAAACAAAATATATTAAATTTGAGCAAACATCTATACTATTAAATTTGCGAGTTTCCTGTTTTGTGGAAGAAACTGCGCAGCTTTGAATAAATATTTTGTTTGTCACTGGAGCACCTATATACCGGCATATCAAGTTGACAATTCTTTTTTGACAAAGCCTCTTGATATTTGCAAAAACTGCCAAAAATCAACAAAAATAGTGGGGTTTTTTGTGTCTAAAAATAGTTCTAGATAAAACTAAAAATAGACACGTCAAACCAAACTCCCCGCAGCGGTTATCTCTCTTTATCAAATATAACCACTGCCACCACAAGTAAAATTCGAGTTTGATTCTCGACGTGAAGTAAAATATTTCTGATCTTTACTGAATCGAATGTAATCACATGACTGTAACTGCTGTCTTATCATGGGGAATCACCCAGAATACGTGCAACCTTTTTGCCATTTTTTGAATATTCACTAAGCATGCGTTCTTTGTTCTCGAAATAATACCCATAAACGGCATACTCACCCATGCTTTTTAAACATGCCTGTTTCAAGGAACAGTTTCAAGAACTGTCATTACCTAAAGCCCGTGCTTGCACGGGCTCCCATCTAGTAACCCTTAAATATCAAAGTATAAAGGGGAATAACTCAAAAGTAATTCATCTAGATTCATCTAGAGTTATGTCCCTTTATAGTCCGATAGATGAAGAACTGACGAAAAAGCATTCCAACTGTCATTCAAATATATTCATAAGTTCAAAATATATCCCATTAGAACAAATTTTAATCTTAAATGTTAAAGTAGATAGGGGCATAACTCCAACAATAATTCATCCAAAGTAACGTTCCGTTATAGTTGTGTAGATATAGTACCCATAATTAAGTAAACAAACTTAAAGTCAAATATCTTGATTCCCTAAATATAGTACCGACAAATAATTATACAAACTTTAAGTCAAATATCTTGATCAGTATTGAAGATATTCTACATAGGAAAAACTTTAACCTCATATTTTGCAATTTTTTAAGTATAAAAGGGCAATAACTCATAAAATAATTCATCCAGAGTTATCCCCTTTCACAGAATGGTTAATATAGTCCCATCAAATAAGTAAACCAACTTTTAATAAAATAACTTGGATATTGTTGAAGTTATTAGTGTTTCAAAAAACTTTAACCAGAAAACCAATGCCAACGCCGACGCAAAAGTGATAGCAATAGCTCTCATTTTCTTCGATAAGTCGAGCTAAAAAATATAAATCAATAGAAATATATTGTGTGATTTGAACAATATGCTTATTTACAACATATAAGCATAATATATCAGATGAGTTGAAGGCACAATAATATAAGAACATATAGCAACAAACAATCAAGCTTTAAATCAAACAAAAATGAGTTAGCACAATTATGTTGATAGTTGATTTCATTTCAACTGATATAATAAAAACAAAAAGACCTTATGCACAAAAAGACTTATTGCACATTTGCAATGTGACAACAATCTTAACATTCAATAAGTATACTTTTTAGATCATATAATTTGTGATGGGAAAACCAATCCATAGCAATACAAAGACTGAACTATTTTTATCGCGTATTTCACATCTTAACAGGTACTGGGGTTTGATGTAGGTTATTCTGTAAGCCAGAACTATTTCTACAAAAGCATTGATGGACAATAAATTAGAATAACAGAATAGGTGGACACCGTGTTTTCAGAAAATCATACTAAGATTCAATTTAATATCTTGGGTAGTGCTGAAGAGATAAGACTTAAAAAACCTTAAACTCACAAGCAACACATAATACAAACGCTAACACTAATACAAAAGAAATAGCATAAGCTCACATTTTCATCAAAAAGTCAAGCTTATGAAATAAATAATAACCAGCTTGACTTTATGAAGAAAAAGAAAATTTGCAGCCATGAAATGATCTTATATATTCACAGTCGGAGTTGACCATTTGCATAGCTTCATGCAATACTGTTACACTAGCGTTTTCATTTTTACTTTTCCATTCCTTGAGCATACTTTTAATTACATCACGAGTATCGTGATACTGTTGTCTAAGCTGTTGCATAGTGTTTTCAGAGATACCAATGAGAATACCTAACAGCCAATATTCACGTCCAATACTTCCAGTAAGCTTATCTAAATCCATTACCATTTCACTAGGATTAGCTGTTGAATCTGTAGAATCTTTTCTAGAAGAATCAGTCTCCATAAACAACTCATCAAATCTTGCAACATCACCTCCAAACCATACAAGTTCTTTTCTTATCATATCTACAGTAAGTTCTTCATAGCTACTTTCCTTTTCCGCTTCCATATTTCTCTTAGCTTCTAAGAAACAGTGATAAATAAAAGTAGCTGTATGATGTCTGTAATCTTCTCTAAGTTGCTCTTGACGTTTACTATTAACACCAAAACATGTGAACATTCTTAAGTCATTTCCAATACATTTCAGAGCCATTTTTACAAACTCTGTAGGAGTTGGACTTCTAGTTAAAACATCAGGTGACAAACCACTTTGACACTGCTCAAGTAAATCATTACACCATGGAGCTAAACCATCAGTTTTATTAATGCAATGTTCATCTGGACATTCTTCACACAATATTTCATCATTAAACAGAAAGTCTCTCAATCTTATTAGTGCTTTTCCAGCCTCGAATGATGCCAATTGAGTACATTGAATGTACTCATCAAAAGGTACTACATCACGAAATACTGCTTTGTTTGGCAGTATATTCAAGATACTTCTCAAACTATTGGATAGAAAGCACCTTGCCTCAGCACATATTTGTTTAATGTCTGCACATTTTCCATAACAGCATACTCTACCATATACAATATTGTCCTGGTACCAAATGGTCAATGTAGAGGATTTTGTCAAACTAAATGCAGCCAATCCATTGAAAAGTATTTGCTTTCCACCTATCTTTCTAACTGGCCACTTACGAATACAGATGGCTAACAATCTGTGGAATATTGATGGTGGCAAAAACCCATCTTTGAAAACGTAAGCTAAAACTGGTGTCTTGCTTTCAGCATTTGGAGGATTAAGCCACTTTTGTAGATTTTCTTCATTAAGTTGAGATCGCAACATGATTGGAACAATGTAGAACTTTGGAGGCAGATGTAGATTTGATGCTTGGCTTTCTGACAAGAGATCTCGAGTACCTGGTGTAGAGGCCTCATCAGGTTGATCAAAGTTATTAACTTCTACAGGTTGAGCGATCATGTCTAACCGTTCCATGTATTCGATGATCTCAGTCTTGTAGCACTTGAAAATGTCATTTTTCGGATTCTTGTCAATAATTTCATCAATCAACTCATGAGTTAATATACCTTGTTCTTCATAAATTTTCCATAGGTGAAGTGTTTTTGGATCTTTATCTGGCATATGTGATATGAAGCACCTAAATGCATCAATAATCCACTGAGGTGATAAAATGATACAGTTATGAAGAATTTCTGTATCATAGTACAGAACATTTCCTAGTAAGTCTTGTAATTTCAAGAACGATTTCAAATCTTTTTCATTTCCAATAGGCAAGTCATTTTGCTCATCAGCAGTTTTCAAATCATTAAATGAAATAACCTCTTTACCTTCTGCTTTAATATTTTCTAGAGATCTTTCAAGTGGAATCCATTTTGCAGGTCTTGGTTCATTCCAATAATCTTGATCCTTAGCAATATTAATGATTTCTTCCCTTATACTCTGATAATCTTCCTTTGTATCCAAATTGTTTATCAAAAACTTCTTTCTGTGCACAAGTTGCAGTAAAGGTGATTTATCAAATGAACTCAAAGCTTCATTGAAAAAATCCTCCTTCTGTTTTTCTTTATCATCTTCAGAACCTTTCAGCTCATCTTTATGTGTACCAACAAGGACAACACATGGTTTAATGGATATTTTACTTATTCTTGTTGAATGATACATATAAATAGAACGAAGCCAAAACTTAAATACCTCAAGACAGGTAAAATCTTGGTCAGAAAATCCAGAAATAGGAAAGTCACCCATTTCTTTATTTGAAGCATTAAGTGGTTTAGAAACATCCATTAAAAGTAGATAAATGGATCTATGATTGAGAAAGAAATGGTGTGTTGAGTAGTATATATTCTGTCCAGCAAAATCCCAAATAGAAACTCTGATATCTTCATGTGCTTTTGGATTGGACATAATTTCTTCTACCATGTGCATTAGCTTATCTAATGCAGTACTATCCTCCTTTGTTCTTTTGAATTCTGCTAAATTAGGAACTTTTGCTGGTTCAGTCTGCTGACCATTTTGATTTTCAATAGACAATTGTCTAACAATCTCTCTTAATTTATCATCAGGCTTCTCTTTCCCATATTTTAATTGTACGAGAGTATTGGTCAATTTACCATCAGCAATATTGGTATCATAAGTTTTCATCCATCTTCCATCTTCAAGAACTTCACAGTTAGTAACATCAATACCTACAGTACTTTCTGGTCTAGTAGTGGTCTTTGTTACATGTTCAGTAGTATCATCTTCAACTGATATCAAATTATTTAACAAAGATGTTTTTCCTACACCAAACATTCCTACAATCATTACTCTTATATCTTTAACTAATTGGGATCCATGACATAAACACTTGTAATACAGTTCAGTGAATTCATCATTAGTATTGCTAAGTTCCACACTAACAGCCGGTGAAACTTCATCTTTTATCACATTAGCAATTTCCTTACCTAATTCTTTATTGGACCACAATTGCACAAATATTCTAACAAGGGATTTCACACTTTCCGCTGAAATTCTAGCTTTGTTAGAAACAAGAACAGTAAAATTTCTCAGCAAAGTTGTAAAATATTGGTTTTCAGAAGCTGGAGCAACAAGTCCACTAACGATTAAGCCCATTGTTTCTCTTTCTTTAGAGTTCAATTCATCACATATAATACGAAGTTGTCTTCCTACTTCTGCAGTCACAGAATCATAAGGGCCCTCTCCTGCAGCATGTTCCTCTGAAAATTCTATCAATCGTCTAATAACTCTTTCTAAGTCATCATTCGGCGTATCATTTAAAGTTGCCATCGTGAGATTGGTACCAGAAAAACCAGGAACAGCAAACTAAAAAGAGAAAAAGCACGGTAACAATTAAACCATAATAGAGATAATTATACAGTGCCATCCTTAAATATGTGTACACTTGTAAAATAGCTGTTTTATCATCAATACAATCAAAAAACTTTTCAGATGCATTTAAACATTAGGATAGTTATAATAGAATGAAACATTTAAAAGATAAGAATGATACTTCATATTTTTTAATTGTTATACATGCACATGTATTCAGGGGGTATGTTTTTCTGTTTTTTTTTCCCAGTATACGACGGCTGTTCAATATGTATTGCCTTTGCATGTGATTCTCGCTTTGAGCACTTCCCACGTGGGTAATTAGTGTTGTGACTGATAGAGCGGAGCATTACGAAAAAATAAATACCAAATTGTACATGAGTTACAGCAGATTAACACAAGTACATCGATTGAAACGCATCCACTCATTGACCACTGTGTGAAAAATGGTGGGCGCCAGCATTGCGAATTGCACTGAAATCCCGGGGTCAGAGTTCCCACAAAGATAAGAAATAAAAATTCCCTGACTTTTCCCTGATTTTTCCCTGACCAAAATCATTTTTCCCTGACCGGTAACAGTGTCAAGTTTTCACAATCTTTGAGCACTAAATGTATAGTTCAATACTTATCTCCTTCCACATATTGATTACTATTGCACAATTTGGGGATTATGCAGGAAGGAATTATCCAATGCCATTCTAAAATTTCCAAAAAGAGCTGCACATTGTAATCCTCGACAAGCCATTTGATGCACCATTTTAGGCCACAACAAGTTGATTATGTGTTCTTTGGATTCGTTCGCACCTTAATTTTGACGGTTTTTACAAAGAAATATATATTTATTTTCTTGCTCACTCATAAAAATTTGGTCAAACCTCTATATAAAGCAACAGTTTACTTAAATAAGATTTGTTAAGACATTTTTTTTCTTCACTCGAAATTAAGTTCAAATTCTAATAAACAATTGCATGTCCATAAATCTAAACTTGAATTCTAGTAAAGACCAAGAAATTCAATCTGGTTTTGGAGAAAAAATAATTTTGAAACATGATTTTTCAATCGAAGGAATAAGAAGGCATTTTCTATTTTTAGTATGATATTAATGTATAGTAGGATAATGCAATCAAAAAGTTTCAAAGTGTTAGCATTTGTCACTTTTTTATGCCACTTGAATGCTAGGGCCACTTTTAGAGACTATTTTCTTCAAGACAAATAGTTTAAACTTATTTGAATGCAATGTATACCCATTTTTATAAGAATATCCTAAGAAATAACAAAAAGTATAGCACACCAAACTTATGAAAAAAACTTATTTTGTAAAAAAAGAGGGGGTACCCTTGTATAAAATACAAAAAATATTTTTCTTTTATTAATTAACAATATATTAAGACCATAATTTTATAATACACATCAATTATGATTATAAGACCATTCCCTGAAAATTTTAAAGTAATATCTTGAAAAATAAAGAAAATATAGCAATTTATAAATCAAGACTTTTACAGCACTGTAATAACTATTAGCGCAAATTGGCCGCAGGGCCATTTTCTGATCAATATTGCTCAAAAAAGGAAAAAAATAAGAATCTAAAGGATTATTAAACTCAAATATTAACCTAAATGTGAGTACATATATGGACTTAAGGGACTCTGAGAGCTCTTTTTCTTTATAACTTTTGCCCTCAAAGATGGCTCAAAACTGATTAATTTCTATCTTTAATAATAGTGCAGTACGTACCAACTTCAAATGTCTATATCTCAGAAACTATTTGGAGCACAATACTAAAATTTTGGATTTCTCCATGAATAAGGTTTAATTTGATGTATAATTAAGACTTGAACTGGGATTTTTTTTGTTTTTTTGAGTGATTTGGAATGACCCTTAAGCTGCTTATTTTCATTTAGTATGTATACACTTATCCGAAATGAGAAGTATTTAAAACACATGTCATGCTCAAAGACGTTACATTCTTAAACATACATTAGAGGATTGACTAAAACAGGCAAACATTTTACTTGAATATAATTATTATAGTAATCAATGGTAAACTAACATTGAACAAAAACAATAAGACAGGTAATGAAAGAGCTACATAAAAAGCAAAATGCAGTAAGGCAAAGGACGCTTAAACCCCTTTCAACTTCTTCCTGGAGAACTTAGTTACTGTATCCTAATCTTTAGACATAAGCATGTTTTCAGAGTAAGATGTTAACAAGAATAATAAAGATACTCATTATGATAAATATCAATAAAATATCCAAAATAATAGAAGACTGCCTTAGCCTTTACTTATTTTGCTTCCTACTGTTTGACCAAAATTCTTCTCTTACAAAATTCCCTGACTTTTCCCTGACTTTTGCTTATTTTTCAAACTTCCCTGACTAATTTCAGAATTCCCTGACTTTTCCCTGACCTTGAAAAAAAATCATTTCTCCCTGACTTTTCCCTGACCGTGGAAACCCTGCGGGGTACATCAAAGGTCGTGCTCTGTTAGGAAAGTCTGAGACTGAAATTTTCAAGAAGGTTGTGGACATTTATGGTAAAGGTCGGATGTCTTATAGGACTGTTTGTAGATGGGCTAAGAAGTTTGCTTCAGGCAGAGAGTCCATTGAAAATGACCATAAAAGTGGTAGAAAAGTCAGCATCAGCACCAAACTTGCTGAAGCAAGAATTCGAGAACTGTTGCTTGAAGATGCGCGGTATAGAGTGCATGAGCTAGCAAAACTAACGGGGGTTTCATCATCAACAGTTCACTTCATTCTCAAAAAGCAGCTAAAAGTTAGGAAGATTACAGCGCACTGGATTCCTCATCTCCTGACTGTTGAACAAAAGAGGTCACGTGTCCAATGTGCTCGTAAAATACTGAAAATGGCACGAAAGATGGAGAAAACAACTTTTCTGAGTTGGTTACGGGTGATGAGACCTGGATATACTTCTACGAGCCCCACAGGAAATGAGTAACAAAGTTTGGGCTACAAAAGCTGCAAAAAGGCCTTGTATTGTCAAACGGACAATGAGTGTCCGTAAGATGTTGTACGCCATTTTATTTACAGCACGTGGTCCAGCCATTCAAGTACCTGTACCAAAGGGAAGAGGTATCACAGGCAAATTCTACCGTCATGTAGTCTTGAAAAAGCTGGACAAATACTTCGGGAAAATTCGACCAAAAAGTGGTATGAGATACATTAAATTGCTCCATGACAATGCCCCTGCCCACAAATCTGCTATAGTGCTATATCTTCCTGTTCCCCAGACTCAAGAAAATGCTCACTGGAAGGAAATATTCCAAGAGACCTTCAGTTGGATCTGCTATATACCAGTGCCTCATCAGTATACCCAGATAAGACTACATCCGGGTGTTTCCGATGTGGCTGAGAAGACTGAAAATTTGCATACAAGTGCACGGGAAATACTTAGAAGGGATGCACCAAAAATAAATAGGTTTGTTTTCGTTTTCATAGAAATATTATAACTTAAGTGACAATACATATCGAACAGCCCTCGTAAGTAGAAATTTAAAAACAAATTAAACAGTCACAAAACTGTAATGGTTATTATAAATGGCACTGTATAAACAATTGTCAAATATGTATGTCAAAAGTTTAATGCAATGGTTACACTAAAAATTAGGTTGGACTATTCCATATTTTAACGACTTAAAAGTCAATTCTTTAACCATTTTCACTGGGCTTCTGGCTAGTGGGTTCAGGCCATGACTGATGATTCATATATAAGACTTAAGACTTCAAATGAATGTGGCTTGGAGCAAATAGCATTAAAAAGGTAATTTTTTGGAACACAATGTACAAATTCCATCAAGAATGGTTCCGAGCTGTGTAGTAAAATGACTCATACATGATCATAATATTCTACAGACAACATAGAAAACATGTACCCACTGTAACTTGTTTTTATTTGGACATAGATTCTGTTACGCTAGGGTCATATTCAATTAATGACTTTCATTTATGTTGATGCAGCAAAATGCAGACAGATTCCATTGTGTAATGTTCAAAGATTTTAATTATTCATGATTTTTCACAGAAATTAATCTGTGTAGTCCATTTAGAATGCTAACACTGACAGTGGTATTTATCAACCAAATACATAATAATATAAATGTTAATTTTTAAATAGCTCCCTGGACCCTTTGATCAGTAAAAGCATATACCATTTGTTTCTAAAATCAAAAGTCCTGCTTTTTGTTTTGAATACGGCACACAATGAATGTCAGATATACAATACCATTTTTCTCCTTTAATGCAGAGCGCCTAATTAGTTGTGCCAAAACCAGATTAATATTTTAAATGACATCAAGAAATTATAAAAATATAGGAATTTATGTAGAAATTTTATTTGCAAAATATATAAACTTTTAGAGAAAATTGGATAAAAATATAGGAACTTTTAGAGAAAATTATATCATTTTTTGTAAATGATTTCACTGAAAAAAAGTTGTGATAGATGAAACTATCAGGTACATGTACCTCTAAATGATATAATTAAGCTCTAAGAAGTATTTTGGAGAATTGTGCATTTAGTGTTTACAAAGAAATAATTACATTGTGTTTTTATTAAAAGAAATCCATTTCCACTAGATGGTACCCTATTAGGGTACCATACAGACTTAACAATTAATAGTTCAGGCAATTTGTATTAGCTCTTATGAATAAAACTAAGCCAAAATAATGCAACATCTCATGAGGATTGTTTAAGACATACTGAGAGAATGAGCTAAGTCAGCATGATTATGTTTCAACAAAAAATTGTAGCAAACAATAAATCTATTATCAGTGATTGACAATAAGCCGGGTTCGACACTACCAGTGTCCCAAGATTCAGAGGATCCTACAAAATTAAGATGAACCCCTGTGATTTTAGCTTTGGATTCTGCCAGGATCCTTTAAAAATGCATTGTGCAAATACAAATTTGAGTAAGCACGAATTATTTATCACAATTTTGAACTGCCCACTGGTATCCATTTTTTTCTTTTCTTGAGGAATCCCTGGGGCCAGAGGGGTCCACCATGCACCCCCCTCTAGACTTTTTGCCACCTATTCCTTAGGGTCCACTGAATCAGAATCAGTGTTGTTCTCAAAAATAAACTCTTGCGCACTACCTGAAATGCCACAGTTTCCATGGCAACCCCTTGTTTTTTGTCAAAACTGTCAGTGTTTGTAGAGTCATTAATAACTTGAACAAGCATTAAGCAAGAATAATATAATTAGTGTCAAATCAAAGCTGAGGCACTGACCTTTGGAAATATATGTAAAACTATCTGCTAAAATACAGTTTAATTCATGAAATTAGCTGAAAAACATAAAAAATGCAGAAAAATATAGATTTTTTTCAATTACATGCATATCTTTTAATTTCCAAACCCTATTTTGGAGAAATAATCAATTATTTTTTACAAAATATTTCATGAAGGTCTATTCTATTATATTCAAAATTATTTTTATGACAGAAGTACTATTTATGTACGTAAAAACCATTTCCATAGCAACCACTATTTTCAAGTAAGAACTACTATTTGGTGATTAAACTTGATTTTTAGCCCAAATCTAACGGAATGATTGCCATATTGATATTAAATCATATCATTATTGCTGTTTTCAATAAATACATTGATACCTTCATAAATATTGTAAAGAAATCTATATAAAAGCGCTGAAGCACTGATTTTTTTTTCAGTGTGACAGTATTAAAGAAGTTCACGTATTAGAACGTTTGAAGACGAAAAAAAAGTAATATAAAAAGACTTAAGAAATTTTTGTTGTTTTGTTTTTGCTTTTACTGAAATAGAATTATGCAGGAAAATGATTTTGTAATTTAGACTTTAAGGTGGTATGGTACTTCTGACTTTTTTAGATATGCATATAATTTTTGGTACCGTTGTAAACTTGAAGATATTTCCTATTCGGATCTACACATTATTTGACGTCATTATTGCTAATGACTTAACCATGACGTCGTAAACATGACGACTGCATGCACCTTTTACGTCAGTCGACAATGGTATTATCGTACAAATACCTGTTCTCGAACCTCATCTGATCTCGAACCTTTCATAAAAATGTTGTTTACTTTGCTACGTTATTGCGTATGACGTCATCAATTCGTGTGCACTAATGTTAAGTAAACAATTGATGCAACTACAACTGTCAAACGAGAATAATGCGCAAGAAACAGGTAATTAGAATGAATATTTTGTGATGGTGAATATTTTTCAGTAAATCCTTATTACCTTTTTCTGCTCTGTCAGTACAATCCATCAAATATTGTTTAAAGTATGTTATAGCAAAAGAAGCACATGGAAGGTAGCCATGCCTGTCTTCTGCTCATAAAGTCATGTGACAGCTATTTATAACCTCACAAATAGCCAAATACTGTAGAGGTTCGAAATTAGGTTATCTATTTTTAGCCGCCATGACTGTTTTCAGAAAATGGTCGTGTTTTTTCTGGAAGAATTTGGATTTGTTTTAAATATAAGATATCATCAAATATATGATAGATAAGTGAAATATAAGTTAAAATGTGTTTTTTATGTATTTTTCTAAAAAAATTGTTGCATTAAAATGATTAATTAGAAATAGAGGATTGAGTCCTTAGAGGTTCGAGAACAGGTGAGTCCACCATAATAAGCAATTTTTCTCGAGCTCAATTTGCTCGCCTTTGTGCTTAACATAGATCTATCAGTTGTGTTTTTTTTGTGTTGCAATATTCAGCAGTGTATTATGGTGTTGTGGTTCGAAAGTTTAGACTACCCCCCTAGAAAAGTTTGGTTCCCCCCCCCCCCGAAAAATTCCTGGATCCGCCCCTGTGCCCAGTTCTAATAGTTCGTCAAGGAAATGGCATTTTCAAAAGTACAATAGAAACAGGAAGATGTGGTGGTTCTAGCTTTAAGTCGTAGAATCAAATGTTTAAGGTATACTGAATACGGCAATTACCGGTGAACCTGAAACACCGGTGATAACAAAGATATCCCGATTATAGACGCATGCGCGGCAAACAGATTTCTTTGTCTTATGCAATTTCTTTACGTTGGTTTCCGCCATTTGTCTGGAGTGAAAGTTGTTTAAAAATGTCATTTTTTACGCGAAAATGAATATGAATATTTTAGCCGTGCCATTTTTGATATAAATCCAGCAGAAAATAGAGAAATGTTACATGCTATTTTCAGTTGATGTTCTTTTTAAAAAAATTAATAACGGCAAGAAATTTTCCTTTATCGATTGATTAAAATGGGTTGGAAGTTTAACTGCGCACATTTACTTTGCTGTTTACGTATGAAGTCACTGACATTGGGAGAATTTTTAACTCGTCACTGGTAATACATATATTGGAACAAAGATGACAAATTACACTACTGATACAAGAATGGTTTTAATTTAACTTATTCTGTCAGGATTTTCGTAAACTGAAAATTGTAATCTGTTAAGAAGACATGGACTTATAAATCAGTAAATATAGCATGCTTGTAGTTCTTTGATTGGTTAGTGAAAATACGGTCTAAAAATAACATCACCGGTATATAGTATACCCTGTATATGTATTTCTTCTTAGAAATCATGAAATTTTTGCGAGGATAGATGTCCACTTTTTTCCGGTTTCCGCTTTCTTCTTCTTCTTCTTCTTCCCGGTAAGAGCTGGGATCTGACAGATCGTATTTAGCTCTGCGAGACTTAGCATGCGCAATGGCCAAACGTCTCCAAAATGTTAAAAGTTTTAAATGTAGTTTAAAATTATTTACACTGTAGTCAATTTGATATTTTGTCAGATCACTCCGGTAGGAGAGACCTGAAGGCTTCCAATGTTGGCGCTGAAACAACTGATGATGGAAGGTTGTTCCATTCTTTAGCCGTCCTAGGGAAGAAAGAGTTGGCATATCTGTTGTCTCTAATGCGCTCTTGGAAGAACCTGTGGTAGCCTCGGGTACGTGCATCATTGCGTTGTAAGTACTTGTCCGAGGGAATGTCAACAAGATTGTTCTCTATCTTGTACAACATCATCAGCCTTGCATGTCTACGACGAGTTTCTAGAGGATCCCAGCCGAGGTCCGATAGCATATTCGTGACGCATCCTGGGGTTTTTGTGGAGAAATCATTGCAGACATAGCGGGCTGCTCTGCTCTGCACATTTTCAAGGGTCTGTATACCAGCTTTGGTGTAGGGGTCCCATACGGTCGCTGCATATTCTAGTATAGGGCGGACCATGGCCTTGTATGAGGCATCCCTAACAGATTGTGTACAGCCTCTTAAGTTTCTTCTTAAAAAGCCAACTGTGCGGTTAGCCTTGCTAGCAGTGTTGTTTATATGAGACTCCCAGGTAAGTGTACTTGATATTGTAACTCCCAAGTATTTACTGGCATCTACTACTTCAAGCTGGTGGCCATGGAGGTAGTATGTTGTGGGGATCATTGTCTTCCGACTGTGTGGAGCAATACGTATGACAGTACATTTGGCTGGGTGGAAGCTCATCTGCCAATCTTCTTCCCATTTTTCAAGAGCTGTAAGGTCTTCTTGTATCGCGCCGTCGGGTATTTTCGTGGGTGGGGTATTTTCGTGGTTTCACCATTTTCCGGTATAAATAAGTTTTTTTTTGCGCACGCGTGGTTCCGCTCACGTGATTTTTTTATGTCTGCATCATAATGTTAACACGGACATTTTTTTTTCCAAAATAGAAGTTAGAAAAGTAAGTAAAACAAAACTTGAATGTATAGTCGTGTTTGCTTATGTCCGCGGGTAAGGTAATTTCGCGGTATTGTCCCTTTGTTGTTGTTATTCCCGATGCACCACCTAGCGATAATTGCAGTGACGCCATTTTGTAGGTCACACGTCATCAATTACGTAAACAATCAAAAATTGATATTTGCCGGTCTAATTGGGGAATAAACTTACTTTCTGTTCAACCATCAATATAATTGAAATCCCGTTAATGTTCCTAACCACCTTGTCGCCGGAAACTGCTTTTATTAAAAGAAAACCGAGCCCAGCACACTGAATTTCGCAAAAAGTTCGTCTGTTGCATTATTTTTATGAATAAAAAGGCTGCAGTCAATGAGTGACGTATTTGGGCGGGATTAAGCGCTGACGAATTAAGTGAAAAAATTAAGAGGCCCACCGAGGGTTGTTTAGTTCCCGGTGCAAAAATTACGTTACCATTTTTGTTATTCAAGTTTACTGACATTTTAAATGTTTTGAAAACAAGGATAATTGTTTAAAAATGGATATTATGTTAAAAAAATATGGATTTTATTCTTTAAAAACTGTTTAATCAGCAACACAATGTGACCCACGAAAATACCCCTCGTAGAAAGGTGCTAGCTCTGCTTTAGTACCGGAAGGTATGTACATCGTAATTTTATATTGAAATTAGGTCGTGTTAAAAATTATTTTATTTTGTAGGTAAATGATTGGTTTATTGAAACTTTATTGCTTTTTATTAATTTCCGAAAAATATCCGTTACGTCAGCGACATTGTCCTTTTACCCACGAAAATACCCGACGCGGGGATAATTGCTGTCTGTCCAAATCACTACTAATGACCTTGAACAGCATTCATGGATCACAAGTTAAAAAAGCTGGCTAGGTCCCGTATATAAATTGAGATTCGTCGAGCTCGCTTTGAGGCTTTGCCTTAGTCATATTATTATAAATAAAACAATACGTACTACACTGTACAGTTTTAATTCAGCAGGCTGACATACCACTTTCGGTTTCCCAATAAAATGACTTTAGTCTAAGAGTTATTCCCCTTAAAAGACGATGCTAAAGTCCAAATGTCGGATATTTGTGATTTTCACTCACGATAATCTCCCCTTTCAGTATACACATTGCAACCTGAACCCAGTCCTAATCATTACAAAATGCTTCTATGCACAGGCATGATGTAAGTACAAAACAACACATGGACAAAGCAAACTTGTTGTAAAAATGACAGTTATAGTTTGTATCAACAGTTATCCGATGAACGTTCAGTTGTAACCGAAAATGACGGACGTATATTTTATTACGCGGAACAAAACTCTGTATCCCTGAAAGTCTCCAGAGACAGATTGTCAATCTGGCTCATTTAAATGGACACCAAGGCATAAACAGATGCAAAGCATTACTACGAGAAACCTGCTGGTTCCCGTTCATGGACCGGCTAGTTGAGCAAGTTTGTAAAAACTGTATTCCATGTATGTCAGTCTCACCAAAATCAACACCGGATCCTATCAAACCAAGTCCGTTACCAAAACAACCATGGGATGAAATTTCTATTGACTTCTGTGGTCCATTTCCGAATGGAGAATATTTTATGGTTCTCATATGTGACTATAGTAGATACCCTGTCGTTGAAAAGCTTAACTCGTTATCTGCACAAACTGTTATACCACACATTGAAAGATTGTTTTCACTGTTCTCAATTCCAAGTATCGTTAGAACAGACAACGGTACACCTTTCAATAGCCACTTATTTACTGATTTTGCAAAAAGTTATGGATTTACGCACCGGAAAATAACACCGCTTCACCCAATGGCAAATGGTATAGCCGAAGCTTTTATGAAACCACTAGTTAAAGCAATGAAAACTACATCAGCTTCTGGAGAAAACTTCAAATCAAATTTATCTGGATTTCTTATGAATTATAGAAGTACGCCACACCCTAGCACTGGCGTGTCACCTTTTGAACTGATGTTCAACAGAAAAATGAAGACAAAACTGCCACAATACATTGTACCAAAGAATGACAAAACCATCAGAAGAAAGGATCAAGAAGCAAAGGAGAAAAACAAATTGTATGCTGATAATCGAAGAAAATCAAGACCTTGTTCGTTGAAATCAGGTGACTAAGTATTAGTGAAACAAAAGGTACACAATAAGCTAGATACACCTTTTAGTCAGACACCCGGGACAGTTATAAATCGGAACGGTTCTATGATAACAGTTAAATATCAAGATAGAAATATTACCAGAGATGCTTCTCATTTCAAATTAGTGCCTAACCAAACAAACAACTCGCAAGATAAAAAAACTCAACAAAATGCTAATAAAGAACAAACGATTCGACGAAGCAAAAGACTACATCGTGTGCCAGCCCGTTACATGGATTAATCGCCAGAACCTTGAGTGCCCGCATTAAAAGGTTATTCAACAGAGCTCTGAGATTATTATCTGTGAAATTTGCAGGTCACAATAAAACCTGTATCAAGTTAAAATAAATTGTGTCTTTGTATTAAAAGTGTTTCAAGCACAGGTCATAATAACACCTGTTCTTTACTAAATAAATAGTGTCAGTTTCACGCTGGATTAAATTAATAGGTTAAAGTGTTCTCAAAATTGTTTCTATCAATTTAATGTCTTCAAACCAGACGAATTTTCTGACATTTGTGGATTGTAAATCTTTAATGCCACACACGCGAATGACTTAATCTTCTTGCCAAGAAAACTTTCGGACATGAATAGAGATACTAATTGACCATTTGATAAACATTAAATCAAAATTTCATGCTGGTTTTTTCGGTCAAACTTTCAGACTAATGAACTTAAATGTGTTATCATTAACTGTAGAGAAATTGAGATTTCAGAGAACTGAAGACAGTGTAAATTAATTACTTGAACTTTTTGTAATATGAGCCAGATGTTGATTTTTCCAAATTGTGGGAAGGAAAACTGGACTATAAACTGGACTATTAATGATTGTAAATAAAACCGGACTATATAGGCGATTGTGATAAATGATAGTACGCTAATACATATGAACCTTGTGAATATGAACATGAATAATTTTTGCCATACATGTTTTATATAATTAATATGAACTTAGGTGCTACCTATGGCGCGGAAAACAGACATATATGTATTACTTAAAAATAAAAAAAATATGATTGTGACTTTGGCAGAATAAAATTAAAGATATTCGGCGCTGTGAAGGATTTATTTTGTTTGAGGGCCTATTGATTAGATAAGCTAGGGGAGATAACTGCGTAATTTATTGCATTCAGAAAAATCTGACAACATCTTATTCGTTTACGTCAGAATCATATTTAAATTCTGAAAGAAATGTATTGTACACGCATTGGAAGCGTGCCGGTTTTATCATGAACGTCTCTTAGCGACGTCACGAACGGTGCGTTGGTAATAGTCGGGATTACCTGCCCCTTACTGTATCTAACAAATATCTTTTGAACTGTTATCATGGAATAAACATCGTAAAAAGCACGTTTGAAAATATTTTGTAAGCGGTCACGAGGAAGCTGCAAATATTTTTATCCAATGAAAAGCCGCCAGTAGCTTCACTCATTGATCCGTATCGTTGAACGCTTGTAGTGCAATTTTCTATAGAGCGTCTTTAATCTTGATTCACAGATGTTTGATTAAGCGTCTGATAAAATTGATGAAAATGGCGGCGCCCATGGTCTGGAGATGTTTTTCAAACTCATAGGTATATTAATTTTTCATTGATTTTATCAGTTTTTTCAATTTTAAAGAATTAACGTACGTCATACACGTTATCTAAAAGCGCTCAAAACCCGCTCGGGTTTTCCGCGTATAATGAAATGGAGTTAATATTGTTTAAATACACAACATATATTTCAGTTTTATTTCACTTCATGTTTATGCTTATGTTATTGATTCATATTTAGTAAACGTCGGGAACCAGGCTACGGAAATAATGAGCTGCGGACTACATCACATTTCGCCGCTGTGACAAGATTGAATATGCATTTGTACATTCACAAATACATACTATAGAAGGGTTGATATCATAAAGGCTCATTTTATTGACTAAGGCTGATCCATGTCTGTTTCTAAAAATCCGTCAAGATCGGGAAACATCGGACATCTTCAGATACCAACAAGTTCGGTATGCCATTACGATCCCATACAAAGCATAAATAATTTAAAATGAATACAATTAAGATAATATTTACAAACGTGTGATTTGCTTGCGAGAAAAAATCACTGTCTGTGGTTTAGATGTGAGCTAATTAATCATTCATTTCTTTATTGTTTCAACTTTAGTTATAATTTTCTACATTATTATGCATATTAACTTCGAGCGATTACGAAATTGGACTATCGTGCTAAACTAAATTGGTATATTTTTGAAATTCAAACAGTGATTTATTCACAGGCAAATCGCAATGGGTTAAATAAGGGACTTTAGTCAGTTATTTCCCCTTGTATACTCTTCAAAAAGGTAGGTTCTATTTGTTGGATTACTCGGATTTTACCCTTACTTTTCAATGCCAATTTGCCAAACTTAATCTTAAATAACATTTTTGTAAATCATTTTATTTGTTTGAAATTCAAGCTAAGTATTTTGAAGGTAAAGAACTATCTAAATTGCACAACTTCTATTAATATCGTCATTAACAAGATAGATATTAGATGAAATATTTTGTTATCCTTACATAGGACTTCAGTGATAAAATCCGAGTATTCCAACTCTAAAGACCTACTTACCAACTGGATTGCTTCCGATTTTATCAGGGAAAGATAACTGACTAAAGTCCCTAAGAATTTCTAAATATCGAATTGGGCCAAAGTACGTATGTGGATGGCATATACATGATTAAAATGAGAGAGCGAGGATTTAAATAACATGCTTGAAAGTAAATGTTTGACCTTCAACACACCACTTTAGAAGTCATAAAAATACTTAAATACTTGTCAATTTTTACAACTCCATCAGAAAGTTAATTCATGGACAATGAAACTTTGACGAAAACTGAGTATTACTTTCCTTTGCATCATTCAAAAGTTCCACCCGTTGAATGTAGTATATTCACAGAGCAACGGGGGCAATCTCCGTAAACAGATATCCTGTAGATAGCTAAATTAACGAGTAGGCGAGCGGAGAATTTAAATCTGGTTTTAATCAGATTGCTACGAGGGGAGCGTAAAGTCTGGTCATATGCACTCCGCAAGTATTTTACACTGAGTTGAAGCTTAAATTCATGTAACATGAATGCATCTATGTAGATTAACTACACTGTATATAAAATGCTGATATTTGAGTTTATCCAGATGGCACTTGGCTTCTTTATTTTATGTAAATAAGGCTACCCTAAAACAGGATTGTGTCCAAGAACGTTTAAAGGGCACTGTATATTGCCATGTTATAAAAACGTCGTATTTTATTGCTGTTACAAATCATGTCATCATAGTTCATTGTAACCGGAGAAATACAGATACCTGTACGACCAGATAAAAAAAATTCAACAGGTTTCTGGTTTGCTAAGATGACCTCGTATTTGGTTACGAGACATACTAAATCCAATCTTACATACACATGTAGACCTACTGTATTTCAGTCTATAACACGTCTGACTACCGAAAAGATGTTGGTTTGATCCATTTGTGGGAACTACATGTACAATATATTCTCTGCAGTTTTGCTTCCTAAAGACTAAATTCTCTGCACAACGACAGCTTTTGACATTTGCCTCAGGTGCAATTTAAATGGCATTCACCATCTGCGGGACAACAACCAAGTGGGTGCTGTTCAAGAGAGATTGTATTGTATGTACCTTCGTGAAGTTTGGACAGCTATTCTTTTGCATACCACTGTACAACTGTATGACATAAGGCAGATTGCCATCGGCGAAGATATGTGCTTAGGATGTACAATATACTATAGGTTAATACTTACTTAGTTACTCAGATCTTGGCATTACCAGGGACCGTGAAAATGAGGAATGGCGGCTGCGAAATGACCGAAGAATGTTGAAATGTTGTCGCAAAGCACTACAAATGCATTAATTACATTAATTTGCTAACAGAAAACATACATTAATATGCATGACTATACCTTTATATCGGCTACAGTAAATGTTGAACTAATTAAAAAAATAACGAAAACTGATATTCGCGGAAGTAAACTGTCGTTAAAAATATTATCAGTATTTAATACTTTAAAACTATTCATTGGTCCAGTTGTATCATTTGTTATTTGTTTAATAATTGATAGGGAAAATAACCTAAAAAATCTATGTCAGTGCATGTACGATAAATGTTAGATAATGTATCTGAGTGACACTGATCACGATTGTTATGTTTAAAAATAAACGTTTTATATGACATAAAATAACAACTGTGCGTTTACTTAAATCTACCGAAGTGGAATAGCTATACTCGCTGAATTACAAATGAATAAGATAAATCTGGGAGCATGGCTGTGTTCATAATAACAGCAACTGAAAACAGAGCAGTGATTGCTAATCTTAAGGAAGCTCTGACTGCTTCAGCAGACGATGTTAGAACAATCGATCCTGTGTCATACATTAGAGAATATGCTGATACTCGACATTTAGTAAAAGTGATATTTGTGTGTGAAAAGTTATTGGAACTTTTATCAAAAGAAGACGGTGATAAAGTTGATAAGTTATTTAATGACGATGATTCTGAATTAGTGATTATAGACGATATTAACGTGGATATTTCTGGTGAAAACCAACTACAAAAACTTCTTAATGACAGATCTGATGTTAGGAAGTTTGATGTTTATGGAATACAATACGCAGCGGAAGAAATCCAAAATATCATCATAAGAAATACAGAGGGTTGTTTGTCTACAAGGTACAGGATACATCCACAGACTGTTTCTCAACTATTGGAGGTAACATTATAGTTCGTACAAAATAACAAAACTTGTTTGTGTAAACATTAAAGATATACCAATCCATTCCAGAGGTAGACAGTATTGAAAATAAAAGTTTTATAGTTTATTTTAATTCAATTAGTGTGGCGGATAAACAACCACCCCATGGTCAATCATGCGCTTTACCATTACTCCAACAAGACACTCATAAAACATGTTGAAATGATTAATTTTATTGTCATTCTGAGCATCCCTGTCGTGAATTAGTTCATCGTATTGTTTATATAACCAGTGTTTTTGTTTTATTGTACGAACAATAACTAACATTAGAGTCCTTAAATTTGTAACAAATACAAACAAATATGCTTCATAACCAATAAATTGTCAACGAACATCAATAATACCAGTAACATTTCGCCCGACTTGCTCAGTTGGTAGCACGCAAGTCTACTAATTGAGTGTTCATGGGTTCGATACTAGGGCGAGGCATACTTTCTTGGAGTTTGGCCATGAAATAAGTTGTACGGCTATTCTCCCTCCTACCTCTAATTCTACATGTAAAGACTGCTGTCAGTTAATGGTGGAAGTATGCTCCTAGTAACAGTTTAAAGGTTAAATCCGGTGATTTATCCTTTCCAGGAACTGTAAGTTGGTTGACTGATAGCAATGATATGATTTATACTATGTATAGCTACGATCTTGAATCAAACCAAAACATTAAACAAAATAAAACATTCAAACATTCTCGTCTACCGTGACAATAAAAAGTCATCTATAAAGTAGTGTAAATATATAGGAAAGAGCTATGTTATATGATATTGACAGAAAATAATATTTTTATATAATAATAAACATTTGGACTCTGATGCCAGTGGTAACAAAATGGAAGTTATTTAAAAATTGTCAATTCTGATGTTAAGATCGGTTATCCTTTTATCATGTTAACTCAGAAATTATTTTTTAAAAGAGTGACCATGAGTAAAAAATACCGTTTCTTTTTCTTTGCCCATTTTTGTTGAAGTAAAGAACAAACATTCGTTCAAAATTGATAAATTATCATACTTTTCTTTAAAAAAATAATGCATATATGTTACATTTTATTTTATCTTAAGATACTCAAATAAAATACGAGTAATAGACGAAATGAACAGTATATAGTATATAAGAATTTATGTACATCGTATATTGAATTACTAGTTATTTTACTTTATGACAGGGAACACATTCTTTGCTTAGTTTAAAGAGAAAACCGATATATTGTCCCAATTTTGTCAACATATGTATCAGATTTTGTTTTACTTTTTTATGGTATTTTATTACAGAAGTTTAATTCTATTCGTAGATGATCTCTGTAACTTTTTCTTTTTTGAGTAACTTTTTCAATGATGAAGGGAATGTTAGGCTTTGTACATAAAATTGAATTTTGAATCCTATTTCGAAAGCGTTTTTTTTTTCATTTATTGTGATTGTCATGTTTTTAAACACTGATTTAAATTCACTTTCCCTGTATTGGTTTTATTGTGCACGATGCTACCGAGTTTTATTTAAAGAAAAAGCGTTCTAACAAATTGTGAACAAATAGCTGAATATACAGAGAATTGGCGTCTCGTAACTGGTTTAATTTTCCAGGAATGGTGAGAAAGATGATTGATCACCATGAAAACATATAAAATGTGTTGATATGGTGTTAAACCCAACCAATAAGTATCGAGATTTGGAAATCATTGTAACTTGTAAACCTACCTACGATTGGCGCTGGTCTTGATATCTAATAGATCATGTGTGTTTGAGTGCTATCCATAGATTATACTTGTAACCACTTTTTTTCTCAATGGATCAAATCCAATCCAAACCTACCTAGTCATTGCTAAATGATCAACTTTTGAATTGATGAGTATATAAGTAAGGGAGGGGGGGGGGGGCAAACACTCGCCATTAATTTTCAAAGTTGAGACTCGACCACCATTCGGAATTACATCGGCGATCATCTATGAAGATATACCTCGGAAATCAGACGTACATGTAGTAGGAATACAACCAGGTTATGAGGTCCGGCGATTAACTCCCTGGCAAGTAGTTCTATTATAGTTCATACATGTAAACTCAATATTATCTAACAATTGGTATGTTAGTTAACTAATTGGCTACAAAACAACATTCAGAAGTCTGAATCATAGAAAATGGCCTTAGATTATTAGTCATTTTTATGTCAACATTTAATAATAACATCATTACACGCTTTATCACATCATTTTATGAGTACAATGTCTCACAAGTCGTATTTCTGTGTAGTTCAATCTATATTACCACAGAAACCAAATTCCTAGATCTACTTTTTCACCTTATTATATTCGAGGTTTATCTGCGTAGATGATCGCCGAGGTAGTTCCGAATGACTCGACAATTTTTGTTCAGCAAACCCAGAAACAATGTTCTTGTCATTGTTTTATCATTTCAGACAGAAGTTTTGATCCTGTTAGGAGAAGATGTCAAAGAAAATATAACTTCTGTGTCAGTGCATTTTCATGAAAAACATATTAAAGCAACTAAGATACAAAATAAAGTATGGATGTTTGATGTGGAAGGTATAATATAAAATAAATGTACATGTATAATGATATTTTTCTAATACAGACGTACAAGAGAAACACGGACAGTGTTTAACGTCAGAAAACTGTTTAAGTTTTAATCTCTATTCTATCTACGTTTCTTAATTTTATTTCAATGATAAACTTAGATATCTTATAATGAGATCTGACAAAATTATGCTTACAGTATAACATCGTCGTCAACCACAGTACTTTCTTTCGTTACAATGCATACGTACCGTGTACAATTCGACTGGCAAAATCTCGTTTTCATAAATATGCATGAGGAAGGAGAGACCAATCGTCTTCGAATTGAAATCGCATGTCACAATTACATGTAAATACTCTTCAATAACAATGACGTCATACTGGGGTTTTCTTACCTAAGATAGAAACCAACGCACATGTTTATTTTCCAAAAATGGTTGCGTAATTTAATTGTCTAGTTTTCCGCAGTGGTTTTCTTGCGGAACCAATGAAACTGACTCATTAAATGTTCATGATTACGAGATTTTCCTATCCAAATGACTCACGGTATAACCCAGCATAGCGGAGTAATGTATCGTGGGGTAACCGACGATGGTAGTATAACAAACTGAAAGATAAAATACCATTTTTGTCTAATGCTATCTTTAATATATCCTATCATATATCCTTCAAGCTACCACATCATTATAAAATATAGTATACACTCTCCAGATTTTCATGACTTTTTATTGTATACCACATGGTTTTCTTTGCATCTACTTCTACTAGATTTATCGTGTATTCTCATGATTTATCATGTATTCTCATGATTTATCATGTATTATCACTATTCTCATGATTTATCATGTATTCTCATGATTTATAGGTAGAGGTTATTAAACAGGGCAAGTGCACGTTTTATAACAAGCGTTCATTAGATTCCAACGTTTCGGATTGAAAACAAAACAATACATGTGACGTAACGTCAACGTGCAAAATAGCGCGTTACGTCGAGAAAAAGTGTACTTTTGTTGTAGAAAAATCATCATTTACATGCATTGGTCAACATATGCAATAAAAAGGTTATGAAACAGGCAAGTGTGCCTTAAGTCGATATCGGCACACTTTCCTCGGCATTAGCCCTCGGGCTGAAGCCCTCGGGCCAATACCTAAGAAAGTGTGCCGATATCTTCCTTAAGGTACACTTGCCCTGTTTAATAACCTCTACATATTGCTCACATTGAGGCTATATTGGCACACTTCCACGTCAATTTTGTTACTATTTATAGTAACATATGCAATAATGCGTTTTATGATAACGTAGTTCTCATAATTTATCACAAAATCAGTTCTAACTTTTCATTAAAATACGTAATCATGAGTTCATGTATGTGTTATAATGCACAATTTTGATTGCATAGTTGTAGATCAGTATAATCAGTAAATGTTATTCTATCCATACAGAATTAGAACCTGGGGTCAAACTGTTCAGAGTAGAAGCCGATGATGAGAACCTTGGACAAAATAAACTTACCATAGTTAACCCAACAGACGTTGCTAAAAAAGCTATGGTGAAACTGAGAACCACAGACGCACGTAGATTTCTGTCTGATGTACTCTGTCTAGATATGCATGATTTCGACTACGACTTTGCTGATTTACTAAATGGTTCAGGTAGTCTACAGCTGATTGAGACACTTCTAAAATACGGAGACCATGAAGGTACAGTATGTTAGAGGGTCTTACAATATACTTGTACCTTATAGTAATTGAAATGTATGGCACTTTAAGTCGCATTTCGACTTTGTTTTCAGTCATATTATGAAGGACGATCGTCCTACTCACGGTCTTTGGATAGGCTTTGATTTCTGAACCCAAACTATTTATTAGTACTAAGCACATAAGCTTGTCAGTGGCTGTCATCTGCCCTACTTGATTCAGAAGTAGTTTAGCCGTAGGTTATATGGTCAAAACGCCAAAAGGTAATTTCGTCACGATCGGAAATCGAACCTACAGCATCTGGATACCGAGTTACATGTATAACAGACTCGCTATTAGGGGTGTAACGGTTAACCGATATACCGGTTAATATTGCAATACGAATTCTAACTGTTTTTAATCGGTTCGATTTTCCTTGAACCGGTTTTTGTAGTTGAGTGTCATACTGCTTGTGTTTATCAGAATCTGATAGTTAAATGTTTAAACAAATGTTAAAATGATTTGAATACTTGAAATACTCTTAATGTGTTTTTAAAGGTTATACATTTAGTCAATTGAAAGAAAAAATTCTGTTTCAAAAAACGCATTTTTCTAACATATAGACCATTTTACATTTGTAATTCAAATATTTAGATAAGAGATCATTTAAAATTACCCATATGCGTGCTTCGCTGATCCAATTAGGACGATGTACATGCATTAATTAATGCTTTGGATGTCTAAGCGAAAAACCGGTACGTATTGCAATATATTGCAATACGGGTTCTCCATATTGCAATATATTGCAATACGGTTTTTACCGTATTGTTACACCCCTACTCGCTATCATCTGAACTAACCATACCTGAACCATATCATATAGGCTGATAAACTCTGAGGCAGTATACACGTAGTTTACAAACTATTTGATGATAAAATCGTCGTCAGTCAGCAACCACAAAATGATAAATGTTTCATTACTTTTTAATATCACAATGAAATAGGACTTTATAAAGTATTAAAAATTAATGATGCAGGACAAAAAATATGCACATGTATCTCATACGGGTTCTTTTCTGTACAGCTAAATAAAACATGCCAGTAAAAACTGTTAAAACATCTACTTTTATTCCTATATCAACACGTTATGTCTAAAAATATAACCGATGGAATATAGAGTCTATGTTGTAACTGGATAAAGAGCTATTGAACTCCTCTTGTCGAATAAAGGACACGAACCCACGATGTCAGAGCCAACAGTGATTCTTTTTCGATGTCTTAAGTCTGTCGATCATTAAGGTTTACAGTCCACAATGCCACTTACAGTTAAAAATTAATTTTGTGAAAGTATGATGAAAGTTTAAAAACATAATATATTTCATTACAATACTTTAATCATTTTGCATGGATTAGATTTCTTACATAACTTAAAATTCAAAAAATATTGGACATAATCCTTTATCATGACTCAGATATTGCCTCCCTTGCATATGGTAATAGAATACTTTTAATGCGTCCATAAAAAGTCTATTTTGACATTTATAAAATATCTTACTTGGTTAATAGTTTAGAAATACCATTTACAAACAAATAAAACTGTTTCTAGTATTATTCAGCTGTTATAAAACATGGTTTTTAGTTAGGGATTTTATACCTAAACGACTCCACTGAAAAAGTTGTAAATAGATAATACATAAATAGATAATACACATATATATATATATATATATATATATATATATATATATGTGTGTATACCGTACGCGATCAGAGTGTACACCACTTGAAAAATCCTCATACATGTTGCTTATTTTCTACATAATTAAAACAAAACAGGCGTTGCAACAATATGAGGATTAAGTCTCCATTTTGAAATTCCAGGATTTACGTATCCGACATTACTTCATCTATGCGCCAAGTATGGGCTGAAGGAGACACTAGCATGGTGTAAAAGAAAAAAAGCTGACAGATGTACTGACAAATTTAACATAGAGGACAAACTGGGAAAAACAGCAGAACAAGTTGCTCTGGAGTCATTTCCTGATGATATGGTAAGTAGCTTATGTATACCTGTAATGATTCTCTGGTTTGGCTAGTAAGGATTCGGCACATGCTCGAAAATGCTTTCTTTTGTCCAGCTCATTCATCAGGGAGAAAGAGCGGGTCATGGCAATATACTGACCTTTTAAGTAATCCTGATATGATGTTTTACATTAAATAATATTGGAGATATTTAAGTGTGACATCACTGCCTGCTTGCAAGTCAAAATGAAAAACCCATATCCTCTTTTACTGAAAATTAAAAGACCATTCAGTAGTCCGAATGGTAAGGGTTATGGTTAAGAAAAATACTCCACCGTGATTGTCAATTGGCTCTAATTAAACCATAGCTTTAGATAGAACTGTTTGAATACTTGATAAATTGCATCAAGGCTAAAATAATGATTAACCTATAAATTCCTTTAAGTTTGAATTAACAATGTTAAATGTACATCTATCCTTTGTTTCAGATATGACTACATTGCATATACATGTTTATTTTAGTGTTCATAACTTTTATTTGCTTTCAGTTCTACTTGGACTTTCGGGACAGCGGTTCAAACAATGATGGTAATATTTTATTTTAGTTTTGCATACAAAGATGTTAGACAAGGAATGCATGAACCAGAAAATTTCAATATCATTTTAATTATTTAAAATCCTGGAAAAGCTATATCTCTGGATTTAGCTGTTAACCAGTTACTAAATACACACTTCCGCCAGTTACTGACACTGCCCTACATTATTGAAAATCAGTGGTAGGAGGGAGAATGGCCGTAGAAATTATTTCATGTCCAAAATCCACGAAATTATGCCCCGCTCGGGAATCGAACCCATGACAAGTAAACTTGTATGCTACCATATAAGCTAGCCTGGCGGCTTTGGTAATTAGTTTCGTAACTAGATAACCAATTACCAATAAGATACTTAAAATAAGTGATAACAAGTTAACTAGGTATATAACTAGTTAACCACTTAATTAATTTAAGTTATGTGGTTATCAGGTGACAGTAAAACACCACCATAGCTATCTTATTATTTTCACTTCAGTTGTTTCTGTAACCGAATATTCCCTTTAATTTATGTTATCATAACATGTTTTATGTAGTCATGAAGGAAGTGAATACGATACATATGATTGTACTTTTGATATTACGAAATAACTTAGATAAGATAACATCAAATATATCAGGTTCAAATAAACAATACATTTGATAATATTAATAATGTATAATATATATATATGAACAGCTGTAGATCGTTTTTGATAACTTTAGACAAAACTAAACCCTTTTCAATGTACACTATGTGACTATGTCTCATATAATATCCCAAACGAGATATATAGCAATCATTTTAGGGAAAGTTTGTTTGTATAGTTTGTTCGTACATCAGTAAGGCACCTGAGCTTAATTGGTTTTTAAGTATTCCAAACCTTTAATATCTAATTTTTTCCCCAAATTAAATGCCGTTCTTGTTTTATTGACCTTAATATTAGATATAACGTACGTATGTAAAGAGAATCAAGAAGGGACAACGAATTGCTGGCTAAACATATACACATGTCAAAGCCAACTTTTGACCTATATTTTAACCAATACAATTTGCCCTATTTTTCCTGTTAGTCCAATTTAATTTTCTCTTGAGATAGAGCAATGGGTGATGTAACTATTGGGACTCACTGTGCTAGACTAAGTAGTAACGTAGTATTAACGTCAGACCCCGTCGTCCGTATAACGTTGGACCCCGACGTCCGTTTAACGTCGAACCACGACGTCCGGTCAATGTCGGATCATTGTCGAACCCCAACGTCGGATCAACGTTGTATCAACTTCGGACCCTACGTCCGATTAACGTCAGATCCCAACGTCCGATTAACGTCGAATCCCGACGTCCGTTAACCGTTGGACCCCGACGTCGCATAAACATCGGATCCCGACGTCGTTAAACGTCGGTCACCGACGTCGCATTAACGTCAGACCACGACGTCCTGTCAACGTCAGATTAACGTCGGATCCCAACGTCCGATTAACGTCGAATCCCGACGTCCGTTTTCCGTCGGACCCCGACGTCACATAAACATCGGATCCAGACGTCCGATAAACGTCGGAAACCGACGTCTGTTTCACGTCGGACCCCGACGTCGCATTAACGTTGGACCACGACGTCCGGTCAACGTCAGATCCCAACGTCCGATTAACGTCGAATCCCGACGTCCGGTAACCGTTGGACCCCGACGTCGCATAAACATCGGATCCCGACGTCGTTAAACGTCGGTCACCGACGTCGCATTAACGTCAGACCACGACGTCCTGTCAACGTCAGATTAACGTCGGATCCCAACGTCCGATTAACGTCGAATCCCGACGTCCGTTTTCCGTCGGACCCCGACGTCGCATAAACATCGGATCCAGACGTCCGATAAACGTCGGAAACCGACGTCTGTTTCACGTCGGACCCCGACGTCGCATTAACGTTGGACCACGACGTCCGGTCAACGTCGGATTATTGTCGAACCCCAACTTCGAATCAACGTTGTATCAACTTCGGATCTTTAGTCCAATTAACGTCGGATCCCAACGTCCGATTTACGTCGAATCACGACGTCCGTTAACCGTCGGACCCCGACGTCACATAAACATCGGTCTCCGACGTCCGATAAACGTCGGACACAGACGTCCGTTCCACGTCGGACCCCAACGTCCGGCCAACGTCGGATCATTGTCGAACCCCAACGTCGGATTAACGTTGTATCAACTTCGATCCCAACGTCCGATTAACGTCGAATCCCAACGTCCGTTAACCGTCGGACCCCGAGGTCGCATGAACATCGGATCCCGACGTCCGATAAACGTCGGACACCGACGTCCGTTTCACGTCGGACCTCGACGTCGCATTAACGTCGGACCACGACATCTGGCCAACGTCGGATCATTGTCGAACCCCAACGTCGGATCAACGTTGTACCAACTTCGGACCCTACGTCCGATTAACGTCGGATCCCAACGTCCGATTTACGTCGAATCCCGACGTCCCTTAACCGTCGGACCCCGACGTCGCATAAACATCGGTCCCCGACGTCCGATAAACGTCGGACACCGACGTCCGTTTCACGACGGACCCCGACGTCGCATTAACGTCCGACCACGACGTCCGGCCAACGTCGGATCATTGTCGAACCCCAACGTCGGATCAACGTTGTATCAACTTCGGACCCTACGTCCAATTAACGCCAGATCCCAACGTCCGATTAACGTCGAATCCCGACGTCCGTTAACCGTCGGACCCCGACGTCCGTTTCACGTCGGACCCCGACGTCGCATAATCGTCGGATCCGGACGTCCGATCAACGTCGTATCAAACGTGGAAACCCAAACTTTGGATTAACGTCGGATCCTGACGTCCGATTAACGTCGGACCTCGACGTCCGTTTAACGTAGGACCTCGACGTCGCATTAACGTCCGATCCTGACGTCCGATTAATATCGGACCCCGACGTCACATTACGAGGTCCGATTAACGTCGGACTACGACGTCAGATTTACGAAAGGCTCTTGCATCACAATTTATGGTTGGATATGAAAGTTTCTAAACATTGGATTCCCTAGATATGCCATTGGTCTCGTTCGTAGTTACCATGGTAACTAGTTTAGCGTCAGTCTAAATATCTTTGTCTAAGATATTTGTAGGAATACACTCTTTGATTTTGACTTTTGATCTAGTTTATATATGTACGTCGTACATTGACAACATTTAAACTTCAAACAAAATGAATATCTTTTCTAAAAACATTTCTTTTTTTTTTTGGTAATTCTGCATTTTTCTAATTGAACCAATTGTGCGTCAATTCGTAGGTCGACAACCTGAAGTATTTCGAAGGAACATCCATGCTAGTTCATGCCCAGAGTTTCTTCAAAGAAGTAGGTTAAAACAAATATAGCTCAGAGCACAGGGTGCCGTCATGATAGAGCCCTCCCCAAAACAAAAACAAAAATACTGCATGCACACATATATTATAAAGGTCTGAAACTAATCACCTCTGAAACCACAAAAAATGGCCTATCTCATTCTGAAGGAATTTATGCACTATTTTCGTGGTTTCTTTGATGAAAAAAGTTTTATACCTTTATTATATACATGTACACACATATAATATTTTTGTTCGGGGTTGGTCTTTTATATCGGTAACCTGTGGCTCTGAGTGAATGAAGTAACCATCCCACATTTACCCTGTTTACATTCGGAACTACCTCGGCAATATTCTATGCAGATGTACCTCGGATATCATAAGGTTAGAAAGTAGATCTAACATGGATTCGATAGAAAACTTGAATCTAATGGAATTTGGTTTCTATGGGAATATAGTCTGACCTACACAGAAATACGACTAGTGAGACATTGCAGTGATGATATGTTTTAATAAAGCGTGTAACAATGTATATTAAGCTTTGTACATGAAAATGACAGGTGGTCGTGTTTCAATGTACTATGTTGACAATCTATGGCCATTTGCTATGCCAAAGACATCTGAAAGTTTTTTTGTCGCTAATTAGTAGAATAGCAGGCAAATTGTTAGTTAATATTGACTTTACACGTCCATGTATAAACAATAATAATAGAACTACTTGCCAGCGAGTTAATCGCCGGACCTTATAACCTGATTGTATTCCTACTGCGTCTGATTTCCGAGGTATATCTGCGTAAAGATCGCCGAGTTTGTTCCGAATGCCCTATTTATTAACTCATGTGCATCTTAACATATTGTCCAATCATAAAGCACTATCATTTATACATATATTTATCGTTGTATTACATTTTGCCAATAATTTGGGAAAGTTTGCTGATTAGTATGTACATGTATATCATGTTTTAACTATAGTGACAAGTACGTTAAGAACCATGACAATGTATTTGGACTCTATCATGTGTACTTAATTCTGTCATACTTCAGTGATTTATATAGAACTCAGAATAGGACACGGAACCAGATCAAAATAGACTGGGCGATGCAGAGGGTTGAAATTTCAAAGAAACACTTCCTGCATAAGGGAGGGGCAATGAAGAGTGGGGAGAGAAATAAAAGAACAGGCGTGGCACCCTGTTATTCTGCTTAATAATAATCACCATGGGAGGATCCAGGATTTTTTCGGGGGGGGGGGGGAGGGGGTCCAAACTTTTTCTGGGGAGGGGTCCAAACTTTCGAACCACAACCACAATATACACTGTTTGCAGAATAACGCAACATATTCATAATAAAAACTACATAACCATTTGATGTATGTTAAACACAAGGGCGAGTGAAGCTTCATTCTTTTTAAAAATGGCTTACAATTAAAAAAATTAACTCATGGACGGGTACATTTTGGAAATTTCAGAGGGTCCTGACCCCCTGACCCCGACTAGATCCACCAATGATCACCACAACTTTATGTAATCTCCATATATTAAATATTGAACCCTTTTATAATCTAGTAATACTTTAACCTAACTGAATTCTCATAGTAACAGTACCCTCAAAACATCCTTGCACTAATGAAATTTTGAGATAACTGACCCTACATTACCATAGTATTTTACTACAATTTAAGCTGATTCATTTGTGACCTCTGCAGCAAAAATCAGTCTTAAGGAGGAAAAATCACTTTTTTAGTTTTTTACTTTTTCTGAATCTACAATTACTAAAACATGTTTTCAGAAAATTTCAGGTGATTCTGAGAAATATTGCCAAAGTTACAGCGTTTTGAAGTATACGGGTATGGAGGTCAAAATTCTGTGTAATCTGAACATTTTTTACCAATTTTCTATATATTAATGAAATTGCTGCAAAAAAACATAAATAATTCTCTAAATTTCATTCTATTTCATTTATCATTTAAAGGAATTCATTTTGCAAAAAGTAATCACTTTAAGATCTGGAAATACAAGCATGTATATTCAAACATGTTTCCATAGCAACCGAATATAAAAAATGCATTTTGTATGTTTTTATTTAAAGAATATTCAGTCAAATTTATTAAAAATGCCTGTAATACATAGAAAACTAAAATTATGTCAATAAATTGCAAAACATTATCTTTATTGTATAAGATAATTCATATTATACCACAGAAACAATGAACTATGACTAATTTTTATTCTTTTATGGAAAGCAGATTGTTTAAAATTACCTGACACATACTATGCTGTCTTGAAACATTTACATAATATCTACTATATTATATGCTTAAGGAATATCTAGTTTGAATATTGTAATGTTATCAGGAAGGTCAAGTTACAAGGAGTCATTCCTTACTTAAAATAACAAACAGTTTCCATGGAAACCAATTTAGTATAATTTTTAGCAATACTACTTATTTTCCAACATTTGAAGGAAAATAATGATGGATGTAGCAGAATGGTAACACACACATTATTAATTTATTTCTTCTCTCCAATTGATTATGTATTTCAGACTTAATTATATAACTAAAATTATGCTTAAAGTGCTTACACTATTTATTAGCTAAAGCATATTTAAAAATGGTTGATTTCAATCAACACCCCCTCTTGGACCCATTTGAAGAATTAGGAGTAGTTTTAAATTTACAGAATCTTCACAGCAGAAATTTTAATAATATGTTGATAGACTAATCAATATTGATTTTTGAATTTGCTCAGATGGCTGTGTGAATCTTCTTTATTAGGGCTGCTGCGAGTATCCGAGTACTCGGATATTCGCGATCCCGACCAGAAAATCGAGTATAAATATTCGTCACGTCCGAAATCGTCAAATCGCGATCTATTTTTGGAAAAACATTGAAAGAACATTTTCAGCTTAATAATCACTGAAAACGAGCCACACTACTTATGAAAATTTTAATTCTATGTAGGGACCGAATTATCTTTTGTCAAAATTCTAATTGATAAACATTTAAACAAAAATGTTATCACTGAAAATGACCATACAACGTATGTAAAAGAAATATTTGGAGTACATGGATTTCCATGAAGTACAATGTAATTTATTTTTCTGTAATGTTTACTTATTTTTGTTATTAAATGAATTCCTGAATAATTCTTTATTAACAAGTGATTCGTGGTTCGATTCGTGAATCGCTACACGTGAATCGTAGTTCGGATCGGATCGCCACTTGCTCAACGATCCACAGCCTTATTCTTTATATGTAATTGTGAATTAATCATGCAGCTTATGCTTATACAGGGTTTAATTTTTTTATTTTGAGTCAGTGATAGAATGTCTTTTTTACATAGATTCATACAAAAGTGGAAGTCAAGACAGTGGACGATCATCAACTGGAAGTGTAAGTTTTAATCTTATCTAAACCAGCAGGAAGGTACCCAGAGTCTAGTAGGATTCTCGATACTAGATTGAGAACCTGATAACATCGGGGTACGAGAATGGAAGGTCTCCTGTCCATACTCAAATAATTACGTACATACATTTTACAAACATAATTCAATTAATTAACGATTTTATGACGAAATTAATATCCCGAGTTAAGTAGAAGTCACCTTGGCATAATGTCAAATACAGTTTTAATTGTGCAGTGTCACTAAATCGACCAGTCTGTGCAAAGAAAGCCAACTATTAGAGTATTTTTCAGAGACTGAAAAAAGTTATCTTTTCACTAATTTGTGACATTGCCTTCTCCGAATGACATTGATTATCTTCTGGCGATGAGGGACACTGCGCCTCCTTCAAGCCCCAGCGACAAAGGGACACATCATTCCTCTTGGACCCCCTCTGAGAAATCTTTTGATTAGGGAGGCACATGAAAAGGGTAATTTTTTAAGCAAATGTCTTAAGCAAAATTTCAATAAATCAAATTAAAATACGAATTTTGATAAATCCTATGGCGGTCATTCGAGAGACGTAAAATGCAGAATTGTCCCGTAAAGGGTTAATAAACATACAAATCATTTTATCAACGTTTCAGATGAAGATTCAATCCAGTTTTTCAACAAGTACAAGACGAAAAAGACTACCATCGGTGAGTATTGCATATATACAAATAAGTTCCATTATTAGGTTCATCAAAAGGGTTGGTCCTACATTCGACTGAAATAGTAAAAACGTATCATGATTTTGCAATTGCCAGGGAGGCCTTTACAGTGTAACTATACAGTGCCCACCAAATGTTTGGGGACATTTTCACTTTGTAGGCCTACTGAATAACTTTTATATAAAATTTGATAATTGTTCATTTAAAATGCTTTTTGGTCTTGCTTTATTTTTTTGGTCATCATTTTAATTATTACTGAGACAACAAAAATAGCATAAAACTGTATTAATGAAAAAATACAATAAACGTAGTTTTGGAGGCTTTAGGATGGCAGATGCTGAATATTATAAATGTGCTGAATAATTGAATTTTTGTTTGTTTGTTAAAAACTGTACTTGAATATAATAAAAATAATGATTCTACAGAAATAATCATCAAAATTAAAGAATTGTAGTAAATTTCTTTTGTTTCCAAACTTTTGGTGGGTAATGTATATGAAAACATTCATGTAAGAAATTAGTAGCCGCTAACGAAGTCTATTTATTTATTTTATTTATGAATATAATTAAGTTCAAGTATAGATTATTTAGTTCAAGCCCGTTCCATGGCTTTCAATATAAGCAAGAAGTGCTTATCAAACAACAACGACCCGTTTATTGTTGAAAACAAGTTAGACAATGGGTGGTTTGGATGCTTGCAATTTAGAAGGATATTATGCACACAATTATCCAATCAAACATCAATGTATAGTCGACAGCTGTAGAACGTGCATTATTTTTAAGTACAACCTCCGTTAAGCAAAACCCATTGGGAGGGACTAAAGTGGGTTGCTGTTTAGAGGTTGTGGCTCTGCAGAGGTTACATTCAACAAGAAATATGCCTAAGGGAAGTATCAAAAGATGTTCTTGAGCAGAGGATTTGTTCTGTCGATGGTTGCTTTTCAGAGGTTATACTGTACATATTATGATTATATAACAACGTTTGAAACAGAATCACTCGGCACTTTGCTTTGAATTGTGTTTTTTATGTATCTTATGCTTTGCATAAGAAAAAACTTATTTAAATTATGGATTCTGTGATTTAAGCAAACGCTGACTGTGTGATATACATTTGTTTTTTTATAGTAAATGAAAGTAACACACATGCTTATATGATGCTCCAAAAAATGAGAATAATAAACATAACAGCTACATTTCTAATTATAATGAGAATGCATGGAAAGGGGGATTTAATGGCATAACTAAAGATGTGCGCTCGGATGTGTCCCCTGGCAAAATATATGCTTCTTGTGCATTGCACGATCCCAGTAGTATAGCGTAAGGGAAAATAGCACGGCCACATTTTTGAGGGATGATACATTTTTGAGGAGATTAATATATAGAACGTTTCATGGCGGCGTCTAGCGATTGGTCAGCGTAATCGCCCGGAGCAGTAGCGATGACAGTCGTTGACAGTCGGGTGTAAATATTTGTTAAACCCACGGAATAGAAATCAAAATAAGCGCTATCTATAAACGCAATTAAGTTACCTGTACATTGTTGCCTATACGATAGGTAATGCAGGCAAACCCGAACATAAGTCGTTTCTGCACAGACGTTTACTAATATTTAGTATGCGTATAATTTACTAAC
Source organism: Mactra quadrangularis (assembly GCA_025267735.1). NCBI lineage: Eukaryota > Metazoa > Mollusca > Bivalvia > Venerida > Mactridae > Mactra > Mactra quadrangularis. The sequence goes on along the minus strand of CM046303.1, from coordinate 49,074,811 downwards.
AAAACAAACATTATGATGGAGCATGACTTTTACTTTTTTGCCCTCTAAATGAGTAAATCTTTTTTTTTGTTATTATCATTTATAAATATAGGTATTAGATAACTAAAACCGGTTATAATTCATTTTTACAACGACGTTATGTGTACATCGTATATATTTGTATAAAGTAACACTATCAACTCGTTCTGATTTATTTTGCAACAATATTTAAATGTCTCACTGTGTGCTCATGTTGCTCGTAGTTTGCTCATTCAATCCCAACATGTCCCCTAGCCTGTTCATACCTGCTCGTAAATTGCTCATCCTTGTCCAAAATATCCTCTAGCCGGCTCATACCTGCTCGTAGATTGCTCATTAGCGGGAAGTGTGTGGTCCTTGACTTCTCGATGATGAACCTGGTCAACGGTTTCTGCCTTCATACAGATAGTCAATGCAACAATATTTAAATGTCTCACTGTGTGCTCATGTTGCTTGTAGTTTGCTCATTCAATCCCAACATGTCCTCTAGCCCACACATTACAGCTTTTAGATTGCTCATTCGTTCCCGAAATATCCTCTACCCTGATCGTACCTACTCAATAGAAGTAGTAGTAGTTGTTGTATTAATGATAGTAGTTTGTTTTGTTGCTATGTGACTATAATAGACTCAAATATCGTTGTAGCTGTCTCATTATGAGCTCAAGTCTGATCCTAGATTGCTCGCTAATCCCAAAATGTTCTCTAGCCAGCTCATACCTGCTCGTAGTTAGCTCATTAATTACAAAAGGCCCTAAAGCCAGCTCATACCTGCTCGTAATTTGCTCATTCATTCCCAAAAGGTCCTCTAGCCGGCTCATAGATTGCTCATTCATTCCTAGAATGTCCTCTAGCCAGCTCATACCTGCTCGGAGATTGCTCATTCATTCCCAAACTGACATTTAGCCTGCTGCTCGACAATAGTATATTTACCTCTAGCGTTGAACGTTTGAGTCATTTATCGTTCGCAACTCGAACTACACAGAGGTTTTATCAGTGAGTGCATTCAACTTAAAATTATGTTTGCTTGCAACGATTGTGACAAAAACTTTGCAAAGAAATACAATTTGCTTAGACATAAGAAATCCGTTCACGAAGAGGACACCCGTTCGAAAGAGAATGATGAATCAGAAATCAGTGACAGCGACGATACAGAGGAATCGGATTTGGAAAGTAAGTCGGATGAAGAACTACCTGAAGAAACAATTGACCCTTGGTGGGATATCGTCAAATACGGTTATGATGAACATAAGGAAGAAGTGAACGCGTTAGCTTCCGAGATAATGGAAGATGATAATGACATAAGCGAAAAGGATGCTAGCAAAAAAGCTTACCACAAGCTACTTCCGGTGATCAGAAAGGCAGTGATGAAAAAGTATCTGTTCAGGATTATGTGGTTTGAATCGATAAAAAAAGGATCGCTTTCACAGAGCTGTCAAACAAACTATGAGAAGGCTTCGAGACGAAGATGACTTTGAATCAGAAGAAGCATGGAAGGCAGCCGTTAGTAAAAGGAAATATCTGTTCGATAAACTATTGAAAAAATATCAACCGATGATAAATTACAAATAAACATGCGGTTACTAAAGTGAACTGACGCCAAAATGTTTTGTTTTTGTATTACAAAAATTACAATTCCAATAGTGTCTTTGGTTCTGCATTTATCAAACATGTTTATGGAATAAATAAAATGAAAAAGAAAATAGCCTTATTAGTTTTGTTGTACTTTACCTACGAAAATGATATTGCATCACTTAATATAACAAACGAAGACAACATATTGGAAAATCAACTCTTATTGTCTTATATAACTTACAGCACAACACTTCTGCATGTCTCACCTAGAGAAAATTGTCAAACAGTTTGAATTAATGTATTAGTTTGTATGGTTTGCTCAGCTTCTTTTTGTCTTTTGTCAGATCCCTCCTCCATACAAGCGAGAGAGGCGCATTAAAGTACCTCTCTCAGCAACATTGAAATATACAGACTCTAAGTACTTATTTATTTCACTCATATTTTGCGTTGACTTTTTCAACGAATGAACAACAGGTAAGTATAGTCTTTTTCAGATCGTTTATTTGACCGAGAAAGTCTCGACTTATAGTTACAGAGCGTGTGCCTTTCCTAAAGTTTATTACTGTTTCGTTCTGTTCATTTTTAAAGACTGAAATATATTGCTGTTTTCCTAAACACAAATCAACCTTCCTATTGTCTTTCTTGTCGGATTGAAATTATCTGAATATGATCACCATCATCAGGCGTGACGGATTTAATTTGAGGTTGGGTCATTATATTAACTTTTTGAGAGTTGTGTATCCTAAAAACAATACGTTGATTTAATTAAACTTTGTAATTCAACGGTCACTCTAATTCAAAAACGAAAATTGTCGAGACATCTCCAATCTATGAGAATTCGACGTACAATATGACGCTTTTGACAATACTAATTTACATTTCGGTCGAGTATGCGTCTAATGTATATTAACCGGAATACAATTGCTCAATCGTTGTCGTATATGTCGCGCGTCTGGTGTCATCTATTAAGTAAATGTGTCATTTTTTGTAGTCTGTATGCGCTTAGTAAACTCATACCATCAAACGTCCAAAAAGCATAGTTGCTAGGTATGAGCTTTGTTTTATTCCTTACCTAGCGCAAGGTGACAGGTCATTTGTCGATTACTGTTTAACAAATCAACCAACACGTAAAACTTAGTCAAGGCACGACATACAACACGCAGGTTCCAACATTACAAATTTAAATCACCGACCTAAAAAAACCGGAGCTTATCAGAACTGTATTTACCGCTTGTATGGAGGAGGGATCTGACAAAAGACAAAAAGAAGCTGAGCAAACCATACAAACTAATACATTAATTCAAACTGTTTGACAATTTTCTCTAGGTGAGACATGCAGAAGTGTTGTGCTGTAAGTTATATAAGACAATAAGAGTTGATTTTCCAATATGTTGTCTTCGTTTGTTATATTAATCGATGCAATATCATTTTCGTAGGTAAAGTACAACAAAACTAATAAGGCTATTTTCTTTTTCATTTTATTTATTCCATAAACATGTTTGATAAATGCAGAACCAAAGACACTATTGGAATTGTAATTTTTGTAATACAAAAACAAAACATTTTGGCGTCAGTTCACTTTAGTAACCGCATGTTTATTTGTAATTTATCATCGGTTGATATTTTTTCAATAGTTTATCGAACAGATATTTCCTTTTACTAACGGCTGCCTTCCATGCTTCTTCTGATTCAAAGTCATCTTCGTCTCGAAGCCTTCTCATAGTTTGTTTGACAGCTCTGTGAAAGCGATCCTTTTTTATCGATTCAAACCACATAATCCTGAACAGATACTTTTTCATCACTGCCTTTCTGATCACCGGAAGTAGCTTGTGGTAAGCTTGTTTGCTAGCATCCTTTTCGCTTATGTCATTATCATCTTCCATTATCTCGGAAGCTAACGCGTTCACTTCTTCCTTATGTTCATCATAACCGTATTTGACGATATCCCACCAAGGGTCAATTGTTTCTTCAGGTAGTTCTTCATCCGACTTACTTTCCAAATCCGATTCCTCTGTATCGTCGCTGTCACTGATTTCTGATTCATCATTCTCTTTCGAACGGGTGTCCTCTTCGTGAACGGATTTCTTATGTCTAAGCAAATTGTATTTCTTTGCAAAGTTTTTGTCACAATCGTTGCAAGCAAACATAATTTTAAGTTGAATGCACTCACTGATAAAACCTCTGTATAGTTTGAGTTGCGAACGATAAATGACTCAAACGTTCAACGCTAGAGGTAAATATACTATTGTCGAGCAGCAGGCTAAATGTCAGTTTGGGAATGAATGAGCAATCTCCGAGCAGGTATGAGCTGGCTAGAGGACATTCTAGGAATGAATGAGCAATCTATGAGCCGGCTAGAGGACCTTTTGGGAATGAATGAGCAAATTACGAGCAGGTATGAGCTGGCTTTAGGGCTTTTTGTAATTAATGAGCTAACTACGAGCAGGTATGAGCTGGCTAGAGAACATTTTGGGATTAGCGAGCAATCTAGGATCAGACTTGAGCTCATAATGAGACAGCTACAACGATATTTGAGTCTATTATAGTCACATAGCAACAAAACAAACTACTATCATTAATACAACAACTACTACTACTTCTATTGAGTAGGTACGATCAGGGTAGAGGATATTTCGGGAACGAATGAGCAATCTACAAGCTGTAATGTGTGGGCTAGAGGACATGTTGGGATTGAATGTGCAAACTACGAGCAACATGAGCACACAGTGAGACATTTAAATATTGTTGCATTGACTATCTGTATGAAGGCAGAAACCGTTGACCAGGTTCATCATCGAGAAGTCAAGGACCACACACTTCCCGCTAATGAGCAATCTACGAGCAGGTATGAGCCGGCTAGAGGATATTTTGGACAAGGATGAGCAATTTACGAGCAGGTATGAACAGGCTAGGGGACATGTTGGGATTGAATGAGCAAACTACGAGCAACATGAGCACACAGTGAGACATTTAAATATTGTTGCAAAATAAATCAGAACGAGTTGATAGTGTTACTTTATACAAATATATACGATGTACACATAACGTCGTTGTAAAAATGAATTATATCCGGTTTTAGTTATCTAATACCTATATTTATAAATGATAATAACAAAAAAAAAAGATTTACTCATTTAGAGGGCAAAAAAGTAAAAGTCATGCTCCATCATAATGTTTGTTTTGTTAGTAAATTATACGCATACTAAATATTAGTAAACGTCTGTGCAGAAACGACTTATGTTCGGGTTTGCCTGCATTACCTATCGTATAGGCAACAATGTACAGGTAACTTAATTGCGTTTATAGATAGCGCTTATTTTGAACATCTTCCAGTTGATTTTCTGCAATTCGTTTCAAAAACATTTTGCTAGCGTCAATGAAATAACTATTTTAAGTCCGTTTTAACCGAGCGCTTAGTCGTGAATGTGTGGATTTTAGTGGTGAATCTCCTGGATTCAATACTATTTGTGCACATGTATCGTTAAAGCAATACTGCATTATTTCATGTTTCACTTCAAATTAAAACAAATACTCTGTCGTATACAGGTAACTTAATAGCGAATATATATAACGTTCTTTACATGTACCTCCGACTCTATTTCTATTCCGTGGGTTTAACAAATATTTACACCCGACTGTCAACGACTGTCATTGCTACTGCTCCGGGCGATTACGCTGACCAATCGCTAGACGCCGCCATGAAACGTTCTATATATTAATCTCCTCAAAAATGTATCATCCCTCAAAAATGTGGCCGTGCTATTTTCCCTTACGCTATACTACTGATCCCACTATAAGATCTTTCAACATGAGAAGTTTTATGTCTGTATTTGGAATAGAATTGGACTTATGCTCCGAACAATGAAATGTTGCAAATGGCAGTTAATTCCAACATTTCCAAAATTATTAAGCATAGCGTTATTGTTCTTGTGCATTGCACTTCTCCACTATTAGACCTCTACACCTGTGAAGTTTCAGGCGAGTAGCTTGAAGAGTATTGGACTAGTTCTTCAGACAAGCAACCATGGGACGTTGACAGCTGCTCCCCATTTATGTTGACTTTTCTGACGACACAAAGTGTTTTGCATTTAACATTGGTTTTATTTAAATTCATTTTTTTTAACTAATCTATATAAACACTTATTGAATACATATATAATTATGAAAATACGGAATTTGAGAAAGCTAAACACTTTAATGAACCCCTTGTCCCATGTTTTGTAAATCTATGTTCGTCATCAAAACACCCAATATCTTCATGCATTTATAACCTTTAGACAGTTTCATGTAACAATTGGTAGATGCGGACCTCGCCCACCTCCAACTCCTCTAACTCCTGTGAAAAAAAACGCCTTGCATCAAAAAATTGGATCGATACATGTAATGATAAGTTGCCTAATATATATTTATTATTGTTTTGTATTAAAGGATCCGAGTGTACCATTTACGTTGAGTGGTCCACCAAAATATAGGTAAGTACATGTTACTGTGTCATATTTTTTCTCCTCGCGCAAATTTTAACACCCGAACATTTGTCTTTTCGCATGTTATGAACTAATGTAAAATTGCTGTTTTTTTTCATATTTTTACACACCAGAGTTCTTTTCTTTTTGCATGTTGTTAACAAACGCATGTTTTGCATATTGTTGACATAATCATATGAGCTTTGTTCTTTTGCATATTGTAATCATACGTGGTTTTGTTTTTTGCATATAGTTATAGTTTGTTTTTTTTCTCAGCTGTCAAAGATTGAATAATTTCACAATGACTGAATGCATTATTTTTATACTGGTGACCTCATTGTTATTGAATTATCTTGACTAAAACCTATCATATGACATAAGCAGCTCTACTCGATCATAATACTCACTTTTAGAAAATTGTGAATGTATCACGACGATAATTTTAACATTCGAATTTATCGTGAAATTATTCATGTTTTGACAGTTGAGAAAAAAACCCGAACACTATCATACGTAAGTGTTTTCCTTATGCATATTGTCAACGTTCGTGAATGTTTTTCTTTTGCATACTGTTAACGTACGAGGCTATTTCATAAGTAACTTTAACTTTCCTACTTTTATATTTTAGTTTTTCAAGCTCTCAGCGGGCAGAGCATCCTTATGATGAGATTTCAGATAGAGACATAACATCAACAACTTTATACAATAAACCATGGGAAGAAAGCGAGCTTTCTGGTCAAATACGTAAATTATCAACCAAGAAGACGGTGCCTGATAACCAGGATAACACGACAAGCGACAAAGAAAATACAAAACTGTAGAAACACAATAATAATCATAGTGGTTACTTCCCTAGATTGGGAAAGCAGCAAAATGTGACATAAAGTAACGTGCATGGTATTATTATCAAAGTTTGAAATGTTTAGAACAACTAGAGTATAAGAATGTGTTTATTACCAGATTTTGTACAGCAATAACATTGTAATATAATATATATTTAATAAAAACATACTTAAAATTTAAATGCAGGACAACATGACATATATAATTACATATACATGTACATAGATACACATACAATTACACCATACATGTATAATATATTTAAATAATATTCTTTAATAGGTTTACACATCATTAGAACAAGAAGTATATTTTACTGGCACCAGAGTCCTCACACTCGTTAAATACGCACACATATAATATTTTGTCAACTAACACAATTAAAAATCGTTCCAGTATACATCACCGTATACGAGTTATAACTATACTTTCATTATAATATACATATTATATGTACATTGGATATAAGATGGTGTACATGTACTTTATGATATGGACTCTGGTGCCAGTGGAATATATGTACAGAAGCATACAAGTCAGGAATTGATTTAGATGTTTTCTGGGTTAGGGGGAGTCCAACTTAAGATATTACTAGGGGATGTCCAAGTAAAGATTTTACTAGGGGTGTTAGCACTTTAACTATAATATATTTTTTGAATATTATGTTCATCGTAGGTTCATTTGTTGTAAACTTTCAAGTGAATGTTGTTGCCATGAAATCATGTGTAAAGAGATAACATTTCTTTAACAATGTGTCATTAATCGGACTGAGCAATGCGTGGAATAGACATTTGCTCTCATCCCTTTGGAAGTTACAATATCGGTACCCCTCCCCATTGGAAAGATAAGACTCCTTTGTAATTATCTCAATACCCGCCTCTGTTGATGGAATACTTATACTACATTTTCATCTTTTTATTCAAATTTCTCATTTTATGTATTAGAATTTATTCTTACAATCAGGGACTTTTGTCAGTTATCTTTTCTTGATAAAATCTGAAGCAATCCAATTGCTCGGATTTTATCTTTGAATTTCTATGTAAGAATAACAAACTATTTCATCTAGTATCATTCTTGTTAATTAAAATATTAACAGAAGTGATGAAATTTAGATAGTTCCTTACCCTAAAAATACTTAGCTTGAATTTCAAACAAATTTAATGATTTCCAAAATAGTTATTTAAGATTAATTTTGGCAAAATGCCATTAAAAAGTAAGGGTAAAATCCCGAATTATCCAACTAATAGGACCAACTTATTTGTAGAGTATACAAGGGGAAATAACTGACTAAAGTCCCTAAAGAGTATGATAAATGCACGCGGTACCTATTCCACGTGTCATGTGCGTGATTAGTGTAAGCCAAAGAATCAAAGAAACGATCGTCGTAGTAGGTTTTTTTTCTACAACCTTTTTACCATTATTTCCTTATTTTTATGGGATGACTTGGAGCGACAGTGCTTTCTAATGCATGGTTTTCTAATGTATAACTCTTTATAGAAATGTTTATGGGGGAAAACAGTTCGTTTTTTAGTTGTTTGGCTTTGGCGGACAACTATATTTACCAATTTTGAATATTGAAGTAGAGTGACGAGATCGTTATACCGTTTCAACGCACCGTTTTTCAATCTACAAAAACATACTGAGTTTTTAAAGAAAATTTATACATAATATGGGTGTTTTTATAAGAAGTAGCGAGCATTCTACTATTATTGTTTAAGGGACCCACAACGAAAATTAAGGATTGCCCCTTTTTTGTGTTATCCATAGTGTTGGTAAGTTTGACATATCAAATAATTATAAAATGTGATAACATACATGTATGCTCTCTGCAAATTGTAATTTTGCCATGTGTACACTATGCCAAATAAATATCATTATTATTATTGTTATTATTATTATCATAACAGCAAATATTTTTTTCAAGTTTTACATACACACATGTAGGCTTTTTAAGACTTTTTTGTCACAAAAAATCAATCTAAGTTGATAACATTCAATAGTGTGTAAATAATCTTAATGCAAACAAGACAAATAATGCCACAATTCATGAATATATCATACATTTATATACGAGTACATGTATAATAATAATACAAATTAAAACAAGATTACGATTATGTCATGGTGCCCTCAAAAAACCTTGGAAAAAAGTAAGTATGAGAAAAAAAACTGATTATGCATTCCGCAAGTTATTTTATTGTTAAAAACTTAGTCATGTAACATAGCCATATCATGTATATCGCGGGTTTAGCACAAAACGGTCGTAACTCAATATAAAAAAAAGGTTGAGTTACGACCGTTTTGCGCTAAATCTGCTATATGTTGATGAATTAATTAACGCTTATATTGGAATTGGCTTAGATGACTCATTGTTTTTTTCCCATGGGTAATTGTGTTTCGGATAATCCGAAAACAGATTTTTTCAAGAAAATTTAGAGGTCACTTCATATAATCATTTAAAAATAATAGAAATAATGCCACACATTTTTATTTCATTAATATCTTAGATAAATACGCATAGTACATGTACAATGGAAAACAAAAAAAAGATGATTTTAGTATAATATACTTACAACAATTTTTCAGATGGAATAACACATAACACGTACAGAAACAAGAAAGATGTATTGAATCAGTAATTTATCAATAATAATCAATAATTTTATAATCATAATATACTAGAACAAATAATACATATACACTTGTACACAAAATATGGCCGACACAATCACCTACAATCAAAGAAACAAATTACAAAAATACATTTAAAGGGTATGCATTTTTTATTGTCCGATCGTCAAAGTTACTGTTATAGTTTACGATTGATTCAATCATACAGACCTAAATCGTTACAATAATTATGACAAATGCTCTAAATTCCCTAATAATGAAATAAAAAATATTTCGTTTCGTACAATTGTATTCATAAGTAACTTCGAAGACGAAAATTATCGGATGCTCACGAAGATTGACGTAATAAGTCGATTACAAGTTAATCACACATGTCGCTTAAGGGTGCGCGAAATATCGTCAAAAATCCGCTTCGGAAAATATATTTATGTTCGGTTGGTCAAACATTAATAAAGATATGACGATATACTCTTTGTATTAATTCACAAAACATGTATTTTTTTAGGGCCGGGAATAATATTCGAATATTCGAACAATCGGAACGTCACCGAATATTCGAATGTTGAAAAACTTACACAAATATTCGAAATTCTCAACATAAAAATCGGCTTTTCAAATTTTGTTATCACTATTTAACACAATTGACTATTGTAGGTAATTATTGTAAAGAAAAGTAAATCTAAATGCAAGACGCAATTAAGACGAAGTAGCTAATCATTTTTTTTTCAATGAAACTCAGGATTTAGGATACTCTATATAAACCAAATTCGTATGGTATTCGGAAATACAAAGTTGGACATTAAATCGTATTATGAAGCATTAATATACATTGTACATGGAATATTTTCTTATTTTATAAAAACGAATATTCGAATATATTCGGATATCAAAAACGAATATTCGAACATCAAAATTTGTATTCGTTCCCAGCTCTAGTATTTTTACAAAATTGTCTTGTGCTGTGATCATTTGGATGTGTGACCAATAGATAATTATATTTTTTTTACATTTATGCGACCTTATCTGTAAGTTATATCATTTAGATGTATACCCTTTAAAAATAGGTAGTTCAGGCATGCGTAGTTGGTTTTCACTTTTGTCTGTACATCGAATGAATATCATACATGTATAACATGAACTATAATGTATGGTTAAAATGTCATTCAAGCCATTACATTTTTAAATATTGTACATCATATAGTGAAACAATTCAATGTATAGAATACACATTTTTTAAAACTGTTATAGTTTTTCATCTTTCGTCAGCTGTTTGTATAATTATATCATATTCAGGCCAAGTTCATTTTTTTACAAAACTTCAGCTTTCAATATATATGCACAAGTTTAAAAAATACTTGTATTTTCGCTCATTTTTTCTCGTTAATAAGTTCAGGATGGAGAATCACTATCATTTTTATCGTACAAACGTAAACACTCAGACGACAATTTGAAAATTACTCAGAGTTGTTACACATTTTCTCTTTAGTCGACCAAGAATTTTAAAAACGAAATTCGCCATAATACGTTACACGATGCCACTTCCAATGATGTATATACTATAAAGATCCAGTTTGAATTTTAAGAAAGTTATTACTGACATTAAAATCGACCCAAGTTTTGCTCGGTTCGCTTTCCATGTCCAACAATATACCTGATTTTTTTTCAAAATGGCGTCCGTTTGTTTACGTTTTCTATGATAAGAAATGATTTTGAATCTTCATTCTGAATTTGGAGGTAACTACGTCAATCAAACACAATTTACTGTTTGAGTTTAATCACAAAACAAAGTATATCGAACCACTGATGTCACATATACTATGTTCTAGTATAATGCCTTTCAAACAATTTTACCCCTTTTTAAAACCATTTCTTTGTCCTTCTTTTCTCCAACCCATCCATAGGTTGGCACGCTTCATGGCTTAAGCGTTTAAAACATGAAAGGCTCGTTATGTTCTAAGAGTAAACTACCATCTTTTTCTTATATACAAGTTTTCTACACTAACTGTGCTTTTTTTCTACAACGTATTCATTTCAAGTTTCCCTAATTTTACATTTTTTCATATTCTATCGTAGCAAACTCGAAGCTATACTTTTCAGAATAGTAATACTATTTCACATAGCACACATGAATTCTGATTCCCATTCTTCATTTATTGCTTTCCCCTTCATTCATATTTCCTAAATTGATTACATCAAAATGGTTTCGCACATATTCATTTCATCCTGTAAATAAGTAAGCACACACTTAGTTGCTGTTTCCATTTACATCTTCGTAAATGCGAACATTTTTGGCACTATTACCAACTAATCGTGTGACGCCAAATGCTGAACTATTTTCAACTCAGCTTACTAAAATGCCAAATATTTAAGAACATAAAATGTTTCTTGTATCTTTAAGAACAGGACAATGTTCATCCAGTAAAGTAGGCTCCAAACCTTTCATTTATGCTGTACCGCTGGTGTTTACTTGTTGCCATTGCATGTGAACACATGTCTGTTTCACAATATAATTAGATCTAAAAAAGTGACACACTTGACAATTGCAACGTTCGTTCAGTTGAGTCAACACAATCAAATATATAACCATCTGACATTTAAAATATAAAACAACGTAAGTTATATAAATATATACATGTATATATAGGTATATCTAGATATTCAATTATATTCATAGAGGTTAATAAACGGTTTAGGCAAGCATGACGTGAGTACTGGCCCCTTACGTCGTTTGCCCAAGGGCTGTGCCTAATTCCGTATAGATAATACATAGTTATATAACATCACGGCGTCGAGCGTGTTATCCGCTCGTTCATGACGTCAGTTTGTTAGTATTTATAGCATCGCAGTGAATACATGGCTAAACATCAAGTTGTTGAATGTGTTATCCGCTCGTTCATGACGTCAGTTTGTTAGTATTTATAGCATCGCAGTGAATACATGGCTAAACATCAAGTTGTCGAATGTGTTATCCGCTCGTTCATGACTTCAGTTTGTTACTATTTATAGCATCGCAGTGAATACATGGCTAAACATCAAGTTGTTGAATGTGTTATCCGCTCGTTCATGGCTTCAGTTTGTTACTATTTATAGCATCGCAGTGAAAACATGGCTAAACATCAAGTTGTTGAATGTGTTATTCGCTCGTTCATGACGTCAGTTTGTTAGTATTTATAGCATCGCAGTGAATACATGGCTAAACATCAAGTTGTCGAATGTGTTGTCCGCTCGTTCATGACTTCAGTTTGTTACTATTTATAGCATCGCAGTGAATACATGGCTAAACATCAAGTTGTTGAATGTGTTATCCGCTCGTTCATGACTTCAGTTTGTTACTATTTATAGCATCGCAGTGAAAACATGGCTAAACATCAAGTTGTTGAATGTGTTATTCGCTCGTTCATGACTTCAGTTTGTTACTATTTACAGCATCGCAGTAAAATATGACTGAACATCATGGTGTCAAATGTGTTATCCGCTCGTTCAGGACGTCGGTTTGTTACTATTTATAACACCGCGATGTAAAGAAGTACACAGCCGTTTGTAAACATACGTTCTTACTAAAACACATTTGATTGTTTTAAGTAAAATGAATGTCATTACAACTATACCATCTTCAATATGGAAAAAAGTGACATCAAGCTACTTGTAGGTATGTAGGCAGTAAAGATGATTATGCGAGCTCTATACTTTTTACAACGTAGATATAACAACTATTCTTTGGTTATGATAATCAGTCACATTATCATCTGCCATTTTTGTTATACGATTTAGGTATTTGATGATGAAAACAATATACTGATGATGCCTAGTTTTACAATGGATACACGGTGTCGATTGGCTCAACTTTTACAAAAGTTTGATGAAAATTTGATGATGAAATAATTTCAGAGAAAATTCCATCATTATGAAGTATTACATAGAAATTTTAATTCCTATATGAAAACAACACCTATAAATAATCCAAGCCTGTTTTATTTCTGATCCAGTCTAAGTAACCAGGAACATTTGTATAGATTCCAGGAACATGATCTAGAGCACAGGCCACGCCCCATGAAACTATTCCTCCAACATACCATTTACTCTTTGAGGAGTCTGTTGGACACAGGAATGGCCCTCCTGAATCCCCCTGTAATATAGGCATATATATATGTTCATATATGTTCATGGCAGTAATGTAATGTTAGGTACTTTACACCGCAGTAAAAATATTTTCATTCATATTGAGGTGGTTGGTCGAAAGGAAACTCACGGTCACTGGATAGGTCTAGCTCTCTTGACCCAAGGGCTAACTATTTGCAAACAATTGCCCTACTAGAAACAGAGATTAACAGGAGCATATTAGTCGAACGTATTTCAAGACTAAACTGCTTGTTATACTAATTTATTATAGCCCGATTGTGAAACACGTTCTTAAAACTTATATTAATCACTTTCGAGTCCGCTTCTTGGTCCTCTAGTACTGAGCTAGTAGGATAAAATTTCCTCGGGGTAGGTTTTGGATAGGATTCGAACGAACGCGGAGCTGGCTATCCAATGATTTCTAATCTAACGTCGTAACAGCTTGGCCACGCCTGCTCCTTACTGAACTGCTCAAAGGTATTATGGCCCTGCCCGGGCATCGTATCAAAACGAGCATTTAATTCGTTGTCAGACATTCTGAACTAACCAAAAGATATCCTTAACTCATAAGTTAAGACATATCTTAAGCACCGTGTCACTTGAGCAATTAAAATATTGAGAAATCCAAAATTACTTGAAAACTAAACAAGTTTGGTAATACCATTTTGGCCATCCGATTAAAAAGTCTTAAATATCTGGAATTGTATTATTATATTTTTGTTGATTTTGATTTGGTTGGCAAAGAAACTTTCTAATGATTGCTTTGTCCGAGAGTTTAAGGAAGCAGCTTCTCTAAAGTTGATATGCTGAAATAACAGGCTACCAGCATAATAAAGTCCTCTCTTTATATTTTCTTTTGAAGGGGGAGGGGTATTTTAGGCAGAGAGACTTTGCTTAAAGTTATGCTTTTATAAGAAATAAAACAAACATAGGAGTTGATAAGCGTAGCGTATGAAAAATTGACATGAAACAAAAATATATAATTTAAATACCATGTGCATACAATAACTTTAGTTCAAAATAGTGTAGATACCGACGTGCGATGTTTCAATAGGTCAATTTGCATACACAATCAGTATGTATTATCAAAATAGGTATTGGTTGATTAATTCAACTGTCAGATTAGTCCCACTGATTTAAATACTCGATGTTTTTGTTATAACCCTCATACTTTAATACAGATATTTATCTATAGTGTGTAGACAAGTACTGAGTAGTAAAGTAGTAAGTATGTAAATCAGCGGTGTTTATGTAAGGACTACTGATAGTTAAAGGTACTATTTCACAGATTTGGTTTATTTTTGCTTTAATTTCAAAATTCTATTCAGTGTCTGTAACTGTATTAAAAAATAAATTTTTAATATTTTTAAGACTATGTGATTTATATGTTGCTAGAAATATACAATAAAAGTCACAAAAATGCACTTAAAGTGGCCATACCGTGACATACGGGGTAGATATTTACTACATGAAACACCATCATTTGAATGTACACTAAAATTTGCACTAAAATTGTCATTATCAGAACACTATTATCATGCTTCCAAAAACGTTTCAATACCCTTTTGATGAATTTAGAAAAAGTAGATATTTAAGTTGAAATCTGTGAATGAGTACCTTTAAATATAATTTACAATATACTTACAGCACAAGAGTCATGGCCTACTCCACCACCAGCACAGAACATATGTTCTGTTAATTTATACGGCACTGGTGTATGTAACTTGGCATTTTCTATGGCTGCATCACAACGATTCCAGTCAGTTACTTCAAGATTTACTTCACGTATTTGACGCTCATAATCAAGTGCTGTTAAAAATAAAAATTAAGACATATTCAAAGTTATCAATTAAACCATTAGAAGTTGTCAGTCTACAAATTGACAAGGGCATGCATTATGCCTAAGCGCTATTTACAGATGAAAATGATCAAAAGCATAGATTATACATTGTACACACTGAATCATATACATCGTAAAGTTTTAACATTTCAATGAAATTTTAAATGCACACATTGGAAAACATGAGCAGCAATCAAGACGACATGAAATGCGCTTGGCTTCTTACCATCTGAAAGTCAACCGGATGTTGGCTTAATATAATTATTTGTTTTTTTGTTTGTCTGTCTGTCTGTCTGTCAGTTTTTCTGTCCGATCGTCCGTCCGTTCGTCTGTCTGTGTGTCTGTGTGGGTTTTACGGCGCATCAACACAGAAAGGTTATATCGCGCCGAAAGCAATTGATGATACTTTCAATGCAACCGAATTATAAACGTTTTAAGTCCTATATTTTATGATAAATATTTATTTCCTTCAAACAGTTTAGTATAGCATATGATGGTACCGACTGAAAAAGTTCTCTAAATGAGTTAACCTTAAAATATTTGTCACGTATGTATTTAAGATCCTGACAGTCAAGGAGAACGTGTTTCACATTGAAATGCTCGTCACATGGTATACATTTAGGTGCTTCATCTGTTGGCTTAATATAAATCATGAATTAAGCTGTGTAACTACATGTATCGTGCAAACTATTTTAGTCGGTGTAGTACAATTACTAAGAGACCATGCTAAAAACTAGCGAACTGTTCATAAAAACTCCATTCGTAAATCAACGAACAGAGTGCAATTGACTTACACATACACCTACAGTAGGACGACACCAGACACTTTACTTTCAATATATTAAAAGTCAACTATGATTCAAGATAAAAAAAAGCTACACTAACCTGCGTCTCCTTGCTTACCCCACCCATACACTGTACATCTCGTTCCGGTCCTTAACTTTTCATCAGATTTTGGTAAACAAGCTGGTCTAACATGATCATTAAATATTATTGGTTTATCAAGTTTAACTAAAGCTATATCATTATCTACAGTGGCTGCAGCATAGTTCTCATGGAGAATAAGCTCAGCTGGATGTAGATCTTGTTCATATTTAGAATATGTGTCACGTCTTGGCTGACCAGCTCTTAACAACAAATCCTTTGGAGTTTTACGTCTGAAAAAGAATAAATTGGATTTATGGTTAGATTTAGCAAATAAAGGGAAGACAGAAATAGTGTTTTTTGAACATATTTTTTCTTTTTAATGGGTTTATCGCCATGTCAACACAATTTAGGTCAAATACGGCGTCCAGCGCACCTAACCTAGTTCCTGGACCCTTGTCTATAACCAGAACTCACCTACCCTTCCACAAGGCCGGAAACATTTCCAAATATCTTATTAATAAGAGGAAAATTGACATTGTCAAATTTTCATGAAAGGGTGTAACCTTCACGGGTGAGATCTACCCCGTACCCCCTTCGGGACACGAGATTCCAAATCCCGGTGCGCTACCAACTGCGCCACCGACCCGGGTTAAAAAAATAATATTTCTTTGTTGAATTGAATGATGATATTCAACGCAGTGATCCTATGTTCCCTTTATTTTGCATTTCTTTCATCAGTTGGTCGATCATTGTCAATATTACATTTAGTTGTTTAACTCATTTATCATAAATAACACCTTTTTAAGAAATTCTAAGCAGCAATATTCATAAAGTTTAAAGTTAACATTGTCTACTTATACAATTTATTAAATGTTACACCGCACCTGACGCCCAGCCAGGTTAAAGCTAATTCAGAGTTTAGACATTGTACATTTCTGAGTGCATCATGCCCAACTGTCGTGTCTGACTGACTAACACTAAAACTGACCACTCTACCCACGATGACATTTGATACGTAACACATTTAATCATTTTCACAAATGGTGATGTTCTTTATGCACTCCGTGATTCAACAGGGTCATACATCAGACAATCTAAATGTTTGGAGCTGTAAAACTTTTTTTGCAAAATGGCTTATACATGTAAACCTAACATAGCTAACACCTTGGACAATATACTATTGGCTTTACAACAACAGTTGTCAGGTTATGGTATGCTTACCCTCCAATACAATGTCCAGCTGTCAAAATCCACATTTCATCAATAATTGTTCCGCCACAGAAATATTTTTCATCTGTGCCACCGAAAAAGGAAACATGCCATGGCCATGCGTTAGGATCTGCTATATCACCTCCAACTACTCGTACTGCTGGTGGTACAAATGCTGGTCTGATACCACAAACTGAATATACGATAGACAATTACGTATGCCATTATTTCAATATCATAAACATACTTCATAATTGTCTTAAAACGAATCTGTGACATTCTTATATATCCTTGGATCGATATTTTCAAGGAACAAAACCGGATATATCCAATCGTAGAAGTAAAATATAGAGGATCATGATTTGCGGTTTGCTTACCTTGACCGACCACTTGGTCAAAAGAAATTCAAATTTATACAATAAAACTTGGGTAAGATACATACGGTTATCAAACTTTTTTAAAAGCTTCATTGACCAATCAGATCACAGGATAATGCGTAACAGTAAACGCTTAAATACACCATTTTCAGTTGAAAAGCTTTTTAAAAACATATACCAATACATATGTATGAATAAAACGTTTAAGAAAAATGTAAAAGAATAGTGCTCAGTATTTTTGTTTAGTTCTTACTTGCATGTCCGCATGTTATCTTTATTACGCGACCACTGCTACATGAGTTACTGAAAATACAATAGAAAAAGAAAACCATAACAATAACATGCATACTATATACAATAAAGTAGCATTAATCAAAACCAATGATGAACTGTCATTTGTCAAATATTGCGGCATTGTTTTCAATGAGTTTTAGAACAAGGGTAATAGTTGAAAATACCCAAAAAAGATTTTTGTAATTAAAAATGCTTTGTATGAAGATACATAATCTAACGTCCTTCAGTGAAGCTTGGTAGCAACATTACAGCAATACCGTTAATGATCCAGAGAAAAAATAAATTGTTTTTCTAGGTCATTTTTATTTAGCAATCCGTTGGTATGTTTATAACGTTGTTTTTATCGACGACACAACAATGGAACATTTAAAGAAATTATTAGTTTTGTTAGCTTAAACATATTTTATTAAATTCAATTTAAACAACACATTGATATTCTTTGATACAGTTTAATGATACATCATTAAGAAAACAAAACATTAAAAGAAAGGTCAGGAAGTTACAGGAACTTATTTCTAAGACGGGGGTAAATGTAAAAAATGTCTGAAATTGTAAAAACAACAACAGTATCCCCATATGACTTTTTGGACAGTTCATGTTTTTCTTTAGGAACACGAGGCTATTGACTGCTTCGCATTTAAGGCATGACCTAGTTGCGGACACAATATCCCCAGAAGTACTAAAGAAACGTTCTGAGGCAACCGACGTTGCTTGTACACAAAGGTATGTTTGTGCCATGCGGGACAAAAGAGGTAGGTCGTCATGACTTTTCCAAAACTCTAATGTATTAGAGGGCATTGGGAGTTTGTCCAGGTTCTTGTAGAGAAAACTTTTTTTTTCAAATTCTACATTTGAGTTGCTTCCCTTTGTATCGATACGCCGTGAAACCGATAACCGAACCGTATCGAACTCGACATACCGATACAAATCGTTTTATCGATATATCGACACAGCCCTACTAAACACAGGAGTTAGACATTCTGTATCATACTGTGAAAAAATATCCCTCCTTCAATCATAAATTATTTGTAAATATTGTTGAATTTCAGAAGAATGGTTATATTAGTAAAATGATGTATCACATTTACTCACATTTTGAATGGTCAAGCTCATCATTAAAAGTTCAAAAAAGCATGACGATTGCATTATTTGATAAATTGCATTTTTGAACTTCATCTAAATATTTCCTAATTATGCATATGATTGTGAAGCGCTTTTGAACATAAATATATTGAATATGAAAAGAGCGCTATACAAATTTGGTATATAATAATAATACTATAATAATTAATGATCAACCGTCTCCGTTCAATATAATATTATTATACTTACACAGAATTCAACTGACTGCTAATAAATTTAGAATTAGTTCCATTCCTTTGTGCATCTAAAAGTTGAAAGTATTTCTGTGAATCCATGACCATTGTTTCTTGTGACACACTGGAAGGATAATTAAATGTATACATTCTAACATTGTTTTAACAGTACTTATTTACACATATTCGCTGCTTTAATGACTTTAGTCAGCAAAAATAAGATACTATTTGCATGCATAAATAGTTTTCGAAGAACAAAAAGGAAAGTCAGAAACCAATAAAAAAGGAAGGGTTCTGCAAGAATTAATTCGACAAGTACAATCATACGATCAATGATTCCGCCCATAGATGAAATTGAGTGCAAATTGAATACTTAAATCATCCATACACCCACCTTTTAGTAAATCCTAGTTGTCTACAAACTCTGTTGGATTGTTTTGTCTCCCAATTAGAACTACAGACAGGTGTCCAGCCTTTAACTTCTGGATTGTATACAGTAAGCAAGCCATGACGACCTTCTTCAAGTTTAACTGCAATATTTAGAAAGGTACAATAATAAATGAGTAGTTAATTTTGCCTACATCGTCTATATAAATTTCTAACACAGTGAAATCACGGAAATATATTTGACTGTCAACTAGAAAGAGATACATATTGGAAATTTGATGATAGAGACATGTTATCGTGGTTTGTTTTTGAAAGATGAATGTATATCAAGCGATGAACTTGGAAGTTTCACTCTTACGATGTAATTCAAATAAATGAATATCGTAATGCAAAAATATAACAAATGTTATGATGAACAACGAAGCGTATTAAAATTATCATGATTGGAATAGAACTTCCATATACACATATATTAGCAATATGTATACACAGCTAATATTTATAATACCCGTAGTATAGTACATATAATGGAAAAAATAACATCGTGTGTAGGAACAATTTCAAAACTTGTAATGTTTGCATCGATTACAATATTTAATCACAATTCCTTCTATTCCATCTCAAAACTGAGGTACAAAAAGTGCGCAAAAGAAAATCTAGCTAATTAAGACGAATTAAAACAGATAAATACTGATTAGAAGACTATGACTGTGTACACAATAAATAAAATCAGCAATGTCTTACCACACCAAGACTGTGTACACAATAAATAAAATCTGTAATGTCTTACCACATTCTTTCTCATCAGTACCAGTAGGACAATCTTCAATACCATCACATCTACGACGACTTTCTATACATACTGTTGCACCGAATGAACATCTAAACATATCGTCCGGACAATCAACTAAAATGTAACGGCAATACCTATAATATCGGTTGTGATTTTCACAATGCGATACAGAATGTTTAGTTTGAACAAATCAATTTTTAACTCAGTTATTTAAAGCAATTTTCTAAAACATTGTGTACAATTTGTATGAAATATTTTGTGGTTTGGGCGTCCATTTCAAAGCTACCTAACAAATTACCAAAGATGGTATTAGGATAGGAAACAATGAACAGCGGATGCCCATCACTCGATTTGTATCATAACAATTGGCTTTGACTAAAAAAATAATGAATTAAGTCTTACAACATAGACTCATGTGTGATTCAATGACATACGAACTAAGTATAGCGTTATATAATTTTTATATCTTCCCAGAAGCACTTAAAGATGACAACTAGAAAAGCTTGAAGTTTGTCGTACTACATTGTGAAATAAATTTCTATTTTAGAAAATCAAGTGCCTCGAATGATAATATAATTCAAAAACATTCTCTAAACTGAGGTGCATTCTTCCGTTTTGGAAATACGGATGACCAATCTTTTACAGAGTGATTCACGCCGATAAGCCAGGAAAAGTTATGTCGTTAACCTAGAGTTGTCTTTCATTCATGCTTCATGGTAAAATGAGTTGTTATTCTATGAAAATACACTTTGAAAATACAAATTCTGTATTTTCACTGTCTTGAAAATATATGCTTACACTTTCATTGTCAAAATGGCGTCATCTTATGTAACAAAACTAAGCAATAAGTAAGCAAAGAGAAACAGAAAATTCATCATTTTGCTATGGGATCTTTTTTATTTCACTTAGTAAGCTCAGAAAAAACTATAATTTTTATTAGCCTTTTGTTTGGATCACACGGTGAATTCAAAATTATTCTAAAAACCAAAGTTGACGAATATCCTCTATTTACATCATTTAATTTATAAAATAGTGCAATGGTAATTTATTTTTACGAACTTAACTATCAACTGTCAGACATATGTAATTATCAGAGACTTGTGGCTCAAAATAACTGATATTTCTGCAGAAAGGTTTAACGTCACTGTCTGACAAAATGTTGTTATCAGGTTATAAGGTGATATATCCAGTTACGTTTGATCAATTTCTTACCACATTTTCGTAGCGGAAGTGTAGTCTGTAAGGCTGCTTCATCTGAACCATCTTTACAATCACTGTAACCATCACATTTCCATGACAACGGTATACACGTTTCATTATCACATCTATCTTCACCGGCTGGACATGCTAAATGAAATATATAATACATTATTGCATATGTTCCTATAAATAGTAACACAATTACGATAGTAACTGGGTCATAACATCTGCACCTAAATTAAGAGATAGAACTTCTACATACTGAAACTTAAAAACATCGTTTGTTGATGTTGACACATCAAGTGCTCAAGGTATTCAATAATGGTATTTGCATACATCGCTCAACTTAGAAAAAGCAGACTTGGTGCCGATAATGTCAATGACTGAATGTAAATGTGTGAGTACAGAAATATTTTGCTAACTAACTTTTCAGTACCAAAATTCAACTATATTAACTAAATAAGCCTAAGGTTTAGTTTAACCGAAATCCTCAATAATTGAAAAGGTTCATTCAATGACAGACCTAGCAGCGAAATGAAGGAAAAGGTACTTATAAGGTCATAACAAAAACGTCGAAAGTTAAATCGGACGCTCAGTCATTTTTAAACACATCATAAAAATCAGGCAAAAAATTGTAAAAGCCTTTGTTACTACTAAATAAAAGAATGTAGACAAACAAAATTTATTAATAAGTATATAAGACAGTTATACCTTCCAATTCTGGTATTTCATGGGCTTCTTTGTAACCAATACAGACGCTGGTGTTAGCTGAATCCGGAAAACTGTCACAATACAGTTGACTAGGCCATGGGTACCAAAATATATCCATGAAAATTGAACAGCGTGTCTTGTATGCTATTGATAATATAATAAACAATCACAAACAAATCAACATTGCTGAAGTTAAACAGAATGCATCTGATTTTGTTAATGTGAACTTTCTTGTAAACAATCCGTATAAATACGTGAATCTAGGTATCCTGTTATGGAATTGCTAAGATTGGAAAAAGTGAAACCATCTTGCTCATAAAAAAACAATGTTCTTAGTGGTATTCGGAAACTTGAACTCTTGATACCTAACGTTCGACCCATCTACTTATCACTCTTGATATGTACTATGTGTTTTGTGTTGAAACTATATAAAAATTGAATGTAAGACTTAAATTTATAGTTAAAACTTGGCAACAACAAAACAATTTCAATTAAAACTCTTAGACCTCCAATACACAACTGTCACTGCTTAACTATAGAGCTAAATTCTCATAAATAAGCAAAACCAGTTTTATTGTCCCGAACAAGATGCATTTGCGAAACTTATTTCAAGCATTTAAGATAAAGTAGTGAATATAAATTATGTACTAGTTATACTATTGACATCAGGTATTGCAAGATACAATATGCCAAATTTAAAATTAATATTTTGTAATAAAATCAGCAATAGATTAATTTTCTGAAGCAAACTCAGTAAACGCGATCGACCTAAATTTGAGTAGAACAAATATGGTGATAAAAAGCCTTATCAAAGTAATATTTTGTATTCAATAGACGATTGACTTACCATTACATAGACTTTTACATGGAGGTATCGCATGAGTTAGTATTTTTCCAGTTCCAGTACATTTCGGCATGAATGCTGCACATCCAAATAACATTGAATACTTGTAACATTTTGTAGATTGATAAACTCCTTCAACTATTTGCAATATTTCTGCAGCTTGGTCTTTATTTCTCATTGCAGCAAAATTTGGAAATGATATTTGATCAAAACCATAATATTTGCATTTTTCTTCAGTATTGGTGATGCACTTCCCAGCTTAAAATATATAACATCATAACCTTGCATATGGATTGGCATAAATCGAATTCCGATTTGATTTTTGTTTGCTTTTATTTTTGTTTCCTTTTAAGGTTTCACAACTGAAACTCAAAAGACTCACAAGAAGGTAATCGTACTTTTATTTTATTGGTAGAGTTCATTGCTATGAATTTATGTGACCAAAACGTTTTTCTACGCTTGATTATAATCATAATACTTGTAATCAGAATAGAAATTGAATCGACCATTTACATAATTTAGCTTAACATTTTCATGCATCAACTAAAACAAGCGCTTGTCCAACTCAAACATGAGACAATCTCAACCACGTGGAATTTAATTTCTGATAAATGTCAATGTGAATATACAATCCAGAAATATAAATAAGTGTTTTAGATTTTCTAAACTTCATTTTTTAATGTTCACGAAACTCTCGTTCAGATTAACAAATATAATGGATTATGTGTACATTTGTTCAAATTTCCATCCAAGGATGGGAAGCTGATAGCGGTACATCCGAAACTGATTAAGCGAGTCATCTGCCAGACGAAAATCTATGATAATTATACGATAAATACTTACGTTGATATGGATCTTGCGTACAAACATTAGGATCAGAGGAGTCTGGTAATGTGTCACAATCTAAGATATCATTTGGATCCAAACTTTCATAAGCACACGATCTGTAGACAACTGAAAGACGATTTACATTATGTATAATTGTATTCTTAGTACCATGCATTAAATTGACTCATCAAGAACATTTGAAAAGAGTTTATACTTCACGTGTCTTTTTTGCTACATATTGTATCTCAGATGGACTGAGTATAAGCAATAAAAATGACAACTTGATGATTTCCACTTGATTCTTCGTCTATTTGATTTTTCTTCAGATATCACTCAACAATAGCATAATTATGTATTAAAGTAGCGCTTTATCTAATAGCCATTTGTTCAAATAAGAAACCGTCAGCAGTATGTAGTGTACCATTTGTGCATAAGCGTTGAGCAAGAAAGCAGCTTGCAAACTCTTAGACGACCAAGATGTCTATTTTCAATATGAGTTCGCAAGTAAGTACAATGCTTTCAAAATGTTTGCACTCGAAAGAATATACAGGTAAGCGTGTGGTATGTTATTTATAAATAGAAATTACTTTTGCAATATTCTCGACAAGGTGGCATTGATCTGCTATTAACACAATTTGGATTAAATACAGTACACCAAAAGTCTTTTCCACAACTACTATAGAACAATTCTGGATATCTTAAACGAGCATCTCCAATTTCTTGTGGGCTAGTATGACCAAGTATATTAGGATAAGTTGTCTCTGACCATTCAGTAACATTTATACATTCTGGCATTGTTAATGCAACACATACACCTGTAAAATATTCAAACATTTCATTTTATTTATGTTTACACTAAATCAATTAAAAGTAGTTTACTTACAGAAACAAGGTGGATCTGTCTCAGGCCATTTTGAACAAACTATATTCATTTTACAGCCAATTGTTTTATGTCCATGTATTAGATGTAAAATTAGATGTAAATATTGACTTTGATTCGCTGCTTGTACATCCTTATAGTATATGTAAAAGTACTTTATCTGCATGCTTTCAACTTTGTTCGTATTATGTTTAAATATATACGTTATATGTTAATAGTACTATGTACTTATATGCTAGTATAAGCTTCAATATGATAAGACCTGGAAAACAAGCCTTTTTTATTTTAAGGCATAATACCATCTTTAATCAAAATAAAAACAATCTTCTTATTTTCAGTTAAAAACAATACACCTTTTACAAATATAGTAAATTGTTTCATTTTTTAAGAAACCATCTACTTTGATTAAGTATACAATGTACATAATGCTGGTAAAGCTTATGCCCATTGACGTAGACAGGAAAATAATTAAAATGTCATTAAAGTTCATTTACTTATTTCCACACTACAACAGGTTTGTAAGCCTTTAACCCCCTTATGTATGTTCAAACCTAGAGTTGCACATATATGTTTTGCAGCAGGATTAAGTATATATCATACTGATAAAGCTTGCACACATTGACATAGACAAGAAAACAATTTAAATGTCATTTAAGTTCATTTACTTATTCCACACAACAACACTTTTGTTATTCTTTGTCCACTTCAAAATATTCAACCATAGACTTGCACATGCATGTTTGCAAGCTGATTTGGTCACTGATTCAAATGATGCTTCAATAATAAGACACGTTTTTCTAACGAAATAGTATCACATTGAGCCCTTTTGATCAGAAAAAAGCATCCTCTTTGCTGACCTTCTTGATACTTTTGAATGATTATTTATCTTACCTGGCGTTGGTGTAGTTATCACAGTTGATGTTGATTCTGAAATTATACAGAAAATATTCGTGAATTTTGTATAAGATGAATTTTCGTGTATGAGCTTAGAAGTATATTTTCAAAAGTGATTTTCATGCTTATCTTAATGCAGGTATGGTATAATTTGTAAAGTACGTAAGACTGTTTAGTCATTGCCATTTAGAAAGCGTTTCTTTGTTTTTTTATAGGAATACTAAGTGAACTAACCAGAAGTCCATATTCTTTTCATCAGAAGAACCATCTTTTCTCCAATCAAACGCAACGCGTAGTTATTCATAAGAACATTAGAGAAAAAAATTAGCTTTAAATGTTTAATAAATGATGTATCCATGGTCAATATTTTTTCATTATGCCTTAAAAGCATTCAGATAAAAATGAACACTCCATGATAACAATCAAGTAATATTCTTATGTACATCTTATTTTACCAATGACTGCAGACACATACTTATAGTTGTATTCATTGTTTTAGTTTATCGTCATAAATATCAAATGATTCAAATCTCTAGAATTTACATAACCGTCTCCTATTTGATCATGTTTCCCCTTCAATTGTTCTTCTTATTCATCCTATCTGATTGTATTCGTATTTGTTAACATAGAAATAATATTCCTATCAGCAGTTCTAAAGCAACAGATTGGTATAAAGCTTCTAGCTGATTGTTCTGCCTATTTACATGCTAATATTCTCCTGAATTGCTTTAATAGCTGGCTTTGTTTGATCAATGTTGTAATTGCACACTAAGTCACGTGATAGCTTTCTAGTAGGCAGTTTAGTTTTGTTTGCTGCTCTTTTGTGCTTGTAGTATTGAAATTGTTTTATATTGTTAAAAGATGACTGTTCTGAAAGTGTTTATGACTCTCTAATCTCACATGCATTGCATAAATTGTAACAAAATAATTTCCATTTAGAATTATGTTGGCTCTGGCTCGCTACATTTAAATATTAAATTTACAATTTACTATTACAATACCTGCTTTTAAGCTGAAGCTATTGAAATATGTGCATACATATTAAGAGCAACCACAGTTAAAAACGCTGGCCTCCCATACAGCCAAATGCAAAGAGGAATATATGTTTATATTTTAAACTTTTGTTATAAAAAGGACACCACAAGCAAAAAAACGAAACAAAACTTTAAACAAGTTTTCGCTTTCAAACGAACAATGGCGAAACAATTGCCATTGATCGTTTAATAAAAACCAGGTTCTCTAGGTAAAAGACTTCTACAATCTTTTCAACTCGGCACTTCTGTATGCACACTTACAAACATATGAAACAAAAAAAACATTGCCAAAGTAAAGTACAAGACAGAAACCAGAGTATCTGAAGTTAAATCATGTCTTATGCAATACAGTAATGTATCGTTTCACAATAATTTATTATCAGTTTAAATGTAGCAAACATACAGTTACGACGTTGGACTCGTAATCATTGGATAGCCAACTCTGTGTTTGGGTCGAGTTCCAATCAAAACCTACCCCGTTGTTTTCTTGAGCAAGAACTTTTATCCTACAAGCTCAGTCCTAGGGGACTAGCAAGCAGACATGAAAGTGATTAAGACGTTGTAAGAACTTGTTTCACAAACGAACTAAAATAAAATTAGTATAAACTAAACAAAAATTTGGTTATAAAACCAGTAAGGCAATAAGGTTTATGAATGCATACAACCAACACATACAAAACGTAAATATTGTTTATTCAGAACAAGATTTCGCTAATAATGGGAAATAAACAAGAAAACGATCAAGTTTATTATAGTGCGTACAAAAAACACTGTTTATATAAACACTATAATGAACCAGGATGACAATAACTTATATACTTTAAAATGTTTTATGAGTGTCTAGTTGATGTAATGGTAAAGTGGTCTATCATTACAAGCTTGATTGACCAAGGGGTGGTGGTTTATCCGCAATTATTATTTTGTTAAAAGAAATTATACAACTTTTATTTTCAATACTGCCTACCTGTAAAATAGATTGTTCTATTTTTTATGTTCACCCAAACACGTTTTGTTTTTTGTACAAATTATATATATATTTATTAATAGAAATAACAAATAACAATCTTACCTATAGGAGAAATTCTAACAGAAGATTCAGCAATAACAAATAAACTTTTATCCATGCCTGCTACAATTATTTTAGCAATATCATTAGGTGTTGACTCATATATATCTACTGGTGCATGAAAATGAAGGATGAATTCCACGATGACGCTTCCTGAGCTAAAAGCATAAAAATATAACCTAAATATATACCTATATATGAACAATCCCTTAACATTTTATTTTTATATTCGATGTCCGACATTGGACCGAAAAATTCGCCCGAAATTTTTAAAGGGGGATTTCTCGTATTACGTTGTATAAAACCGTTTGTTGAAGTTATCAAACATTATTTCATTGTTTGATTGGATTACATAAGACGAATAAAGAGACCAAATGCTTTTGTTAGCTACTACATTTCTGCCAACATAATAAATAAATGGACGTTATTTTTTATCACAGAATTCAAAGTAAAAGTTTACAATGTATATGTGAAGATTTATTTTAATGTAAGCCGCCCGGCTAGCTCAATCGGTAGCGCACGAGTCTACTGATCGAGGGGTGGTGCGTTCGATTCTCGGGCGGGGCATACTTTCGTGGAGTTTGGTCATGAAATAATTTCTACGGCCATTCTTCCTCCTACCACTGATTCTAAATAATGTAGGACAGTAGTCGGTCACTGGCAAAGTATGCGCTCAGTAGTTGGTTAACAGCTTAATCCGAAGATTTAGCCTTTCCAGGAAGAGTGAGTATGTGGGCTGACCGCCGTGATATAACCAATAATGTGTTGCTACGGCGTTAAACCCAACAAACAAACAAACAATATTTTAATGTATTTCCCAGTAAGAAATATAGCAAGACCACTGATAGCTTAAGATTGTGATATAGTCTGACAAATTAAATATGATACTAAACTTTCATTCAGAATAACTACCTTAGGATGAAGCACGCGGTTCTTTTCATCATCAGACATGCAAATTATATCATGTAAATAATGCTCGCTATATCATTTGTCTTTCTTAAAATTCCCTGCTGTCATGTGCAGCTTTGTACCTTTACGTAAGAAGCCGAACAGCATGAATCGTATTTAACGAGGATGACCTGAATTAGGTCAATATGGTCAGACTATGCAAACTCAGAGCAGCGATGCTAGTTAAAATGCTAGTTGAGACTACCATGTATGTCCTTAAATGATATTTAATACGAGGAAAAATCTATTTATTTCATACAATGAGAAACTGGCGGCTCTTTTAAAAGAGTAAATTAGTAATCCTTGAAGTAACCAAACTCGCTGTCGAAATTCGATTCCTATGTGATTGACGTGTTAGTCTATGACTTTAAGTGATTATATTATGTATGGGTTTTAACAAGTAAGCAAACACTTACCTTATATTTACAATTTCTGTATGGGAATATAAAGAGCTTAAATTACTACGGGAAAAAACTAGATTCATCTGAAAATGAAAATAAAATTGTTGATAATATTCAACCTTATAACACAGGATGACACTGACCAAGTAGGGATTTTTTATAAAACATCACAATGTTAAGTACTAGGTAATTGTTGAATTTGTTAGATTACATGTATATCCATGATGTGTACGTGTATATATAAATAAATTTAAATTTCAATAATCTTCTTGAAAGAGAATTCCGGCTACTGCCTCAGTGTGCTTAAATCGTTCTGAAATATTATTATTGAGGTCAATTGAATTTGAAGTTTTGTGAAACTGGACCTAAGGTTAGTTGAATATTTAAATTAAACGAACTGACATATAAGTACGACAAATTTGGTAATAACTGCTTTGCGACTTTCATATTTTATGAGTTGAAATTATTAAAAGCCACATTCATTTCAACAAGTCGTGTCTCTATTATTCTAGTATAGACAATTCCTTTATCTATCCGACAGTTTGACATTTACCAGAATTATGGAACATTTCTACATGAATGACTATTTTCATGCATATTGATGTTATATATAATATATTGTGTCATTTTGTATACACTGGCATTTTCGTTATTAAAAATAATGATTTCACAATCGATGGATTTCGTTGAAACAACGAACATTTCCACGTAATAAGCTTGACTTTTGTCTAAGGTTAGAACACTCCATTCTAAAGAGTTAGGCTTGCTCAAAAACTATATTATTCAAAGCATACTTATTATGAACTAATTGTATTAAATGTTTTCCCAATATGAGTGTGTAGTTAAAATCCTAGGAATGAAACTAGGTTTTCTGAGAAAAGAGTTTCACTTTTACAGAAGCATTTTATATGCAGTTGTATAATTGAATGTTTTTGCATATCAATTATTAATGAAATGAGATTTTCTAGGAATGATGTCAGTTTAAAGAAGGCTAAACTATTTATTTGTTTACCAAGCATTATAAAAGTCTAGATTTGACTAAATAACGTATCCACTAAACTAAGAAAGATCTTTTCAAAATCATGAAAGTAAGAGTATGATCGACTTATCAAAGAGACAGTATGTACTAATCAGACTGATTAGGTGACGGATTACAAGACATTTAAGGTTAAAAAGTAAAATTTGTCTGGGAAGATAATTGATACAGATGTATTAGTGTTATAGACAAAAATGATCATAATGATACATTTTGTCTGAAATATCTTATACCGCTGATCCTAGTTAATTCTAAACACCTCCCTCATTATATTGCACGATAAACATAGATAATAAAACAGACACAAACGGTGTATTCCTTTAGAAAAAAAACACGGTAAATGTATATACTAACGATTAAATAAATGTTAACTTTAATGCAGATTACATTCGTGGTAAAGGAAGCTATTTAATTTGTACAAAAAACGTTTTTAATATAACTATTTGACATCTAGCTTAATTCTACGATTATACATCTCAAACTACATGAAGAAGTTGAGCATAATATGACAGCGTATTTCGTTCATTTTATCAAACTAAAATGGTATATCATAAACATCTTTAACTTCAAATTTATCTCTATTATACTTTTAATGAATACAAAATAGTCATACGGTAAAACTTATACAAATAGATGTTTTATCAGGAAATTTAACACAACTAAATTCAACTTCTATCGTTGTGCATTCTAAACTAAAACTGATTATTTATAATAGTGGACTAATACTAGACAAATCGGAAAAAAACATCATTTAACATAGGAAAATGAACCATGTGAAGTTATGAAACTGATTAAATACGCAGCTCGGTATCTACAGATACCAGTCACATTTATCATTCACACAAATATGAACACATTTCATAATTACATGAATGTTGCAGTCGATCAAGTTAAACGTTTTATGGTAATTGACAATTCTCAAAACACTAAATAATATAGTAATTTGATATTTTTACCTGATATGTAAATGACGATGAGAATAATGAATATGAGACAGATGTATTATCTCTGTAAGCTGGTTTATAAGTAGAAAAAGGCCCCTGATTTATCCGTACTCTTCCTTGAATAACATCTGTTCTAAACTTTACTTGTTCTAAAAAATAAACAAACATAATTGTTATAGTGAATGTCGTTTGGAAACTCTAATACATTGTTTACGCTTTAACATTGAAGCGTTTCATATACGTATTGTAATTCTAAAACATAACTTCTGATTCCAATTGTGATCATTTCAGTGCCGTGCAATGTTAAGTCAAACAATTTTATTAATATAGACATAGTCTCGTCAAACATGATCCGTGACAGCATTTCCATTTTAATGTTCAACTAAAGTTACAATGTATTGTCTTTGACTTATGAAAACACATTACTGTAACATTAAATGCTTAACAATTTTCTACTATTTGAATTATCTGACAAATATGCGACCAGACATGGCATATGTCAACAGTTATTGGTTTAGTGAGAAACCACAAGAATACTATACAATTGAGTTTAAACATCAAACAAGAATACAATGTACAAAAAGTACAGTTAGTTGGCTACCAGCTCCTAATCTTCAGTTTTCAATTTATGAAAAAAACGGTAATGGTTGTAACCAACTTCACAAATACTCTCATATCCGATGCTTGCAAAACATAGCCACCCGGCTAGCTCAGTTGGTAACACGCAAGTCTACTGATCGAGGGGTCGTGGGTTCGATTCCCGGGTGGGGCATACTTTCGTAGCTTGGTCATGAAAAATTATTTCCACGACCATTCTCTCTTCTACCAATGATTTTTAATTATGTAGGGCAGTTGTCAGTCACTGTCGAAAGTATGCGCTTAGTTGTTGGTTAACAGCTAAATCCAGAGATTTGAGTAGGTTGAGTGAGTAGGTTGACTGACCGCCGTTATGCGACGTATACAATTTGTTGCTACGGCGTTGAACCCAAGAAAAACAAAAAACAGCTTGCAAAACTTATGATTTTCAAATTCACAAATATCTTTCATCATAACATTATGTGACACGTAATTCTTAAGAACTATTGGCAACCACTGGTTCTCGCGCACGCAATTTGTTTCTTTGTACGTATATTGTCGAATGGCCCTATTGAAAGTATTATATGATTATAATCAGGGTCTGCTACGTATGTCAAGTTGATTAAGAGAGATTATACTGGTTCAGATATACTCGTAGGTAAAGAATTTGCATAAAAAGACCCATATACATATACCTAATATAACTGAATCGATCTCTGGGCTTACTATTTCACGTCTCGGACAAAACATAAATATTGTTAATTTAAATTTCTTGGTATCATTCAACAGCCAAGATATTTCTTCATTAATAAGATGAAATTCTGACACGAGTCATGAAAAACGTTCACAAATTAAATAGTTGTGCTAAGGCGAACACACTTGATTAAACAATATACAGACTTGTGGCAATTTTCCTGGGTTATCTTGAATCACTTATTTCATTAAATACGTCTACAGACTAGCAACTATTACGCTATCATGACATATGGCTGGTATAAGGTGATATATTGTCGTCTAGTTCTCTTATATATAGGCAATTAAGTCTATACACACCTACACATTATTTGGAAAACAAACACATTTTATTATCATCTGACACTAATTGTGCTGCCATAGACTAATGAAACCTTGCAACAAAGGTTATCTTAAAACAAGAGGCGATTGTCCTAGATGGTTCATCTGCGAAACTGACAATTACAGACTACAAAATATTCCAAAACAAGCTTGTAAAATGGTACCTCGGGATTAGGCCTAAAAACATACTTCGAACAAACCTAATTTAAGGCAGCCTAATGATAATAATGCTACATATAAATATTATAGATCTATTCTGTATAGCTACACAATCAAGTGTTATCAATTTTTATGTAAGTAACTTTATTCCAATTTTTTAATGTAATTTTCTAGACCAAAATGTTGATCTTTTGGCAATGACATTGCTTTACAAAAGACGTAACTTGAACAAACTTGAAAGAGATAGTGTAATTTGCCAAATATGGTTTTGAAAGGCGCACATAGACAGAATATGATAAATGGAACGTTTGCCCTTTCACAAAAGTCACTTTGAACAAAGCTCATTTTAGCTGATCACTTTTTTCAAAACTTTAATATTAAGGAATCGTGTGAAATGAGGCGTGTTTGAGAGGATAACATAATGGACGTCAATAGACCAACATTTGATATAGGAAGTATACTTGAGTTGAAAGAACAGTTGAAAACTTCGTAATTATAAAACTGTTTTCGACAATAATACATGCCAACTTACCCTTCCTGCCACCATTTACGGAAGATTTATCTGTTGATCCATCTACAAAAGAGCAACAAAAAACATATTAGTTTCCTTATAAAAATAAAATAATACGGAAGAATGCAAACGAACTGACAAATGCTGAAGACGTATTTCCATTGTAGAGCATGTTTGTTTATAATAAGTTATTATCCAATTGGAATGTAAGATTAGATAAATCAGGTATTAGTTATAATCTTACCACGAATACCGAAGACTTGATAAATTACGGATGAAATTGCCGACAGTAAACCTAACTTGCTGTAATATTTCAGCTTGTTGTTAGTAATTGATTTTTATGTTTGATCATTTCATTGTACTCACAATGAGACGTTATCTTAAGTTAAAATAAATCTGGAAAAAGAACAGTCTCAATAAAAGCACTACATTTAGTTTTAATTTACAAATATTCTCACATTTAAATGTTCTATACATAAAACCAAATGTTTTTATTTATATAATTTAGACGTAAGATTGGTTGGAGAACGTATAAAATGTGTTTACAATTTATATAGCACATTTTATTTGTCTATGTAAAATTCCTCGAGACAGATTGTTAACATAAATAGAAATTGACTTAAAACTGATTAAATCTTAAAATGACTGTGTTAATGTAATGATGTATTTTAACAGAATGAGAATCATTTGGAATCATTAAAAGTTAACTTGTCTCGATATATAGTAGCTCTAAGCAATAAAACAACTTATGTAGGTGAAATACCAATGGAGCAAAATACGTAAAAGATGAGATTTTAACACATCGGTTCTTTTAATTCAATGTTCCAGATTTTACTTATGTTTGCTTAAAGGCGTCTTCGTGAGACATACGAGTTTCACTAGAAGTATCTCCTAAAAGTGTGCACTTAAAATGGAATTGAGAGATCACGTGAAGAACAGAGCAGTTTTATTGATCAACGGCAATTGACATTACGCTAAGGCTACTATAACCACGTCCTTAGATAAGTGACTAATTTGTTTTACAAAGTTATTTTCGTTGAAAAATCAGGCCAACAAAGGGATGATAGTAACATTGATCTAGTGAGGATGATCAATTGTCTTAGTCCATATCATTGTTACACTACAATACTACAGAAGGGGAATTCCATTTCAAACTTTACTTTTTACAGTACATAACTCTTTGAAAATAGGTGATTGAAGACGTTACACCTTTACGCTCATAGCAAGATTCCTAATTCAAATTGTGTTTCTTAACAAACAGTATATAATAAAATGTCAAACGTCTATGTTTTAGAAACAGCTTAAAGTCATAAAACAATAGAAAACAACAAATGATGCAGTGCGAAAATAATTTATAGGTTTCAAATTAAATTGTGTCTGGAACTTCCCCCGCTTTGTGTGACATTTAATTTTGTATTGTAGAGTATGGTAGACGTATAGATAAGTTTTTCTAGTTGTTCTAGATGAATGCATGATTCAAAACAACTTTGGAGTTTTCAAAACAGTCAATGACAAAGAGAATCATAAATCTTTTAATGAATACAAAAAGCGAATGAATATTACATAATTATTAAGATGCTCACGCATAAAAAGATTTTTTACTTTGACTCATAGTTACAAGTTATTTAATGTAATCCTTTCCTCA
Source organism: Mactra quadrangularis (assembly GCA_025267735.1). NCBI lineage: Eukaryota > Metazoa > Mollusca > Bivalvia > Venerida > Mactridae > Mactra > Mactra quadrangularis. The sequence goes on along the minus strand of CM046303.1, from coordinate 49,039,331 downwards.
AAATTTTAACATTGTAAAGAGTTAGTAAGTGAGGGTTATATTTAATACTAGATTTGGTTTGCTAACCGTCCGCGTGGTTATCCATTTATTTCTACTTGTTATTTGGCACTAACATATTGGATAATGTTTTTATCAATATAGATTCTTGTTATTTGCAATATCAACATTCATATTCTGAAAGTATAAATGAAAATTATACATTCATAACTACAAGAGAAAATTCGAAATTCAAATATCAACATAAAATTCTTTTTAACAGTTTATGAATATTATTTTCAGGGAATGGAAAACTTGTTAGAACATATGCGTCTCTGTTGTTTTTCAATATTGATATTAAGACTATTCAGTTTTCGGCAGTTTTAATTTGTTTGAAATATTATGGATACATAGGTGTTGCATCTTCGAACAATTTCTAATGATTTAGAACATGAAAACATGCACAATTCGTGATGTGGGACTTGCTGTATTAGTTAAGTACATCTGCATTGATTGAATTTAATGTGTACTGTTTAAATAAAGATTTCAAACTATACTTAACGAAACTTCTATGTATCCCGATTTCAGTATTGTAAGAATTCTTATTTTTCAACATTTAAGTCCGATCGATGATGGAAATGACCTTTGCTTTCATAGTTTTCATGCTACTTTATCAATGCAAAACCATTTTTGTCGTGCATGCGTTGATATGGAAAGATTTTCTAATTGTTTTGATTAAACAGAAAATTAGCAATTACAAGTCTTAGTCTGGCAAAATACATATGGCAATTTCTCGTTTTTGAAGCGTCATTTGAACCATTTCTTGATTTTTCGTTGTGCATAATCACACACGAATGATTTTCACTAAAACCGACCACGTGGAAGTTTTGCACGATAAGCACGTGGGCATTTCCGCTTTTCAGCACATGCACACAAAACCAATTTTGCTTCAATTAAGAAGCCTGAAAACTATGCAAGCAGACGACGGTATAGTTCTATACACATTTCCATTAACGATCGGACATAAAAAAAATTCCGACAACATTGAAATCGGGGTACTTGAAAGTTTCGTTAAGTATAGGTAAAATTCAGACACCGAGTAACATAAAACTACATTTAAAATCAAAGAGTGCCTTGCCAGCAACATTAGTTATATTGAGAATGTTAGTCAATTTAATTGAATTGCATAATACTTTTATAGGACGTACAACATACATTGGGCTAACGCTTTGTTCACCACACTTTATCTACGCAAAACTCTTTATTATAGCATTCTCTGCAGAGTACAATTAATGTTACACGTTATGTGAAACGACACTTTGTCCTGTATATCAACAACATACCATATGTGTTTCAGCGCCCGTGTGATTCAGCTCAAAAAGATTATTCTTCATATTACGTGTTTTTCACTGATAATTGAATTTTAATTGAATTGCATTGCACTGCGTTATGATGAAAACAAAATTGCGTTAGTGCATGCAAGCAAACGAAAAAAGTATCGAAACATTAGCCAATACGCCATAATAGAATGAAAGATAATTAAACTTCTTGAGTTAAAAGCACGCAGCTAACGATACAATAATTAAAAGAACAATCAACGAAGTTTGTGAAGAAATTCAACAAATCCAAATTTAGAAACTATAAAAAGGACATTAATTGATAGCTTATTGACTCTAAATGTTATTTATTTGACATGGAAATAACAAGTATCAAGATTGCTAGACGAAATAATTCTAAAAGACTGACAATGATTTCTTAGAAACAGTAGACATTTAAATAAAGTAAAAAATGAAAGGAATGTTACAAAAAAGATATTCTATCTACTATGCAGTCTAGCCCAGCTGATATAACTTTCTTTCACATCAAAAATTTACCAACGTGGGCATTCAATCAGTGTGTAAAATGTAATTGAAAATGTCAATTATAATTTTTTTATGTTTATGCTTTAGTTAAAATGTTTTCCATAGTTTTATCAAATTTGACCTTTGATATACACAAATAGTCACTTTAGAACGAACTATTTCAAGTTACAAGATGTTAACGAGATAGTGACATTTATGGGTTTATCTAGATCTATCAAACTATTCAATTTTTAACTTTTAACTCATTTTTATATTCGAACAAGTATAGCATTAAGCATAGGTCTTTCTTCATTTTCTTTAATACTATATACGCTCACACACTGTTAAAATTGCTATAATAAGACCAATCTAACAAGTGAGGAATACGCGCGTACATGCATTTATATGTACTGTTTACGTCAGAAATCTGGCAATTGAAGTAACTCAATACTTTGTTTTTAGTGTTTAACAAACAGATTATGAAGAAATGACGCAACTACTAATCATTCAAGGACATTTGAGAGAATTTTAGTTTGTGTCATCTAAACAAGTTTATTTTTATCCTATAAATCAGAACGTCGATAAACTCCTTAGAAGGAACCATGGCTTACATTGAAATGTCATTGTTATTTATCACATTCTGTATAATACATTCAACTTTTCTGTAAAAATAATCAATCTATTACTGTATAAGGTGACGTGTATAGCAAATTTATCTTTCATTTGTCGCTAAAACTTACTCGACATATCAATGATATCGAGTAGAAACTGGAATTCACGACATATATTTCGCATGCTAGATTTCCCTCAAACATTAACAACATATCTATTAAGGAAAATGTGTTCTTAGATATTGACAAGATGTTCGTTAAAGACTGTTACTGTATAAGGAGACGTCATAAACTAATATTTACTTGTTGACAAACTACGAGTAAATCACATACTGGACAACAATACTGCTTAGTGCTTCAACAAATTCGTATCAATTTCATAGCCCTAAACATCAAATTGATAGATATAAAGCATGCAGACTAATTCATACACGAACTATGCCTGAAATATGTATAATTTTCATGTGCTATAAATACTGACAGACAGACAAGCAAGATAAAATTTTCATTTAAGATGCTTTGGATATGACAAAAATATACATTATTAAAATATATGCATATGATTATTGAGTCAGAAAACTAAAAGTCTTTTGACAAAATCTTATCGTGAATAAATCACCTAAACTAGATGGTCTATTATTTTATAAAATTACAATGTTATCGCAAATTTATTTGATTCATGTTCCATTAGTTGCGAAAACTAACTTGACATATCAATAAAAATCTAGAAGGAAATAAAATCAAACAGATATATGTATTTGTCGCACGCTAGAAACATTGACAATTTATTCGTTTCGGATATGATGTTTGCATATATTAGCAAGACGTTTGTTAGAGGCATAAATGTCTTTATGCATCGACAATATACGTGTTTAAAGCTAAAATGCTTCACACATTGACAATAAGATTGGCCAGGACAGAATTTCAACAAAACTTGACAATTAGTTTGTTCAAAGGAAGAATGTTCCATACATTGACAATAAGTTTGCTCTGGCTAGAATTACCGTATTAAATTACAGAATGTTGTGAAGAATAAGCCATTATTATTACAATTATTCTCATAATACTTGAATGATTCAATCAGTGGCGTTGTTTTATCAAAGAATACAGACATTTATCATTTTTATTATCTTAATAAAGTAAAACAAGACAATTACTAGCAAAAATAGTGTAATACATTAGAGTTTTATGACCGACAAGTTCATCATTTTTCAATCTATATTTAGATATTATACGGCACTCTTTATATTGTTCTACAATTCTAATTGACACATCATACGTTACTTGCTGACAACTAACTTGAAACATCAATGAATAAAGAGTAGAAACTAGTATTTAATGGATTTTGAACACCCATCATGATATATTTATTGTCTATTTAATATCAATAAAGTTGTTAATGTCAGTCAACCGGCAGTTAACAGCTTCAGAAATTGATACAGTCAATAATCAAGTAAAGTCTAAGAACAATGCATTACAGCAACATAAATGCAGCGATGTTTAGAAACGGACAGGTAAAGTAGCTTCACTCACGCACCACTTTCAACTCAATAAATGTATAATGTACCTACTAATAGTTTAAGTGAATGTCTGCACGCAGTCAAGAGAAATTCAGAACAACCATTTGAAATAGATAAGATACACTTAAAACAACTTACATAAAATGGGTTGATTTGATTCAACGAACATAGTGATTGTTGTAGAAATAGTAATCATAAATATTACAAAGTTGTAACTTGCTATCAGTACCAACAGTCATCATAAATGTATAAGATATTAAAGTAAATGAATTGACTGTGGAAAAGCATAACGATGATTGATGCTGTTTGTTAAAGCATTATTATATAACCGTCTGTGGTTTTCTGTGGAAAGGAAGCTATATCGGCTCAACAAAACTCTGTGCCGTTTTAACATGTCTCATATGTTCATATAAGTATAAGGAATTCCTCTTTATTAATATCCTTATCTACAGCTTTAACGAAACATCGTAATCATAGTCATCACAATACACGGAAGAACTGATACGATAAGATATATTAAAATGTGAAAGCAATGGTTTGCTGACCAAAATGTTAACACAAGTGTTACAAAAAAGTTGAGCAAACTAAAAATAATAGCAAAGTAAATTACATAAAATTAGGGACTAGTCAGATATCGCAAACCACATGTATAGAGCGAAACTAAAATGTTAAAAGAAAACAATGGAAGAGAGGCGGAACTGTTATAGATTAGATACCTAAACGACAATTGTGCTTTTTGAAATATTCTACGCGTTGGTGTAATATAGGTGTTGGACTCCACCAGAAGGTTAACATACCTACGGCATGTCTGGACAACTTGATAAAAGTATCTTATCATAACACCTGAATATGATGTCATACTTAGCTACGTAATATATAGCTAGAAGTTAGTGATTTCACCATTGTATCCATTGGCTTAAACGTTTAATTCAATTATACAAGAGAGAACAATTACTTAAGTTAGCCAAAAGGAATATCAGGACAAGATTTGTCTATTACATATACACTGACCAGACAAACGTCAAGAAGAAGAATTTCAGAATACTCAAGCTTGTTGTTCGTTTAGTTATTTGATAACCTATCATGACCCATGGCTGTTTCGAACTGTCAAGAAACGAGAGTGACACTGCAAGCATATGATACATTGTACACGTACTATATTGGTCAAGACATACTGTCCTTTGAAATATCATTATCAAATGCTTGAAAATCATAAGGTAACTATAACTGGAAATAAAAAGAAATTGTGAAAATGTTAAAGTCGGACAACGCCTTTTAAAAAGGCGTTTAGAAAGACACACCAAGAAAAGTGGACGCAAAAACGTAAGGTCAATATAATTGAAAATGTACCAAATGTTCATAAAAATGAAGAGTCGGAAAACATCGTTTAAAATGAGACAAACCAAGTAAAGTGAAAGTTGAACAAAAAATATCATTAAAAAAGCTTAACAAAAAACCAAAAGTTTAATTCAATATTTCTAACAAAATTAATTTAACAATTGAAAATACGTGATATTGTAACAACTTAGTTATCGAAACAACAGAGTGCTTGACTAGATATATGAAATATATTTGTACTATTGGTAACATCAATTACTGATGTGCTATGTACTTTTATAATTACATTAGAACGTAACATACCTCGAGCATGTCTAGACAATTGTTTGATAATTATCTTTAATTGTATCACCTGAATATAATGTCATGATTAGCTATGCTATGCATAGCTTCAAGTTAGTGATTTCAGTCTTGTATCCATAGGCGGGCGCTTTATCAGATTAAATGTAATAGGACAATTACTTGAGTTAGTTGGAGGTTGTGTCAGGACTTTCTTGTGTATGTAATTAGTTGCTGCAGAGGCATTAGACATCTAACAGTTGTGTTTTTAGTGCTCTTAGATTTTGCAAAACAGTTTTATAATGAAATTTGTCCTGCTTAAAGTAAAAAGCTAACCGTCTACCAAGTACCTTCTTAAAAACCTCAATAAACGCACGCTTTGTTGCATTTTAAATGCATTAAATTTAATATATGTGGAAATACGTCATATTGTCTACCTTTCTTTGTTTAGTGAAAAGTTTAACATCGCCATTTGGAAAAATAAACGAGTGGTGTTTAAGAAATTGCCAACGATAGATTGTAGCTGAGCCAGTTGCTGTAAATCTAAAAAAATATTAATAGGCTGTGTACAAACAAATGAAAAGACAAGTGTATGGCAATTTTTATTTTGACATCACAGAAAATTCAAACTTGAACCTATCGCTAAATTGCCCATTGTCGTTACTTTATTTACGCATGTTTCGATGGCAGCATAGATAGAGCATCCGCATATTTTACTGGCCACAATCTGTCAGGTCTTACCATGAAAGTAATTTAATTAAGACTCCCGATTGCCATTGCTTTATGGCATACAGTTTACTTGCAGATACCAAACGATCTTAATATGATTAATATTAAACTTAACGAAGATCTCCAGTTGCCATGGCAACTAAATTTGATAAAACTTTTAATATTTATCTGTTCAAAACTTAGAGATATGACTGTTAGTGATGAATCCGGAATGAAATTTCTGATCAATCTAGGATGATACATGTATTGATTAATTCAATATTGCAATCGATTGCTAACAGTTCATATTACCTGTATAATATAAATATCTCATGACTGACATAGGGATAGTGTATAATGTCAACCACAGAACGGGAACTTTTCTCATATTCAGCTCATATTTCTCGCTAATATAGAATACTTTATAAACTTAATTATGGAATATTTAATTTAATATTGAACGTAGTAACTTGACGACCAGAATTGTGGTACTTACAATGTAACAGGTTTAGTTTAAAATGTTTTCTTCTAGAATCTGTTACTAAGTAACAAAGTTGGCAAAACGTGTTATGTTAATGGTTCATGACATGGTTTACGAAGAAATTTTAAGCTTAGGGTTAAATTGCCTCAATAAAGAAATAACTCAAACAAACATTTAGTATCATTAATTGAAATATCAAGTAGGACTTTAAAAAACACAAAACACTTATTTGACTTCAAAATGTCAATTTCATCCATTAAATAATTAAAACTATCACTCACCTCTCTGTCCTACCATGATGGCAGCAATGATCGCTATTACAACAACAGCCGTTAAAATCACAGCTAGAATACATAATCCCTTTCTTTTTCGTGGTTTGCTCTGTTTATAATGAACTGATGTTTGAGCAGCATTTGGAAGTTCATATGGCTTTGTCCGTAGACCATCATTCTGTCGGTGTATCTTCGTCTGTGTATCATTCACGACAGTACCATCCTCTTCAAACAGTGGGTTCTCGTAACACGCCTGAATAAGATGTTCAGATTCATCAACATTACTATATGGATGTCTACTTGTATATTGTTTAAATGTTTGCAAAGGTATAATCCGACTTATAAAACGTGATCCCATTCTAAGCCCCTTAACTCTCTCCCTTAATCTCACACTTATAAATGGCAATTACTTTTTCCCTCCACGCGCTAAAGGTTGCCAGAGATTTTCCTATATCCAATTTAATTATGGCATTTCTGATCAGGAACAATTTCCAAGTTACCGCATTGATTTGACATCACAGAAATTCGCGTGATTTCAAAAAAGCTAAAACGTTCAATTAGATTCAGGCATGTGGAACCATGATCCTGTATGTTGCAATGTAATTCTCTACATTAATAAATAGCAAAGATATTTTAAAACAACGCTCCATTCTCTTGACAGCCGTTTCCAATCTGTTGTATTTTTCCAAGAACGATTTGTCCAATGGAATACAATATAGTAGTACGACATTCACAAATACAGTGAAGTGTGTTGGACGGTATTGATGCAAACAGATCTGACTAAATTCAAGCAGCACCAGCCAATTTATTGTCTCTGTCGCGTAAAAGATTTGGATGGGCAAATATTTAAGATAAAATACGATAAAGCAAATCCTATCAATAGAGGATTAACTTATCGCAATATCTATGCATGGTAACTACTTGTTTTGGATAAACTTTATACAAATGCCATGAAATATGTATAGGATTACAGTAGACGTTTATTGCTATATTTTCTAGAATCAGCAACTTTGTGGGTCCCGTGGGACAATGAATACATTCAATGTAAGATATTCACAGCATAACAAGATCATTCGTGATATTCTTTATTGTTGGCTATTGAACATTATGACATATAATGGTGATCCATAGGAATTTATTTTCTCGTTTATCAAGTCTTTAAAATGACAACAATTTATATGCAAATCATGATGCTTGAAATCTTAAAATGTGCATCTTTTAAAAAGATACCCCTTGAACTAAAATTTTAGCCTTCAGATGGCTTGACGGTAATAAAGTTCTTTGAGAGCTGCATAAAATTGTCATAATTATTAATCATGTAAATGCATTTTATTCCAAGTAAATTAATGAATAACTTACATTTCATACAATTTCATTCAAGCTAATTTTACTTTCCTGGTTGAATTATTTCTGTCTCTTTATTTCGATGCATCCTTAAGTACATAATTTTATTCTTAGAAGTCGCATTAAACTGCTAACAACAACATTAATGGGATCAGAGTCGAGGCATATAATGTTTTTCAGATATTGTTGAGTGTTGTTACCCGGTGACATTACCGCTGGGGCTGCTAGGAGTATCCGAGTAATCTGATACATGTATTGGCGATCCCGATCAGAAAATCAAGTACGAATATTCGTCACGTCCAAACGAAAAAAAGAGAACATTTACAGCCTAATTTCCATTGAAAACGAGCCGCGCTACCAATGAAAACTTAAAACTTTAATTTACGTACTATGCACACCACTCGACTACACAAACGAATCGGAAAATAGACTACAATGTATAATAATAATAATATTTGGAGTACGTGGTTTCCCATATAGTAAAAGCTTCTGTATTTCTTCACTAATTTTTGCTATTACATGAACTCCTGTATGCTTCTCCAATAACAAGTGATTCGTGGTTCGATTCGTGAATCGATACACATGAATCGTGGTTCGGATCGTATCGCCACTTGCAACAAACCACAGCCCTAAATACCGCGCAACCACATGTTTTGCATTTGACTTAGTTTAGTCCAGTAAGTTATATTAAACATCAAATGGTAACGCTTGGATACTCAGAGCATGTTTTAGATGAAAGTGTTATATAAGAACTGCATTAATGTGGTGTATCACAGGACCAATAAAAATAAATCTGTGAGCTAATGCTCACTAGTGATACCCCCGCAGTGAGAAATATGACTATCACAATGTAACTTTCATTTAACAAAATCTAAAAATATGCGACTAACAGGAAGTAGATGAGCAAGGAGCATGAAATCGCTTTACACCACATGGGACTATGGGATGAAGCAATATGCAAAGTATTTGGCTGCTGCATGTTATAGTTGCTGAGAAAACTGCGACGGAAATTTTGTAACGGACGGACGGACGCACGCACGCACGGACAAGGGTAAAACAGTATACCCCCTCTTCTTCGAAGCGGGGGTATAATAAGTAATGAGAATCTATGTTCATAAAAATAATAAAATTGATAACGGCTCATTAAATATAGTTCTCATAATTAAGTAATGTTAAGTTAGCTCTCCTTGTTTTTGTACATATAAACTAGCATGTCACAATGCAATTCATTTAAATATCAACATTCAATTGAATATTAATGAGTAATTATAGAATAAGTTTAGCCCTAATACCCCGTTATATCGGTGTAATGGAACATGACTTAATAATTGCAAAACCCGGGTCGATAGCGCAGCTGGTAGCGCGCCATGTTTTGGAAGCTCGTGTCCCAAAGGGGGTACGGGTTCGAATTCCACCCAGGGAGGTTATATCCTCCCATGAAAATTTGACAATAATGTCGATTTTCCTCCATTGATTAGATAATATGAAGAAGTTTCCGGCCACGTGGAAGGGTAGGTGAGTACTGGTTATAGACAAGGGTCCAGGTAAGCTAAGTTAGATGCGCTGGACGCCGTAAAATGACCTAAATTGTGTTGACACGGCGTTAAACCCAGTAAAAATAAAACACAAAAAACTTAATAATGCAAACACTACATTCACAAAATTGGACTAAACGATCATCGTTGCTGAACAAATTGACCATTAACAAAATTGTCATGATTCTTAGGGAAATCACTCGATTTGTAAAACGATGTCAAACAAATTGGATTGGTGCGTGACCTATTGTATGAAAATGATCTGACTTATTTCCGGAATTCGAATTAGCAGTATCGTTTTTTCTGACAATTTATACAGAGAAATATCACATTAGTAAAATGACATCAAAACAAATGCATAATACCATCAGAAAGTTGTTCATAGCAGTATACTTGTGCACCATGTTATTTGCCGACAATTCTAATTTCGCAGGACATTTTTTTTGGATAACAACAACTTCAAACATCACATTTAAAATTTGACCTGACGCATTTGTTAGTAACTGTATTAAGTAAAAGTAAAATAAATAAGTAAACAATGACCAAAACAAATGTAAATGAATCAACAAGCCTATTGTGTTTATAGTGATTTTGTTTTTTGTAAGTAAAACGAACATTGCAGCAAACATTAAACTGAATGTGTACGACAATATAATCATTAAACTATACTTGAGTTTCAGTTTTACAGAAAAATGTACATGAAATAAGCTTACAATCATATATGCTCTTATAGTCAGTTTCTTTTGCACTCCACAAATAGGTTTATATACCTTGACCAAACTTTTAACTGAGTGGAGGACAAATGCCTTTCTAGATGCAGAAATAAGAAGAAGAATGGTCGTGGAAACTAGTCCATGATAAAACTCGAAGAGATGTGGATTCTGTCCAGGAATAGAACCTACAATCTCTCAGTCCCTAAGTTTATATACAGTACGAGTCTCTATCGATTGAGCTAAGCGGACAACTGACTATTGCAACCGAAAATTATCAACCATTAGCAAACGTAGCAGACAAGCTAACAAATTAAGGCGCCAATGTCGCTTGCATATGACAAAAGATAAGTAATAATCCAATAAAGCTAGCTGCCTTGGTCTCGCTGATGTCATCGACTAACTCCAAGAAATATGTTGAAATAGATTGGATACAAAAAATGGACGAGGGTAGACACAATTTACACATTGGCCGTTTGGGAAATGAAGGAGACAGTCAGGAAATATTGGCAGTGTGAAATAATAAATTTATATTGACAAGATAAGGGAAGTTATGTCGTATATCTTTACATTGTGGACTTATAAACGTAAATTATTGGTATTTATGGTTACTTATAGTTGAACAGCAAATCCCTATATTTTGAATTTAATGCTTGACCAAAACTGTCACAAAATACGAGATCATATACCAATATGTTTGGAACTGTTGTTTTTTTATCACATTGACGGCATTAATAGAAACATTTTGGTGGGAACCCGGAAATCCAAGATGGCGTCCAATAAGGCCACGTTTTTTATAAAGTTTATCTGATGATATCATATTAGAATGTATAATATAAAACTTTCATTTCAGGATAAATGAAAATAGTGACAATCTTTACATTAAAACTGAAAATGCAACAGCTAACATGATATAAAACCTGACATAGGACTAAGAGTTTAAACCCACTTATTTTTGGTATTACTTGTTAATCTGAGACCTGTTTGCTTGCTTGCTTGTTCGTTCGTTCGTTCGTTCGTTTGCTCGCTCGCTCGCTCGTTCGTTTAGTTGATCGTTCGTTCGTTCTTTCGTTCGTTCGTCCGTCCGTCCGTTCGTTCGTTCGTTTGTTCGTTCGTTTGTTTGTTTGTTTGGGTTCAACGCCGTAGCAACACATTGTATAGGTCATATAACGGCGGTCAGTCAACTTACTCACTCCTCCTGGAAAGGCTAAATCTTTGGATTTATCTGTTAACCAACTACTAAGCGCATACTTTCATTAGTCACTGACAACTGCCCTACTTTGTCAGTCACTGACAAAAGTATGCCTTTAGTAGTTTCAAGTAGTACCTTTGAGGCTACCGTTGAACTTTGTTTAAATGTGGTTTCTTGTTTTCTCAAAGCAATATCCTAAAAATATTTTTTGTTTTGAAGATATGGTTCATATCTAATTATTAGACATCGAGGCTCATATATACTCACCTTTAAGCTACAAAATTGTCAGAGCATTTTTAAACATTCGTATTAAAGTTTTTATGTTTAATTTTAAAGTATCTAAAGTTTTGCGTCTTTTCGTAATGAGTTAGCTATATAGAAATTTCAATCACAAAGAAACAGCAAAAACTGCCAACAACCATCTGCATTTACATTCAAGCACGATATATTGTTAAATGAAGCTATTTTAAATGTATATGTACACTGGGAGGGCATGTCACGAATAACAACATCACAAAATGACATTCATTACATTGAAGTTAACATTTTAAAGTCTTTTAAGATTATCATTAAAAGATTTGATTATTCATAAAACCCTGTGAAGGTTACAAATCAATATTGTTAATGTATTTAACTAGTTATATGATAAGGTTTGTAAAGCTTCAAAGAACTTTATCAATATGAATATTAGACAATAAAAGACTGAAAGACATGCATTTTAAAGGTTATATATATATATAGATATTATGTTTCTCTTAGGGGATCCATATAGCTACTATTTTTATCATGGTATGGAATCCTTTTTGATGACGCAAACAGACTCAAGCAGTTTATTTTAGGCTATTTGGTTACCGGCTCTTGCACATATATACAAAAACAATTACACTTACAATATAGAGTTCCTTTTATCAAAAGCGTAATACAAATATATTGCTATATTTTTACTATGAAATCTAATGACAAAAATTATCATATTTAATGACAGTCATTAAATACTTAGAAATTTCAAGCGGTTCTGGATGACTTCCAACCTCGAGTTTCAACTATAAGTAACCATTAATCATTATTAAAATAAAGATGTTTTAAAACAAGTTTATACGATAAAGTATTACTTTAGTTAAAACTACATCTTTATGTAATAATGTACATGGGAATACCATTAATTTTAAAGGTGATATTTTGCAAATTAATATTCGCCAAACTTGCAAAAAGGAAGGTAGCTTGGCGTATACGTCATTTAAAAAAGGCTTAAGTACGCTTGAATTATATTATGGTTGGAAAAAAATGCAAAAATGTAAATGTATGCAACCTATTAGTGCAACTTTAAAAAACCTTACACTCAAAAATATCAGCATTGTTTTCAACGCATTTCGCTATCAAAGACGCTTGAATCAATGGTACGTACTCGATAGCTTGGTGAGAATATGTCACTTAAAGCAAAGTAATGTTTCTCCGCAAGTAAAGTTATTGGTGGGCAATGTCAATCAACAAAGTTAAATTAGTGACCAAATTGTCGCGTACAAGATTGATCTATTGATTTAAGTCTGTACATGTATCACAATTAGGATGACAATCCAATCCTACAAAATGTACGTGTTCTCTAACATATTATAAGAATAATGTTAACTATTAACACTCGAGGTATACTTTAACACACATGAACAATATTCACAGAGTATAATTAAAGGTACTCATTCACAGATTTCAACTTAAATATCAACTCTTTCTAAAACTATCAAATTGTATGGAAATATTTTTGGAAGCAGGACAGTAATGTTCTGATGATGACAATTGTAGTGCAAATCGGCATACAACTGCAAATGATGGTGTTTCGTGTAGTAAATATCTACCCCGTATGTCACGGTGTAGACACTTTAAGGGCATTTTTGTGACTTTTATTGTATATTTCTTGCATCATATGTTATGTTTTCAAATTTTAAAATGTGTATGTTCCTTATCATCAACCACATCTCCTGTGACAAATACTTACTTAGTCGAGCATGCAGTCCCCTCCGACAGCTCTTGTTGCATTCCTTTTCACCGCAAATTATCAAGAATTTCAAAGGAGCGGAAAACGGGGTAAGAGTTGAACGATTACTATGTCTCATCAAATACTCTTAAATGTCTGAGCGTAAGTAAATTTAAAAAGAAAAACATCTTAAAAAGGTAACTGATACTTGGGAATTAACTATAGTACCTCGTATCAGATCGTACTATCGTAAATCGATTTAAATAAACACTTATTACAATACATTATGGTCAAATTAATTCACTTAACTTACTTTTAGTCATGTAGTCGGCTTTTTTATTGTAGCGATCAAGAACACATACTTGCAGACAAACAATTAAAGCCGAAAATAGCTAAGTCACCTTGAACAAATTCATTCATTAAGGCATTAGGTTTAGATGTATTTTATAACCACAATCGGGTTTATACACCATAAAACATATAGAAAAGACATCGTCTTTAAGTAAACTATCGGGTTGTAAAGAACTGGCAACACTTGTAGTGGTTTCTGAATAAACTCTGTGTAGATGATTGTTTCCTTTCAGTACTAATCTTTTCATTCAATCAACTGTTCAATTATGAAAGATTCGGGTAAGTGGACTGATAAAGATAAAATTAGAAAGCCAGCGTTAGTTTTTTTCGGCGCAGCTGTCTAAGCCAACTTTCGACCTATATTTCAACCAATACAATTCGCTCTACCATAGCTGTTTGTCCAATGAAAATCCTTTACGGTATAAAGAAATGGATAAAACACATGACACCATTGGCTATTTGTGATAAACTGGTGCGTAGCACGTGCAGTAGCTGCTGACTATTTACTCTGTGTATAATGAGTGACTCATTATGCTAATTGATAACACATTCGTCGTGGTACGCCCCTTGCGGTATAACTAAACTGCAAATATGTCTCAGCGCACGCTCGGAATGGGTTTTCATTTTGTCATATGTAGGCCGCCATTGAGGATTAATATCAAATAGTTTATGTTCGCCAGAAAAGTAACATAAATCGTTTGGTCATTCTGGAAATAAGTGATTTTTAATCGAAAATCCATGGCATTGTTATTAAAGATGTTCCTAATTTTAGAATCGGACAGATTTTCCAAATTGACTAATCAGCGAAGTGGCAATATATTCGGACAAAAATTGTCAGTTGAGGCTGAATTGCAATTTCGGACAAACTAAATTTGGCCTATAGTTAATACATGTACGCCGTGCATGACCAACATTTATACTTCAAACCGCTGGTAATGAACCCAGCAGAGCGCCGAATATCTTTTTTAAAGATATTTCTTGTTTACATTCATTTAGCAACTACGTACGTATTTATTATATTTGATATCTTGTTGACTTATTTATTTACTTTGTCATCGCTGACTATATCATCTTCAGCAAAAGAACTGTTGAAGTCAAGCGTGTGCTAAAGATTGTTTACAATTTGAGAATTGTTTAGTTCGAATCTAAACAAAAGCAATGCTTATATCTCAGTCAAGAAATATACACGCAATTGATTAACGTCACTAATAACCAGTTTTATTTCAATTAAAAGAGATAAATCTAAAATATTTACTCTTTAAAACTATAATGTATTTTTCATTTCATAACATTTTCAGACACATATAGATCTAAGAATCGTAGATGTATTGAAATCCATAATGGAATAAGATTAAACATAAAACGTATTATTGCTTTAAATATTTGATAAATATTAAGGTTAAATCATCTCTTAAACATTACGTTTAAATCTAATTTACATTTAATGATAAAAATAAAAGTAATGTATTCTTTGGTAATACAGATAATGTCTTCAAGACAATGCTATATTGGAATACGAAGATGAATTAGGTATTATGTAATCTATGGCAAAGAGAAAGCATATTAGTTTTACTAAGCTGCCATTTCTCTTGTTATACATTTATACAAGAATCGAAGAGATATATGTGATGCTGAAGTCTTTCAGACATATTTTCAATGAATGCATTCTCAATCATCAACAGCAATCAG
Source organism: Mactra quadrangularis (assembly GCA_025267735.1). Lineage (NCBI taxonomy): Eukaryota > Metazoa > Mollusca > Bivalvia > Venerida > Mactridae > Mactra > Mactra quadrangularis. The sequence continues at coordinate 49,023,515 of CM046303.1, read as the reverse complement.
ACCAAGGAAATATGAAAATGGTCGCTTAGATGACCGTTTAAGACTGGCGACTGATAGAGAATCTAGGAAACCTCAAAATACGAGAAGGAAATAAACTTAAGGGTTTGGCTGCACTAATGCAATACGTGAAATGACTGCAGAACAACTAATTGTGGGCAATCAGGAAAAGTATCTAGTACAAACTGTAACAAACAGGAAAAATATATAACAGCGTACTCCATTTAGATATAAGAAAATAGTTAATTGTTATATTTTAATGTTGAACTATGATTATGATCATTTCCATTCACTAGAATTTATTGAAGATTCTGATTTTGATATCCAGTAAACGAAAATAATTAAACGTTTACAACGATTAAAATCTACATCTTTTTTACTTGGCTATTAGGATACTGATCACCATTATCGATTATTTTAGTCTTATCAGATGTTCTAAGCTTGTCTGAGCATAGGTAGAAAAGCTGCCTAATAAAAGAATACTGATAATTAATTAAGGACTTTTCTATTGTTCCTCGTGTCAGATCACACATCGTAAATCGATTTAATTAAACACCATCGTCAATAGGTGCTCATTATCACATCTTATGATCAAATTAATTCACTTTACACTTCGTATGGTTAAGAAGTCAGTTTTTGTACTGAAAAGGTCAGATAAACGTAGTCGTTGTCAATTAAAAGTCTGTCATTTATCGAGGTTCAAGGTTTTATTATTTTACAACGATCAGGAAAAATACAGACAATTAAACGCTAAAGATAAAAAAAACGCTATAATGACTGGAAACACTAGAAACGATCAGGGTACAAAACGTAGACATTTTTATTCGAGACGTAAGGTTTAATGTGTTTTGTTACTATACTCAGGTTTATATAGATACAACGAATGGAAGGCCAAGAGTAAAAATACTCATTAAGTAAACATGCGGGTAATAAAAACTGAAAACACCATGTAGTGACACCATTTTACGTCTATTCGGTTGATTGTATCTTATCTTCATTTGATTAATAATCTACAAGTGAGAACATTGTAAATGATTAAGATAAATTAGAAAACCAATGTAAGTATAAAACATTCATGTTCACACCCTAGTTAGAACTTTTTACATTAATGGTATGGTATGAATATATTCTTGTTGACTGTCCCGTTCATCAATTTCTTAGTGATATACGCAAAGTTTTCTTAGTCTATTTCACATCTTTGAAGGAGGTGAAGCCAAGTGGTATAACGGGCAATAAGGGGTCGAGCAACTCCTACTTTATTTCACCAGGCAATGTTTTTTGCCATTGTTTCACTCAAAATAGGTTTCACTGGGTAATTTAGAGGTCATCAGCTTGAGCGTTAACCATCATAAAAAGAACCTACAGATCATCAACTTAGCTGTACATGATTTTAATGATGCTGACTTATAAAAAAAGTGTTTAAACTTAAACAAGTTCAAAAATATAAACTACCAATCAAGCAGGCATAATGGGACAATGGAAATAATATTGTCTTGACGGTGTTTAAAGAAGTTAACTATCTGCCACTACTGGCTTTTTAACTTGTAGAAAAATATGAATCATTTCTTCTTAGTAGATATTTAAAGACGGTTATATAAAAACTTAGTTAAAAGAAAAATACTATTTCATCTCCCATAATATTTTCAATATCATAGTATTTACAGAAATCGATTAAACTAAGACAAGATGATCGTTTTTGTAAAGTATTAGACGATTTCGAAGATATAATAAAGAGCTAGGTTGAATATTAAATTATATCGTCGTTTTATGTAATAAATCTTAATGTTGAATAAACTCTGGTATATTAAGTTTAAATCTGATTTGTAATTAATGACAAAAATATTTGTTCTATAGTTGTATTCACACCTAATGGCTTCGAGACGTGTGTTATATTGAAAAATGAAGATAAATTAAGCAACATGTTATCTGTAGCATGGAAAAGTCATATCAATTTTACTTAGCTGTCAAGTCAACTTACAAGTTTTCCAGAGATATATAAGTAATGTTGACGTCATTCAATAAAACCCTTTTCTAAATCAATTATGGCAGCCAGACATGGAAAAGTGTAAAAATCATCATTTAAAGCCACTACATGTATATGAAGATATATTCATCAACAATAAACTTGAAAATTGTTTTAGAAACATGACGTTATCAGAGTTAAACATGCATTAGATACACAATATACAGTTCAAACCACTCTGCTTTCTAAATTTGAACTTGAAAAAGCTTCTAGTTGTTAAAAAAGTAGGATACTTTTATAAGACTACATTATACATTGTATTCATTTATTTTATTCGCTAATGCTCAATATACATGATCGACAACAGTTTAAGAGCTTGTATATGTAATTTGGAATAAGTTTTTTTCTATAATATGACTTAATAACACTTTAAGCGAAACTTTTGTTTCAAGTATTGACAACACAATTCTACTTTCAGTTTCGATCTACTTTAACTTTGAAATGATATATATAACATTAACATATTAAAGCAATATTTGCATTAAATATAAAACTCTTGCTCTATAGAGGTGTTAGAAATCGATAAATGTCTATTTTCTTTGCAGTCCAAAAACAGTATTACTTTTGATAAAGTGGCTTTAATACAAGCGACTGATCTACAATCTTGATTATCACTTGGTATGAAAATGACATTAACTTAACGAGATTAAAAGTTCTTGCTGTTAATGTAATACTTTTAGAAATCGGTAACCTGTTTGTAAAACATCGCATTTATGTTTTATGGGATAGCCTCAACTGTCGCGAAATCTTTTCCGGGTTTTAGTCTTCCAGGGCCAATCTACTGTGTTTATTACATATAATGCTCCTAGTTGTTGTAGTTAGATTTAATTTTTCATCAAATTCTTTTATACTGAAAGTATTTAGAGTATCTAAAAATGATCATCTCTTTAATTATTTAAATGTATGTATTGTAGATTGGTCAATCTTCTTTTGTATTACTGAAACGTGTCTCAAAATGCTTACGTAGTAAAGTCGAGATACATGGTAAGTACTTAATAATGTCTTCTTGATTAAGACCTATTGAAATGTTTTTAATCATAAATACCAATACTTATTTCGTCCAATAACATATCTTTAGATGAAGCTTAATATACTTTAACTAAATAATTAACTGTGGACTAGACATATATAATCTGTATTATCAATCTATTAATTCATGCGATGTAATTTGTCTGATAGGTGTTTAATTAATACATTTAACATTTTTAACATCATTTTTGTAGTAGACATTGTGAAAGATATTATTGGTATTCTGGATTGAATAATTTAATTATGATTGTTTGAAGCTATCAGTCAAAATAAATGTACTTCATACGCAGAGCTTTATCCCTTATATGAGCAATGAGCTGTGCGTAAAATCCAGGTTAGAGTTGATGATTTTGAATAGCGTCTTTACTAGTGGTATTTTGTTTTATATGTTATGCCAGCATACAAGTGAAGTAAAATAAATGTACATAAAAGGTCACATTTAACCTAAGGTCAATCAATGGTACTAAGAATTGCCTCTATAAGCTTCCAAGAGTCAAAGTAAAATGTTATTTCTTTAATTAAAATATATCCACCGATCCTTCGTATCTCAAAGAATTTTTGTCCCCGGAGATTTTTTTATTTTTCTTTGATTGATTGGTCACAAGCTTTTATAAATCTTATGATGTCTTTATAACGCTTTTATAAGCTTCTCTTATATCGTTTTTGAGATTATGTAGACTCGCTTACAATTCATTAATATTCTACTTAACCAAGATTATTTACATTATTTATCAAACAGATCATCGTCAGACAATGCTTGCCTTAATGTAGGAATTTAATAGTATCTATAGTATTTTTATCGGATTTAAAGTCAAGCGGTGCAACAACTGCACCTCAAACTCATGTTTAAAGAATCTAACTTGAACTTAAATGTATGGAGATTGAAGACGCCTATACTCTTTTGATACAGCTATAAAAGGGGGAACAGTCGAATATTTCTTGATAAACTGCACCAGGATACAAATAACCCTAATGACATCGGAAATATATAAAGTTTGAAGCATGATGCTGATGTGGAATTCAATGTTGCAATCGCAGAGTGCAAACCTAGAATATGAAACTGGAGTCACATCGAACGACATTTTGATTAGATTCATTGACACGATGATCAGTCCCAAAGTTATGCAAGAGATTTTGATTGAACGTTCATTAGCTACAACTTCATAATATTCATGAGATCAACTGCGTACTTTTAAATACATTGTAAGTTGAAGAAATCTGTTATTGGTCAAACAACATACCGATGAATGTAAAACATATTAAAAATAACAATACCAACATATCAAAGAATCGTCTGTATTAATATATCTAATGATACATATTTTGACAAAATGGCTATTCATACATTGATTATAATCATTAGGATGCAAAATTCACAGATTTGGTTAAGACTTTACCATTTTTAAAATTCCATTCATTGTTTGTAATTGTGTCAAAAAATTAATTCGTCATATTTTAAGACAAACTGACCTATAGGTTGCAAGATATGTTCAATAAAGTAACAAATGTGCACTAAAATGTCTATACCGTGACATACGGGGTAGATTTTTCCTACTTGAAACGCCACCATTTGTAGATGTATGTCAATTTTCACTAAAATTGTCATTCTCAAACGCTAATTTACTGCTTCAAAAAAGATGTTTCCAAACAATTTCGATAGTTTCTGATAAAACTGATGTTTAGGATGAAATCTGTGAACGAGTACCTTTAACGCAAACTCTTCATGCTACGGTCATTTGAATGTAAAACAGAAGACAATTGATCAATTTTGAAATGAATTTCGCTTAACCCATCAGTGACAGATTTGTATCTTTGTAGAATCAAAAAGAACGTTTATAATATCGACTGACAAATTATTCCGTATTTTATCTCACTAATTAATTCTCTCAATATGTCTGAAATAGATTTAATCTCCCATAATCTTGTAATGTAACTATGTATTTAGTTAAAAGCCTCAGATCAATTCCTAGCTCAGATAACAGCAGAGGCAGTATTAAACAGCGTATCGTAGTACAGAATGTACTCTAGTTATATAATCGTTTTAGCGAAATGAATATCCTGCCGGTGAACGCAGTCGGTAGCACGTCTGTCCATTGAGAGTGGGTTTGAAGCATGAGTGGGAACTACCTTATGTCATTTGATCATGAACTGTAAAGGACTATTTTTTATCGGTGATTTTCTCGTCAAACTCTGTATAATTTAGAGCAGTTGTCAGCTACTTGCACACATTAGTACTAGGTTAAATGCCAAGTTCGTAACAATTGGAACTATAGTATCTATTAAGGTAACAAGTCTTTACATTTTTACATACGACTTAGTGAACAAGTATTCGATTCAACATGTACAATAATCGAACTTACACACACAAGTCATAGTTCTATAACTGCTAATTTAGAATGACCCTGCCACTGGTCGATGTAGATAGGTTTCACTGAGTGAAGAACAGACAAAATAATAGACTGTTCTTTTATGATTAGATTTATGTCAATCACTGTCTTATTATACATCGTCTAGCTCCGAGGGTATAATGTATTGTAATACCAGATCTTATGATAAAAATGACATGGTGATCAAAGAATTACATACGTTATAAGTCGAGACTATTACAATATACGATTCAGTTCACTGTTCACATTACATTTTTTCAATGTATCATCGTAACAGAGGTTATAATATAGCATTTGTACTACCTTGTCTACAAACCAGATTATATGGCAAAGCAAGAGTATCCGCTATCAACTCTGAAGATAATGTATTCGGTCCAAATCCAGACAATGAATTTTCACAAGGTTACAAATGGTGCCCTAGGTAATTAACCAAATACGAATCGTGCTGTTGCATCCTTAGATTCGGTAAGAATTTGGTAAGAATGGGTTTACAAGATAGTAACACCTGTTATGCTACAGTCCTACAAACGTTTCCTAGGCAGGTCAAGAACTCTGAACCTAGGCTTTTATTCTAGTACTAAGCACACATTCTTGTCAGTGATTGACTTGACAGTATACAGAGGTAGGCCGGAAAATGGCTGTTGTATATACTTAATGACGGAACGCCACAAAAGTATGTTGGTCTTGCCCAGGTATTTAAATTTAATCCTTTATTCGTGGCAAATGTGCTACCGACAGAGGCTGATGATACTAACGGTGAATGGACTATGAGTTAAACAAAACATGGACATATACAAATCCTATTGTACTATATTGAGTAGACAATGAGAAAATTATTGATCACTTTGCTTCCTGGAACAAAGAATATAAAACAAGATGACAGAATATTATCAATACTTGATTGACGTGAAGACATCGTAAAGAAAAGTTGACAGTGAAAAGCATTGTAATTACCATTAGGAGATAATAAACAACGCTTTTTATTACATCTGGCATTACAATCTTTATTTATAGCAAAATAGAAAGCATACAAGTCACTTCATCCGTGTTTAATTGCAGAACTGTAAAGCTCGACAATTCAAATGCGTGATAGGTAATAAATTTCTAAAAATGAGTTTAAAAACATATCTGAAACAACAAATGCAAAAAAAAAACAGAGACCTCCCACATAGGCGTAATATAAAAGCAGAGAGAGAGAGAGAGAGAGAGAGAGAGAGAGAGAGAGAGAGAGAGAGAGAGAGAGAGAGAGAGAGAGAGAGAATGGTTCTAAGCACAAACGTCAAACTTGCCCAAACAGGTTCATGTAAGAACGATAGTACCAAACTTTCTTGGTGGAAAATGACAACCCACTCTTCAACTCGACAATGACAATGTTGCATGCAAAGCACATAAACATTTAAAACCAAAAGCCAAATAACATTGTTGAGGTAAAAGGCAAGAATTAAATGACATTACAAAGACCACAGCACCAGAGGTTAGAATCAGCAAAAAAACGATATCAGGAATGAACGAAACTGAACCTTACGTTCTTAAAGGAAAATAATTACAACAATACCTTGTACCATCATAAATTCTAAAAGTGCCTGCCACCATCCTACAACCCTACGATTATAAACAATTAATCAAAACTACTTTATTTATACAATTTTAATCTTCATAAAACACTGGATGAGATATATCTTGTTGCAGAGGTAATTTTAAAATACAAATGTATCTTTGGCTTTTATTATGGTATAGGAAAAGAACTTCCGAAAATCTTTCTGAGCTTATGGTATCGTTATCCCTATTTTAAAAGCTTTCTGTAATGCAAATAATCAGTTCTTCAAAAGCGGACAAATTGAGTATAATAAACTCCTCAGGATGTTGCACGTGGGACATCACCATCTAAAAAAGGAAAATTAATGATATCAAAGTCAAATTCATCTCTGGAATCGTTACTTTTAGTGGTATAAATGTTATTTTTAACTCAAAGATTTAAATCGAGAAAATGTGTAGTTAAAGGCTGTAATAACGTCATCTTGGTGTTCTTAAGAGAAAGAGTGTAATATCTCTTTCCTAGCAGTTTAAAATAAAAGGTCTGCAAATTTGTATCAATGAGACGAGCATGTCTCTTAATTAAATTCCGAAAGAGAAAAGTACCATTTAGAGAGTGTTGGATTACGCTTCTTTTAAACGTTCTCGTCTTAAATATACCAAAATTAGATGTTTTTCATTTATTTCATTAATATTCTAAGTAAACTATGTATCGTGTTATCCTAAACGAGCTATACTGTGTGTGATCAGGTCTCGATGTAACTCGGTAAAATCCATGGTCCGGGGATTCGAACCCTCGACCTCTCGAGTCGTAAGCGGACACTCTACCACGTCGCCATTAAAGCTAGCTTTAAGGCAAGTACTACACTCCCCTCGCAGCTCAGTGAATACATTACATTCACCCGCTGCCTTAAAACTAGTCGATTTATGATATTGACCTTTACTACGAACCTTTGAACGACCAATGAAAGTTTACCAAATTCCAATATAGCTGAAAAACTTTATACGCATTTTCATTGGTTGAACGTGTAAACAACGCCTTTAATTAGTATGATCATACTAGTGACGAATGCAACCTCGTATGACGTCATATATAGTGTGGCTACACTTTGTATTCAAGTCCAATAAGTTACTCTATGTTTACAGTTTAAAGATCAGAGATACGCGTTCAAAAATATCAATGTTTACTTTCATTTTTGTTAATTTTCCATTATATAACTAATGCAAAACTGTCCAATATCTTTGCATTTCGACATTTTAACTTACAGGCGTGAGAATTTTTTGCATCTATTTTTAAAAACCACGTGACAGCCATGCGATTTAAATGTTTATGTGTCTCTGTCTAAAAATAGAAATATCAGTTTGTACGTAGTATTTTAGCAGAGGTAGAATGTGAACAAGTACGAGTGAATCTTTCGAACCGATGCAATGGAGAGTAGGCAAGTACAAGTTTTAAGTACAAGTGCCGTTTTATACTTCTGCTACATCGATGGTATTCCTAATACGTAGGTTACACTGTACACGCGCAGTTGATTTACAGAACATTGAACGCCATGAGCCTGGTGCATCTGTTGTAATAATGTATTGTCTGCATTGTTTAGGATTTAATTTTAGAATATCAAAGCTGTTGATCAAAAAATTATTACGTCTGTGTTCTATATGTAATACCAATCGTGAGTGATACATTAAATATAAAACTTAAACTAGACAAAACTTCATCCAAGTTCTTTATTCATTATTTACTAACACGTTTAATATCACCTTAAAATACCTGTCCAAGATGTACCGAGCGCCTAACAAAGAAAGCAAATAAAAATGCTTTCGTAGTGCTTAAACCGTATGATTTCTTAACATAAATGTAATATGGAATGACAATACGTTTACATACATTTTCAGGTTGTTTGCATTACGAGTCAAGGAAACATTTCCCGAAATGAAGTTTTTTTTAGAATTACGTTCATGATAATTATGTTTGAATATTATATTCGTACATATTCTTCATTTCACATTGTTTAAAGATTAAATATCTGGGTATCTCAAGAAACATTGAATAGTTCGACCAACCGCTGCGATTTATCAGACAAAATCCAAAAGAGCAGCGTAAAGCTGTCATGATACAACTTGCATGGTACTTGTTTCAAAACCAGATTTCTTTGTTCAACTTGTAATAGTTAAACCATTTCTCGTGTTAACAAACAATTGTTGTTGAGATTCCATAAATGTTATCGTCGGCTATAGTTTTGTAATGAAGCAATGGAGAAATAGTTTTAAGATATGCATTTAGATAAACAAGTAGCACTCAACGAATTAGCAGTAATGGAATGGTATAAAAGTAAGTTTAATTTAAGTAAATAAGACATCCTATTCTAAATACATTTGATCTTGGTTATTGGGTCAAAAGCGGTATGCATTTACTAGCCAAAACAAGAAATTATGTAAAATGAGACAAATGATCTCCGCCTTGATCACAAAATTAAACTGTATAGAAATAAAATGATAATATTTTTTCACTATTTAAGATTTTTTCTGAGCTGTATCGCGTCATTGTACTATTAGCTCTGTCAAATAGTATACATTTGTTATTGTTCTGCAAAATTTACAAGGAGTAAAACATATTTCATCTACACGATTCAACCTTAAATTGTTAAGTGTAAATAATTGAGCCTGTTTCAGGAAACGTTTGTATCTTCCCTAACAAAATTGCTCCATAAATTATATACATATCAATTGACTTGATCAGTCTCAATTACAGCCATTGAATATTACATATAGACTCATACTCACATTTCAATTAAAACATTAAAATTCTACTGAGTCGTCGTTCAAACAACTTGTCTACATCATTGTATACACATTTAGTGTAATTGATACTATTGTACGCACATCCAGTGTAGCTAATTCAGATTGTATTTTAAGATTTAGTTCAATTCTTTCAAATAAGATACAAACGATTCCCACAGTTTTTACTAGCTTTTAACAATCTCCTGACAATTTAGATATTTTTATCGCAGATATAGTTTTAGAATTGATACGCGATGGAACGATGAACACATACGATTGTAATAGTTGGGCTATTCTTCTTGATCATGTCGTGCTAACAAACCATTTGTACCAATTCTTTGTGAGATTCTTATCTTCTGCTATAATTTCGTTAAAAGCGAAATGCATTTAATCCGCATGCAATGATGTTATCTATTAAAGGAAATGAGCAATAGTTGTAAGATATACATTTATATTTACGTGTAGGATTCAAATAATTAGCAATGATGGAAGTGCATAATCGACATTTTTCTTACTGAATTTGACCCTGATCATTAGGTCCAACTTGCATGTATTTAAATGAACAAAACAATCAAGAAACTCCGTAAATTGTGACAGACGATGATAGTTTTGCCTCAGTCCAAGAATTAAACTGAATAAAGCTCATTACTGTGAGAGTTTCACGATTTTATGTTTTCCTGAATCGCACAAGGTCATTGTACGTATGACTATGTCGAGTTTAGTTTTTTTATTGCTCTGCAGAAGTAACAAGATTGAACAGTATTAAATCTAAGATTTTCAACCTTACAAATTAAGGGTATTAGGTAAGCCTCTTACAGGAAATGCTTTGTATCCGTCCTAGCAAAATTGCTCCATAACATATATACATATCAATTCAGTCTCAATTAGAGCCATTGAATATTCCATATAGACTCATACTCACATCACAATTAAAATATTAAAATTCTACTGAGTCGTCGTTCAAACAACTTGTTGATATCATTGTATACACATTTAGTGTAATTGATACTATTGTACGCACATCCAGTGTAGCTAATTCAGATTTTATTTTTAGATTTTTTTCAATTCTTTCAAATAAGATACAAACAATTCCCACAGTTTTTACAATCTTTCAACAATCTCCTAGATCGATAGTCACACTTTTTACTAGCAATTGAAATATTTTTATCGCAGATATAGTTTAGAATTGATACGCGATGCAATGATGAACACTTACAATTGTACTAGTTGGGCCATTCTTCTTGATCATGTCGTGCTAACAAACCATTTGTGCCAATTCTATGTGAGATTTTATCTTATGCTATAGTTTCGTTAAAAGCGAAATGCATTTAATCCGCATGCGATGATGTTATCATTTGGAGAAATGGAGAAATGGAGAAATAATTGTAAGATATGCATTTAGATTTACGAGTAGGATTCAACAAATTAGTAATGATGAAATGGTATAGTATTAAATGTGGTTACAAAAAACTTGATAGTTTTCTTACTGAATTAGACCCTAGTCATTGGGTCAAACTGGCATTCATTTAAATGAACAAAACAAACAAGAAACTCCGTACAGTGTGACAGATGGGGATGATTTTGGCTTCAGTAAAAAAAAAACTATCTAAAGCTAATTCTTAAGATAATTACGAGGCAAAAGTTTTCCTAAATTGTTCCACGTCATTGTACTATTACTATAGGAGAAGCGGTCCAATGGTAGGGATTGATGATCCCGGGTTTAAACTCCACCAGGGGCACTGTTTGTTTTACTTTGAAATTATAATTTATTTTAACAATATTTTACCATTTTTGTTTGTCTATCTATAACATCATAAATATTATTTTAAACCCTGACTTTAACATTGTCTGTCTTTTGGCCCAAACTTGATCCGTCTTTGTTCTACAGTAAGTACAGACTACTATCGTAGCATACGCTTAAATTGAAGACCCTTTGTAGGGTATCGTGAGGTATCGGGTTCCAATCTCACTAAAGGTACTGCTTATTTCAATGAGAAAGAAAATTACCAACAGTAGTTCAACATGTTCCATGTGTATATGAATATTGTTAAGAGTCAGCTGCCTGAAGGTGATTTAAATGATAAGGGATTATCATACAAAATTATTAAGTCGGCTGATCATGTTTATAGAAGCAGACTTTTAACCGCACTCAAACTTTTTTAACTTTATAACTTTGACAAATTGTTTATTTGTTCTTTTGCTCTAGAATTTAAGGATAATAAACGAACCTTAAAGAAACATGCTGAAGGGTCAATTGTTGAATACCCTTTCCTCTTTCTAGTGTCGGTGAGCATGTTCCTGAATATGAGTATTAAATGCAGTTACTTTTTTGCATAAAAGTTTTTAACCCGATTGTAACACTTTTGTCAGTCTCTGACATCATAAATATCTTTTGTAACCCGATTTAAAAAATTGGTCTGTCTTTTGACATCAAAAATGTCATTTAAACCAGATTTAAACATGTTTTTCTTTCTATAACATCATAAATATCTTTTTTAAACCCCGATTTAACTTTACTGTCTGTCTTTTGACCCAAGCTTGATCCGTCTTTGTTCTATAGTAAGTACAGACTACTATCGTCTATCAGCAAGAGTATTTGATTAATTCTAGCCTAGTGGTATACGACACATAAGACATCTAATCGGATTACATTGATGAAATATTGGTTTCTTAACTTGAAAAAACAGACATCATAGGAAATACGGAAATGATTTCAGTGAAAATCACATAATACTACTGCCGAGCGTTTCTCACAGAAAACACTACGAAGTGCTCAGAAGCGCTCGCGAATTATTCATCTGTAGGCGAGCCTTTTGTGCTGTGGTTCGTAAGTCTTGAAGACGTTTTTTATGGTATGAAACAGTAAATGGAATGAATAATAATTAGTGTGACTTATACAGATGAATATCGACAAGAACTTGAAGACTTATATTGAATTATATTTGATTTGAATCTGGAAGTATACGTTGATAGCACTTTATCCTATTGTTTATTCTCAAAATGCCAACCAAAAGCAAATAGTTGTTTAATATTAAATGACATTAAAAAGATAGTTGTTGAAAAAATCCCACATGTGTAACGCACACGAATTGTTTTCGCACCAAAGGGATACTAGTAATCTCTCATCGAATATACAATAACAGTCGTTTTCTAAAGCGAGCTAGTTATTTCTCGTCAAAAGGTTATTTCCACAGGTGACTGTATAACAAAATAAGTTACCCCGCTACATTTTGAATTACAGTACAATTATACAATACTGCTTGCAATACTTATTCTTTACGTCAAAATCAACCTTTCGTTTTCATTATTTCATATCGTAACCTGTGGCTTCGCGTATAACTATCTGAAAGCATTTTCAGTAATGAATGCAATGTAGGTATGCTCTTAATATAACAATAGTTAATTTAAAAGTGTGATATATAATATCAATGCTGAGAGGGCTTCTTTGCTATGGACGGCTTGGTGCTCGCAGGTTTCAAATAACAATGAGAAATTTCTTAGTTAAACGCCGACTTCTGCTGCAAACTGCATATGACGATTACACGAAATAACTGCAAAAGAGCATGCGCTCAGTCTATAAATGAATTTTATCACTTATTCCTATATATCACTGACAAAGAGTTCTGTCGTCTTAAAAGCTATGTACGTTTTTATTACATTGATTACAATTTTATTACTTAAGTAATGCTAATTATATTGCCTCACACCAAATATTTCAGCCATAGTGCGGTGGTCTGTCATTCTACTAATAGTCTGTGGATATGCCAAGATCTCTCTACTCATTTCTTTATCTTTACCTTAGTTTTAAACCTGTTCTATACAAACAACATTACCAGTGGCCGACATCACCCTACATGATACAAAGATAGGCGAGAGAATGGCCGTTGAATGATATTTTCAGATTAAACTCCTCGAAGGCGTATGTTTGTCTCGGTCTCGTCTTGTAATTGAACCCATGACCCCTAAATTAGTATGAAGGCGCTCTGTTATTTTCGCACCCCGAGGTAATCAAGATTCTCTAAAGCTAGTATCGAGAATCCTACTAGACTTTTGGTACGAGAATGGCGCTCTGCCCGCTGAACTAATTTAGCGGGTGATTTATTACTAAAGAAATGATGAAACGTCACACAGATACATCCTATTAAAAAGCCTCGTGTAGGTGTATGACGGCAACACTTACTTGACTAAGCCTGTCCAATTAACTGTCGTTTACATCAATGTAAACCCCTTAACAATAAACATCTATGAAGTTCAACAAAGAATATGTAAATGCAAGAACCATGCTAAGGAACGGTTACAGTCTTGAGATTAGTACAGAAATCCATTGGACTTTACTACCGCTATGAATATTAATTACAGACGCAATGACGTAACATTATGTTCGTAAACTAAAGGTAGTTAGCAAAAATTAACAATAAAAAATGCATGTTTTGATTTTTTTTTAAACTTGACTTGCTAAGTAACTCGCACAATTTAAAAGTCTTAACTTAGCATTAAAACCCCTTATATCAGTGTTATAGTTCATATTAAATACATTCTATATATATATATGCCATACGCAAGCAAACTGCTGTTGTCAATAGTACTGTGTCATGGTACAAGCTTTTAAAAAAAGTTATGGTCTTAATAGGAGCAGTGGTCCAGTGGTAGGACGCGCGTTCAGGCATTAATAAGTCCCGCGTTCGATTCCCACTAGGGACACTGGCAATTTCTTAGAGCAAGAAATTAACCTACAGTTGTTCCACTCCACCAAGATGTAAATGGGTCAATGGATAGATATATATCTGCCATAGTATAAAACGCATTATTTTGTACTTTTAAACAATTTTGTCTCGTTTTAGGTGACTCACCAGTGTAAAAATTCTAAGAACTAAACATCATATCCTCCAAAAGCAGTGTAATGGAACATACTTGCTTTGTTAACACTATGTTTAAAAAAATGAACTGTATTTAAAGGTACTAGTTCACAGATACGGTTTATTGTTTCTATAATTTCAAAATACCATTCAGTGTCTGTAATTGTGTCCAAAAAAGTGTTATTATCTTGAGACAAACTGACCAATATGTTGCAAGAAATATACAATAAAATCATAAAAATGCACTAAAAGTGACTATACCGTGACATACGGGGTAAATATTTTCTACGTGAAACACCATCATTTGTAGTTGTATGTCAGTTTGCACTAAAATTGTCATTATCAGAACACTACTTTCCTGTTTCAAAAAATATTTCAATACAATTTTGATAGTTTTAGAAAAGGTTGATATTTAAGTTGAAATCTGTGAATGAGTACCTTTAAAAATATTGACCATATAAATATTGATTAACTCACCGTTTGATTTCTTCCAATAATTGGAACGACATCCCCGTTTTCCATTCTAGGGAAGATATGTAACTTGTTTTCATTTTACTATAAACATTTTATACAGGTTACACCACATCGCGACACTAGTTTAACAAAAACTGAAATCCCTTTTTCGATGTTATCCGTAATATGTAAAAATGAATGCTTTTTCAATCCATGAATAAATGCAACACGGACGCCTGATTCAAGTAGCTCCTGATTAAATAATTCCAATAAATCAGGCGAACGTATAAACTAGACGCTGTCTTCAAGACAACTTGAGTGACTGATGGGAGGAAAAAATAGTTTTTCTTCAATTTTACTAAGTATATAACATAATCATCCTTCTGATGAAAATCTGTAACGTACGTCTGAAATTAATTGAGTAGATTTCTATCGTCAAATTTAATACTCCAATCAGCGTCAGTACATTCCTAATGATAACAACTTTCATGAAACAATCAAAATAAAAAAATTCCTCGATTTTCTGTAAGCATCGCGTACAGTATCACAAACCTACAAATAACTCTCGAATCATAAACAAAACCGGTAAAAAAGTCTCTCTCACTTAAAACATACAACAACATACATGTGTGCGAGTTGTACAGGTCATCATATGGAATGAGTTGAAACAAATTACGTGAAAAGAATCTGCCAGCACTGATCAGGTTAGAGTGATCAGTACGCTGTGGAAAATTAGCGATACAGCGTACCCAGATATCTAATATTACGAGGAAATAATCATAACACATGTATACATGATAATGAAAGACTATTTGCTTTAATTATTAGTATTACAAACATGTAGAACTGTTACGTTTTGACCAAACAACAATGTAAACAAATATACCGTCTATTCTGAATCGCAAATACAAGAATTATCGTAGTATTCATTTATTACGTTAATTGTAGCCAATTGTTTATAAATAATGGATAGAATCTACATATGACACTGGCGAGGCATTAAACGTAGAAAATAAATGATGTGTTCTTTCTCGTTAATATTTTCTTGCATGCAATAAGTCCGTTAGTTTCAGACAAAGTGATATATAAAGCAATGTTAAGCACTTCATATGTCAGATTTTCTGTTTATTATATGTTTTTATAAGCTCACCGTCTATCTCTATAGCTTTAATTACACTGTGCAATAAACATGCAGAAAATTTTATGTGACGTGTTATGTCTATATTTGGATGCTCTTTATAATAAAGTTCTATAAGAAGGGACTATGCTTCCTTAATATTAAAGTGAATTAAGCCTACTACATTGGTGATTGCAAATTTTATTTGGAATGTTTCGTCATTTACCAACACTCATTCATTTTTGCGGTGATCAGAACATCTAAAAACTTATCTGAGCATTGTTCTATTCAAGAACGCAGCATGTCAATAAAGAACAAACAACCTGGGTCCTTGGCGTTGTAATATACACACAGGAGCTCACCTAACCTAGCTTGTCTTGGACTTGTGCCAATAACTATAGTCACCCTTCCTCAAGGCCGACAACTGCTCTATATACCATATTTAGAGTATTCGAGAAAAAAATCATGGAGGGGTATAATCGCCCCGGATGGGATTTGTACCCGTACACTAGACGGAAATGGATTCGAAACCTTGGCGCGCTACAGTATGAGCTACGGACCCGTGGCGCTTTTCACAAAAATTCTTACAATAAAAATCATCGTAAGTCAAAAGCAAGAAACATAGATTATACGGCCATTTTTTGGCCTATCGATTCCAAATATTATTAAATTATGTAGACTATATTATATACATTTTGAATATCATATCATATTTATGTTTATTATCCTTCTGGGTTTAAACTGCAAAATTTATGAAATTGACTTACGATATCTTTTTTCGTAATTTTTTTTGTGAAAAAGTGCACCGGGTAACAAGCGTGTATCAAACATTTAATGCACTTGAGTGTACTATAAGATTTTAGGAACCTTTTTCAGGCTACATTTTATTGTTAGACATTCAGGAATAAAATCAAATGTAACAAGTTACTCAGAACCCCCATTGTGATATAATTGTCACCATGGTAATAAACGAAGCCTGGGGATATGTCTGGTTACTTAGCAACAGAAAAACTACATGTATATGTCTCTTCATCTCTACGTGTGAAATCTTTATAAACACACCAGAGGACAGAGATTTTTTAACAATTAAATAATAAAGATGATAAAGAAATCAGTTACACCGTTTGTGTCCAAAATCCATTCTCTGGCATTCATTTGTAACCAAAAACCATCGAGAATCGTTCTAAAACGTAAATCAGACGCTGGCGATAAGTAATCCTTGATTTTAATAAGAAGTGACATCGAAATCAAAAGAAATTCCAATACAGAACGTACGGAAAAATCTTATCCCATAGGTAATTTGCTTATGAACCATAAATAAGTGAGTTCATATTTCAACTAACGAACACTACAAACGATGTTGCAAAACATAAGTAAATTTTCCAACAAACAAAAAACTTTCATTTTAGATACGAATAATCAAAACCTTGAAATACAAAACTATTTAAATGTGCATATGATATGCCTGTGCAAGAGTTTTATCAGAAAATTCATTTTATTATTATCTACCGTTCGCCAGCAATGCCAAGATTTATACAACTAAACGCATGTTTTGCATTGACGGTGAAACAAAAAGGTTCAGCTACGTGCGCTGAAGGAAAAGTTAAAAAATCTGGATTCTTCTGTAAAATTCATTAATTTGATAAAGAATATCTTAACTGAGCATATAAGACACGTTCCATTCCTCTAGATAGTACTTGATTACTGTAAAATGATCACAAGTTGTAGACTCATCCGACCTTATCATTAAAACTCACTGGGATCATTTAGCTATTGATTTGATTATGATCAGATCTCTGTATAGGTCGTACAGTAGATGGGGCTTAAATATGTTCTTTAAGAAATTAACTAGTCTTGTTTCAGGTAACTCACTTGCGTTTCTAGAGATTAAAATGTATAAACTAAACATTGTACCCCTAATATTAGTTATAAAGAGATATTCTTACTTGAAGACCTATGAACACATATATACGCATGATGTAGGTCATACGGAAACAAACTGCTGTCAATGATTTATCGAGACATCAAAATCATGAAAAAATGTCCGTGAATAAAGTTTTAAATACTGCAAAAATGAGCTATATAGCTCGTTTGTGTAAACAATGCGACTCTGTATGTGTTAAGTTCCATTTAAAACCAACGTTTAAGTTGTGAAACATTCTATCAATATAATAATTATTGAAATAAAGCAAAGGTTAGGTTTTGCCCCATTTGCTCCGACCAAGCGCTCCATTGCAACATGGGTTTTAGTTCAATCAGCTTTTTCTGGAAGACAATCGCTCAGGAAACATAATAATATTGTTTCTCTGTCACTCTGACTTAACAGCAAGCTCTGTAAACAGATAGCCTATAGACCGCTGTCATATGGGATCTCTTAGGATCGCTCGGAGGGTCACGTCGAGATGATCTCTGTGTCGACCAATCAATGCGTAGCTTTCATCTAAACGAAACACTATTAATAGCATCTTGATTTCGTAATTTCTATATTTAGACCAAGATTGGCGAGCTAATTTGACGATGATGTTATTCACAGGCTGTGATTGAACGACTTTTTTCAAATTGCGTGACGTAGACGATGTAAACAAGTTACTAAACATAATGATTACGTCATGAATATTGTAATGAGAAAACTTAATCAGATTGACTTTGCAGTAGCATATGATTGTATTTAACCTATACCCATGGATTAACGTACCCAGTCCTTATGTATGTAATATTCATTGGGTGTCGGATGTACACCCACTCTTTACAAAACGTTCACATCGCAGTACACTCTATAACGGTTACGTAGTTTCTACGTGGGTATGTAATGGATAAGACATTATACATCATAGAAACAATAATTGATATAAATGAAAGATAATTAACATAATATAAATATTGATAATTGATAATATCAACATTGATAATACATTGAGTATAAGCTTGTATACAAAATAATGTTTTCATTCTGTGTCAATTTACTAGAACAGTACGGTATGACCTCAATGGCAAATGTTTTACACTCATCAAAGCCGGGCTGAGGTGGTGCAGAGACAAAAGCAGGATTTCTAATTCAAACGTCCATGGTTCTATGCAGTTTAAGTTTCAGCCACACGAGTCCATGATGAAGCGCTCAGATGAGCCTACAACTGTATGACTTAGATTAGATGTACATACTAACAATGATTATATTTTGGTTGGGTAAAAACATACAATAACTAATATTAATAATTAACACTAATGAGCTAATGATAAAATAATTACACTAACTAAATCAACCACAGAGAGTATATAGATAATATTGTTGTTGCCAAATTCTATACCTATTATTATTTATTTTGTACTACCATTTCTTAAGAATTAACCGAAAACTGCCGGGTCAGTAGCATTCTCGTACCCAGTAGTTATCAAGATTCTCGATCTAGTATAAAGAATCTTGATAGCCTCTGGGAACGAGAATGGGTCAGTAGTGAAGTTAGCTAAGCACATGGTTTCGAATTGAGTGTTTCAAAGGGGGAGGGCTGGTTCGAGCCTCTTCCCCACTGGTTATACCCATCCATGAAATTCGACAATTACGACGATTTTATTTCATTTATAAGGTATATGGAGAAGTTGTCGGCCTTGTAAAGTACTTGTGCGTACCAGTAATAGACAAACAGCCAGGTAATCAAGATTAGATGAGCTGGCATCCGTAGATGAACATAATGTCTGTCGACAAGGTGTTGAACTTGAGTAAAAAAAATACTGAGCACTGGTTATACTCCACTAACGACCATCTTCCTATTTGACCAACATAGCAACAATATTCACATAAAGGTAAGATCCGAAAGTTCGCTGAAACCACAAAATGCGTTACTACATTAACAGGCCTCTCTAATACAGTAATACTGTAAAAACCACAAAGCAAAAAGTGGAAGAATCATGACAAAAACATGTTATGCTATCATTTCTAACATCTTTAAATATAGAGCACAGTTTAATGAGAAATCTAACACACAATGTTTAACCAATCTCGATCATTAGACGCTATCAAGATGCCCTATTGGGGACAGGAAGGTGGATAACCTTTGCTGAATAAAAATGGTATTAGTAAAATATCGGTCTAAAATTGAACAAAGTTTATGCGTCATTCACGTCTATAAAGGAACAGTCAATGCAAGTATTAAAGATAAAATTACACCATTTCATCCATTTATAAGTCGAGAAAATTAATAATTAATCAAAAACAGATATCAATTAATTCCATTCATCAAAATTAGGCAATAAACGTCAAAAAGACAATCGATCCCCACTTAGACGCCTCTGTAACGTACACATAGCTTAAAGGAATTGCAAGGCAAAGTTTAACTTCATATTTCCTCGTTTTGAATTATATTTTTTATAACTGTGAATGCACAGACCAATGTTTTATTACTTGGCAAAATATTTCTTTATTTTCTCGTAATATATGGGGTGTTTCCTAACTAGACCCACGTGGGTCAGGTTAGCTAAAATTAGATTAGTGTTAAAATATGCATTTACTGATGAGAAGATACTAGAGCTTGTTATTGTGCAACATTAGTATAATTCTATTAAAAAGATATCCTAACCGCCTTAGAATGTTGAAAAGACAAGAAGCGACCAATGAACATGTTTAATTTCAGTTGAATGTTATAAGTGACAAATGTTATTAGTAAGCGATTTCTTACGTTCTTAATACTGTTTTAAAGACTAAACTTGGTTCTATACTTTTGGCACAGTCATTTTCCAGTATATTACTTCAAAACAAACGTTGCAACAACCTATATACAATAGAGGATGGAAGGTCAGAACTCGGCCAGATCAAACTGCCAAGATGGGTCGATCATTTTCTTTGCACCAGTATTTTTTAGTTTATCTACATAAAAGCCTATGAGTAGGAAACTAGTTAGAAACAAAAAACAGAAATAATCTTGAATTCGAAATTCTCAAACTACTGTTTCGTTTGAACTACTGGTTCGCACAAACTTTTTTACGCAGCTTCGAGTTCGTGCTATCAAACAGATAAACTGAAAATCTATTTACACTTTTTTCATTTTACTATGTAATTACTGAATAAATTGCGATGTCAACTCCAAAAGTATTCCTAAATGTCTGGTTAAATGTTCGAGGAAACATGAACTTGCTTACTGAGTAAATTTAAATGATGAAACCAATTTACAGTATGATCTGTTATTTCTCAACTGTTAATAGTTTAAATATTTTATGGTGATTAAATACGCTCTCTTATAAAAAAGAAGGCTACGCACATGCTAGAACAAAATGTAACTGTGAAATTATTCATGGTTTGACCGTTACGAAAAGATAAACAAAAAGCAATTAAAAGTGTATTATAACCATAGACATATTAAAGAGTATATATGACTATAAAATCCATTCGGAACTCCTTGGCCATTCGCTACGAAATAACCTCGGACATATTTAGGCGCCATTTTGAAACTACCGGTAATTGCCGTCAGTAAACAAATACACGAACGTTTAGGCGATGAGTGATGTTTCGTTTTTAGTCCGTAAATTTGAAATAACACAGTTCAATGATATCGCTGAACAATATTTGGTTCAATATATCACATAGGAATTTGTTTTGACAAACATCTGTGAGTATACTACAAGAACTATTTTGCATAACCGTTACGTGCTTCGCCTCGCGTAGGTAGTAAAAACCCACGCTGCCTTGGTAGACCCCCACGAATCCTTCCGAGATTATTCATTCATAAAAGGTAGAGGTGTTCCGAATGCTATATTTTTCTCTTTAAGATCCATTTTTCTCTAATTGTATTTTACGATGTTTATCAACACATTTTATAAGCTTATGAACGGCGGCACTGTAGCCTGTTCAATTACCCTAAACGTTCCAAAACGTTCCGTAACGATACATTCGGAACCCCTCGGCAATTTGCAGCGAATAATATAATCTAATAAACAAACATACGATCGTTAAGGCAATGAGTGATGTTTCAAAATTAACAGACTAAAAAGAAACCTCACTCATTGCCAAAATGATCGTATGTTTGGTAACTTCAACACCGGTAGTTTCAAAATAGCGTCTTAATATGTCCGAGATTATTCGCAGCGAATAGCCTAGGAGTTCCGAACGTATCGTTACGGAACGTTTTTGAACGTTTAGAATAATTGAACAGACTACAAGTTGCTTAGCTTAGCCTTCCACGAGGTGCTGACAACTTCTCGAATTTTCATGTAAGTACGTACATACCCCTGCCGCGCCGTGAATCTAACCCGTGACCTCGTGATTTGACTCAATATACACATTCACTTATAAATTATTAGAAAAAAGCATTAATTATTAGTAGAATAAGTACCTGTACAGTCAACTTCTATTATAAAGATCACTTTAGGCATTAAAAAATGCGAGAGTGACAATTGTGAAGTCCTTATATTAAGACAGTTCTGCTATAAAGACCATCAATTACGGATTTTGTCAGTTATCTTTCCCTGATAAAATCTGAAGCAATCCAATTGGTAAGTAGGTCCTTACAGTAGGAATCTTCGGATTTTATCATCGAAGTCCTATGTAAGAATTATGAAATGTTTCGTCTAATATCTTTCTTGTTTATGAAGATATTAACAGAAGTGGTGAAATTTAAATAGTTCTTTACCCTAAAAATACTAAGTTTGATTATAAACAAATTAAATAATTTACAAAAAATGTTATTTAAGAATAATATTGGCAAATTGACATTGAAAAGTAAGGGTAAAATCCGAGTAATCCAACTAATCAGACCTACCTATTTGAAGAGTATACAATGGGAAATAACTGATAATATCCCTTATTTTATAATCATAATAGTGAAACCTTATTCAATAATATTTAAAGTTCATAACTTTTATGGCAAACAAACTTTATGAAAATATTTTAGAGAAATGAAAGTACAAAATTCACATTACCACATTCACGATATGTAACATTTTTACTCCAATATTTCAGTAGCATATGTAATATTCAATTTGTTAAAATATCCATGATTTCTGAAATAGTATATATACGTCATAGTAACCGTTTGTTTGTTTTCCGATTTTGGGGGAAAACTGGTTACTCGAACTTGAATTATATTGATTAAAACTAGGTGAATAATTGTCTATAAAGGGAGTTTAGATTGGTGTAAACATGTTGAAATATGTATGAAACAACTTTACACCATTTTTGTAAAAAGTTACATTCTCTCTCATGAACTCTCGTACAAAACGTGAATTAATAAACGAGAACTTGTTATTAATTCTATAAACATGTTGTCTATGTTACGGTTCCCGTCAACTACTCTAATTTTGTCATTAAACCTTGACCCCTTTTGTCTATATTTGACAAGGTGTTTGTGTGTTCTTATATACATTTATATATTTAATGCCACTAATGAATAATTCAGTATGTACATACTTACATGTTTGAACACAATGCAAATTCTCAACCGCGGTATACCGTCACAAGGTAAATAGTTCCAGCTCTAACCGCAGCTGGTTTGACCAATTACAAAGCGAGCAAATAAAATTTAATGAAACCGCCATTTCAACTGAATTTAGGTTAATTTTATGGAGGCTAATTCACCTAACGTAGTTTTTCTGGAAACTTGTCAATAACCAGTACATGTACTCATTTACCCTTCCACAAGACTGGCAACTTATACCTTATTATTAAGGCATATACCTTATTTATGTAGGAAATTGAAAATTATTATCAAATTTTCATGGAAGAGTAGATCGGTGGGATTCAAAACCCTACCCCCCTTTGGGACCCGGGTTCCACAACATCACTAGTGATATACTCGTGAAGATATACTGAGATTGCACAATGTTGCTACAGCAATATTACATCAATGTTAAAGAGTATAATCAAGATGTTGTTTCAACTTCTCATAGTACTAATTATATGTTTTATACATTGTAAAGTAGATTTATTGTGTTATTTTACTATAATAACCAGTATTTGGTTTCCCTGTAAAATAAGACAATGACGGTTAATAAGACAACGTCGGTTTTTTTTAAAGAAACGACATGTTATTCCACTGCAACATACAATTGTCAATAAAGTAGGATAGTTTTCGTATTCTGTTTGGTTTCGCGCCAAGTCAGCACAAATTATTAAGTTACGTCGACCAGCACATCTAACATACCCTAGCCTATGACCAGTAATCAACCTACCCCACCACAAAATTTCCACAAACCTTATAAATGGAGAAAAATTGGCACTATTTTCAAATTTTCATCGAAAGGTTCTACTTTTCCGAGAGGGATTAAAACCCGAACCCCCTCAGGAAACAAGATTCAAAATCCCGGTTCTCTACTAACTGCGTGACGGACACGAGTTGAAACAGAATACTACAGGCCTTCAAGTAGTCGTTGATCAATCACCAAGAAACAATGAATTGTACTGAACGTTATAATTACAGTTAGAGTTTTTAACAAATTATTTATGACTTTTTTACTTTGATTTATATGTCAAGATATTTCACATCAAACGATTGCAGAAATCTGAATGACTTCCTTGTTGAATGATTGCTACAATTAGTGGAGAACATGTATGGCCAAGCGGACAGCTGCAGCTAGTATCATAAACACCAGCATTTAGTTCACAGGAGACAGTCTATAACAACACTTAGTCTGTTATATATAAGAATATGTTCACTAGTGGTCCGTGATAGGTATAATTTTATAAGATTTCGTGCTTTAAAAAAGTTCCACATCTATCAAATTAATCTAGTGAAGTCCAAATAAAAATGCAATTTATATAACTTTCGTTTTCGAGCAATCTCCGTAAACAGAGATCCTGTTCTACTCGCGTTGTCGTACTGGATCTCTACTTAGTCAATGCAAGGTCACGTCGAGATGAACTTTGTGTCGACCAATCAATGCGTAGCTTTCATCTAGACGAAAATACTATTAATCACATTTTGATTTCGTAATTTCTATTTTTAGACCTAGGTTTGCATGCAAATTTAACAGCGGTATTATTCACAGTCTGCGATTGGGTGGCTCATTTCAAATAGCGTGACGTAGGCGATGTAAACAAGTTACGTATCATAACAATTTCGTCATGAATATTATGATGAGAAAAGGTCACCTGAACGTGACCTTCGTTTGGAAAAGGCCAGATCTAAATTAGCGAGTATGCGAGCGGTAAAATTTTAGATCGGGTTTTAAACAGATTGGTTTTCTAGCCGCCCATATGGAGCTCGAACTTACCCAGTAATAGTAATAAAAGACTACATATTTCTACTGAGAATCCCGAGAGCTAAGTGACGAAATCTAATATTCATCCACTGGAACAACGTGTCCTTCTGCCAACTGTACGTACGTGTACTGAAGGCACAGGTGGCGGACACTGTCCCGAATCAAAAATACTATATATATGCATGTATAATGTTTTTGATTCGGGACCGACCGTGCCGGCCTCCTGTGGCTGTAAGCCTATATCCCAACATGATTTATCAGACAAGTTTATTGTAGTATGGAACAAACTCGTCGACATTATTTGATACTTTGCATTTCTTGTTTTCTCGTTTCTATAGGTATTAAATCTTTTGCAACAAAATCGATGAACGTTTTATAATTTTAACAACTTAGAGAAGGTTCTGGCTTGTATCCCATAGTAGAGAATTTACGATGTAAAACATAAGGCAGTGTAAATAGACATTGGTCCGATACATGACAGTACATGTATTTAATCTTCTTCTTCCAAATTCATTTCATCCCTCATAACTGAGTACTCTCGAAATGGTGCGCTGTTGTATGTGAATATGCCATCGATGACAAGGCGGTTATGAAGTTAGATTCTTTAATTTAAATAGTATACTTGTACTTATCACAAAGTATGTATCACCTAATTACCAACATCATTTAAAACCATTATATCATGTTATAATGCGTAATCATATTCATTAGAACATCTTCTTATAGTACAATGTTTTAAAATAGTTACGTTCATTAGTACTCGACGCACTAAAACACCTAAAGCTTCGGTTGACATTTTTGTCTTGGGTGAACATTTCGTTCTATCAGCCTCTGTATGATGTGATATTAACGAGTATATAGTGGCAACCCTTTTACAACAAATCTTTAAAACTCTAGTTTGATTCCCCTCTTTGCTTTTGACTGTGTTGTTGTTTTGTGTTTTTACTGTTACTGTTCCTGATTGTGTTTGCTTAACACCTTTCTGAATATTTTGGGTTTTTTGTACTAAATAACTTACAATCAATTTAGTCTTTATCAATCATTCTATGTTTTTTACAATTGTTAATGATATTAAAAAGAGTGTTTCAATGATAACATATCAATACTATTAACTTTATCTTGTCTTCTCAACGACTTTTCATACCTGCGTTCATGCTGATACTGGCTGTTTTTTACTTTCAATAAATTGATGTATGTAATTTGTATCAAGTTTTAGAATTTTCCTTGAATACCTTATCTCAGAAGAGGCTTTTGATAAGACAGGGAAAACTAAAAAACGTTGAATTTACGTAGGAACTACACGTCGCATTGTGCACTATCAATAATCAATATACTGTAACCTTGATAATAGGAAAATTCAAATTCATGACAACCCGAAACATATTAAATTGCGCAATATTTGGTAGCAAATAGAACAAAATACATTTTATTAAATTTCTGTGGCACTTTTCACACAAAAATCTTACGATAAAAATCATTGTAAGTCAAATTCAAGGAACATTAATAATACGGTCTTCTTTTTGCCAATCAATTCCAAATAATATTGAATTATGTAGAATACGTGTATTGTATACGTAGTGAATATCGTATCATAGTTATGTTTATTATCCTTCTGACTTTGAACTGCAAAACAAATATGAAAATCACTTACGAAAACTTTTTTCGTAAGATTTTTGTGAATAGGTTCACTGACTGACAACTACCCTACATAATTTAGAATCTGTGGTAGGAAGGAAAATGGCCATACAAATTATTTCATGACGTGCAATCCGCTGATATAAAATACATCAATGGTTCTTGCACTTCTTGCACCGATTAATAATCAATTTTATTTTAATTAGGGACTTTATTCAGTTATCTTTCCCTGATAAAATCTGAAGCAATCCAGTTAGTAAATAGGTCCTTACAGTTGGAATCCTTGAATTTTATCATTGAATTCCTATGTAAGGATACAAAATATTTCATCTAATATATTTCTTGTTAATGAAGATATTTACAAAAGTGATGAAATTTAGATAGTTCTTTACCCTAAAAATACTTAGCTTGAATTTCAAACAACTCAAATGATTTACAAAAGAGTTATAATAATAAGAATAAGAATAATTTTGGCAAATTCACATTGAAAAGTAAGGGTAAAATCTGAGTAAACCAACTAATTGGACCTACCTATTTGAAGAGTATACAAGGGAAATAACTGACTTACGTCCCCAAACTCCTCACAGCGGTTACGTCACGCGTTGCTACTTTAACCACTGCCTTCACATGAATCACGTGACGCAAGTAGTACCATGTGACTAATGTTTAAAGTTTAACGAGCAATAACGGTTAGCCTAAAAAGCGTTAGGCGTAATGTAGCGAAAAATAACATTGAATGATAAGAAATGTGGTTGATTTACACGTTCTGCCAAAGAAATAAGACAAGTTAATAGAAATATATCAATACATCATTATGAACTAAAATTGTTGAATTCATGGATGAATTACACCTGAAAGTGAGCAAGATCGCGAATGAGCTGCGTTGTCCAACCAATAGGGTCCTTGGTCCAACTCACGCTACTTATATGATGCTTTTGGTTAGAAATCTTAAGTAAGTAGGATAAAATTATATGTGTATGATACTGAAAAATATAACATTTATATATTAAATGACTAGAATAAGTAGGTATCCATTTAATATTTATTTTGTGTAACATTTTGTTATTCGTGCAATTTTATGCACTTTAGGTAACCGTTGTCAGGGTAAAATTAATCTTTTTTTTCAAGTTATTTATTCATACTATTTATTTTTTCCCTTTATGTACTTTGAACATCATATTTTACTAAAAGAAGACTATATTTATTAAAATCATTAAAATGTAAAAGAAAAGATGAAAAAAGTTTTTCGGCTCTCTGAGGGACGAATTTACTTGTGGTGGCAGTGGTTATTGATTTGATAAAGGGAGATAACCACTGCGGGGGGAGTTTGTTACGTCCCTTATTAGGGACTTGTTGCTTTAAAATACCATCGTCTAGTAGTTGTTGCTGCAACCTGCAAGTGACGAATGCCTGTCGTCTAAGCAAAAAGTTGTCACAAATTGTCAATAACATTTAAAACAGTCAGACAACGCAAGGTAGATATCACGCTATTTCAGATTTTCTCATTTTTTAATGGAAATATTAAATTAGTTCATGTTTTCTTGCACGCATTTAGTTTCTATAATTATAAGAACATTTGTATACAGACGCGCATCTACGTTGACAAGACTCAAGACACACGCAATTTTGAAAATAATTTAATTTTCTCTAATTTCCGGTAATAATTGTTGCATCGACTGCATTAACGTCATATTCTATACATAGTTGCTGTAAGCATCTCTACACATACATCTAGATGCACAACTCATCACACAAATCTGAGATTTGGCTACGCACAGAAAAAAAGTTCGCTGTATGAACAGAAATCGTTGCATTTTTTTTTGTTTTAATATAATCATTCTCAGACTGTGAAAAAAGTAATGACTAATAACTACAGAATTTTAATTGATTTATCTATAGCCACTACTAAGTCTATTATTCTACTTTTTTCAAAGGTCTAGTATGAAAGATGTAAACCAGTTAGTAAGGAGATACAATTACCGTTTTACAATAATTTTTAACATGCATACTTAATTGGTTAACAATATTTTGTTGAGTAGCAATAAAAGCCATATTCAATATATTCAGTACAATTGAACGGAGAAATATCAGGACTGCTATGTTTTCCCATAACAGAATGAGTACAAAATGTTGTACTAATTCTGTTATGGAAAAGCATACGTCCTGAAAGTTTCAAACCCAATTCACTTCAAGCCTTTGATTCGAACTCGCACCTTGCTTGCATTCTCGTACCCAGAGTCTATAGTAGGAGTCTCGATGTTAGATCGAGAATCTTGATAACCTTAGGGTACGAGAATGCATCTTTGGGGCAATAGATCAGTTTATAATCCCGGTGCACTAATAACTGCACTAATTACGATTAGTTTGTAAATGATTGATAGGAGCAAGACAGGTCATACGATACCATTTTTATGGATTTTTTAAGTTGGCACCAAGCACGTTAACAAACATCAACAAAGCAACGCCGTATTATTGATTCTTTAGGTCAGTGCTCTCGTTTGTATTGTTTTACTGACGTAACAAAACAACATAAAACAATTACGATAAAACACATGTGGTAAATATTGTGTGAATGAGGACAAGATTTATCAATTAACTAATTTACCATTGACATAAGCTTAGTCTTGAGATAAACAATGAAATCACGTGACTTATTTACATTGGGATTCGCCCCTGGAAATTTCGTACTCAACTTTTCTAGGTACGAAAATATCAATGGACGAAGTTTACATTTGGATTCATCCAAAACATTGATTTCACAACTCTTTTCTTTCGTGCTTAACTGTGAAATGTGTAAAAATGTCTCTTACAGTAGCGCTTTTCACAAGAAAAAATCTTACGATAAAAATCATCGTAAGTCAAAAGCAGGTTTTATTAATAATATGGTCAATTTTTGGCCAATCAATTCCGAACATTATTAAATTATGTAGAATATTGTGTATCTTTTGAATATCATATCATAGTAAGTATGTTTATTATCCGCCTGACTTTGAACTGAATTTATTTAAATTGATTTACGGAAAAAAATATTAACTCGAGGTTCTGAACGAGTCGAGAGATTTTGAAAGATCCTCGAGGTAATCTAGAAATTTAGAACCGTTGTGGGGTTGGGAGAACTACCATCAGAAAGAGTTTTGTGCTGCTTAGACTGCACTAAATCTGATAAAAATCGGTTACGTATAAATGTCATTCACTTTGTCTTTTTCAAATAAATTTGTTGATCTGGTCGTCATTTTTGCCGTGTAAGGAACCATAATGATCACGTGATTCCCCGCACTGTTATTGTTTGATGTGATTGTTCCAATAGTGAGGACGTAAATAAAAGATCAACATACAATGCCAAAATGAAACATCAACAGATTGACTGTTACCTGTGTTAATAATATATATGTTTACAAAATAGTTGCCAAGTAGGTTATCAGAAGAAAATGATAGAAAATTGGTAAAATAGAAAGTTTCAAGTTGGCAAGCTGTCAACAAGTAACACAATTTAGATGATGCTATTAGTAACTCACGCGCCCTGGAATAACTTCTTGCGTTATAATGTATTAACTCAGATTTATCTAATGATTTTTAAATGATTTTACATCTTTGTTAACAATATATTTTACATCATTAAATTATAGATATATTTTTGGTAGATATATTAACTATTTAGTAATATTAAAGTATTCGTTTACTTTGCATGTGGAGATGATATGATGAACACGCCGTCTTGTGGAGTATAAATTAGATCACTATAAGCGCTTTCTCTCCCTTCTTGCTTTCATTAACGTAGAGTTCACTTAATGACATGTCAATTTACAGTCATTAAATCCATGATAAAGGATCACAAAACATATTTTAATCATTACTTTATGTTAATCATTTTGCGTGAATTATATTTCATAAACACTCTGTTGGAAAATTATTATAAAAACTTTTGATGAACGTGAGTTGTTATCGCCCTTTGAAATGAATAATTCTTAATTTGTCCATACAAAATAGTAGTAATTTATGTAATCTAAAAACCGGAAATGGTGAAAACATTCGTACTATAATGCATAATCAAACACCAAATTTCTGAAAAGTTTTATACGGATATAAACATACATTTGAATTAGTGGTGGGTTTTCTATCTTAAGAACGCACAGAAGTGTTTGCTATCACTCTGTATCCGCAAACGCTTTAAACAGTGGCAGCCGAGACAATTCAAAATTTTAGCCTCTTTGAAAGCGCTTTCTGTAACGAGCCATAGGCTTTAGACCAGCCTTCACTTCAAATGTAGCATTTCCGCAAAACTATATACAATAAACTCTCTAAAACAACACCAACTGACTAAAAGATGTTGCTGCTCAGAGGTTGTTGCTCCAGAGAGGTTAAAATCAATTAAAATAGCACCTATGGGAAATATCAAGAGTTGTTCTTGGACAGAGGATTTGTTCTGTAGAGGGCCGCTCTGCAGGTGTTATACTGTATTAAGAATGTTCAAAGCCAAATGAGAGAATAGCGAGCCTCAATGCTAGTTAACACTTATTAAAGTGATAACCACACATAGTATACAATATTGCAACAGGCTCAAGCTATGCTCGGTGTCGATCAGATAATAAATTGTCGAGGGAACCCAATTACTCCGAACGCGGTGTTAGAAGGTCAGATTGATTTCACTAAAAGGCTTATTCAATGAGGGTTCCATCTGGTCGATAAATGCGAAAAACAACCAATTAATAATGTTAACTACATTGTCGAATTATCAATATTATATGCATATCAGTGAAACCGAAAATCTGATGAATGAGTGCGAACTGTTATGACCTCACAGCTGAGCAATTTCTATCAAGAGTTGTCGTTCGTTAGATCTCATACCTTCATCTCTTAACTCTGATTCACACAGCGAAAGATACCTGATTTTATAACAATCGCTTCTAAAGCATTAAGTTACGGACAATGAAGTATACTATATTTGTACTAAATATTTTACACCGGTTGCATAAATTAATACAGTGGTGCTTTTCACAAAAATACTTACGAAAAAATCTAAGTCAAACGCAATAAACATTAATAATACGCTAATTTTTGGCTTATCACTTCTAAATATTGTAAAAATTGAGTAGAATTGTGTATACCTATTGAATATCATATCATAGTTATGTTTTTTTATTCGTCTGACTTTGAAATGTTAATTATATGAAATATTTTTGTGAAAAGCACCACTGACTTACGAAGATTTTTTTCGCAAGAATTTTTGTGAAAAGCACCACAGATTGGTTATAGCAAAATCGTGAGAATTTTGACAATCTTTAAGTCTCAAATGCTTGATTTCAGAAGAAAATCTGAAGACTTACGATTTTGATGGTCCTAAAAATAGAACGGTCGAGGGGAAACAGTCGCTACGGATAGTATTTTCTTTGCTGATTCTGAATTTTAAACATATTGAGCCGCGTGAATTAAAGTGCAAAGCCATATCTTAAATTCGGTATGCAATTTTTGGTCTTTAGGATTAGATTCCAATACAACTATATACATTATGAAATGTAGGAAGTGTAATCTATCATTTATAAATTTATAGATATACTTATTGAAACTTCTAAGTACCCCGATTTCAATGCTGTTGGAAATTTTTATTTTCAACATTTATGTCCGATCGTTAATGGAAATGCTTATAAAACTATACTTTCGTCTGCTCGCATGGTTTTCATGCTTTTCAATTGATGCATAATTGGTTTTATCGTGCATGTGCTGATAAGCGGAAACAGGCACGTGCTTCTCGTGCAAAAATCCCACGTGGTCAATAAATGGGTCGCATGTGGCTTCAAGAACAAGAAATTGCTTTAGATCTTTTGCCAGGCGGTGCACACATGCAGGATAAGCTAATTTTCTGTTAAATCAAAGCAATTAGAAATCTACACATATCAACGCATGCTCGACCAAACCGGTTTTGCATCGATAAAGTAGTATGAAAACAATGCAAGCAAAGGCCAGTATGGTCCTATACACATTTCCATCATCGATCGGACATAAATGTAGAAAAATAAACTTTCCTATAATATTGAAATCAGAGTACTTAGAAGTTTCGTTAAGTATACATGTACATTATATACATATATAAATGTATCAGTCAAAGCGAAAAGTTTTATAACAATATTACGCTAAATCATAAAGCATTGAAGGCACAGAAAGAAATATTTATCGCCATCACGTTACTCGCTTGACGATCATTGCTGGTAAAAATCTCACCAAATTTGCTAAAATATGCATAAAGGGCAATTGTATGGGACTATATCAAAATATTTACTGGATCCCTTTAAAACCCTCTTATATTTTTACACGCAGATATATTTCCACAATTTACACTAAAACTTTAGAACAATTTATGTACAAGGCCGAAGATATCCAATTGTATATCGTTTTATAACGTATAGAACCGAAGCAACATTCGGAACACCTCGGATCACCTGCATATTGGTAAAATATCTATGAGGTGTTCCAAATGTAATCAAAAGTAGAATTGTGATAAGAATGTTGTTGTTGTAAATTCCCATGATAAATTTAAAAGATAAAACGCCAACAATAACACACAACAATAAATCAAACTTACTTGAATAATCTTAGTTATCATCCTTCAATAAATCACGTGTAAAACTTTTATCATTCTAGAACAGACGCACATATCAATGTCATTAAAACCATTAAATCGTTCAAAGAACATTATTTCACATTGATTTAACTTTATGGCTATTAAATATCCCTTTCATTCTGTGTTGAATGACAAAAATATACATTTTATTTTTATATTCTCTTTTCCACTCGTCCGAACGAATAAACATACAAATCCAAACATGTATGCTACTTTAGTGCATGGCATTCGAATTTTTTTAAGCTCTATGGCCTTTACATTCGGAACTCAGTAGAATTTGTCAAATGTAAAATATATTATCAGGTTACGGAATTTCCCGAGTAGTCACGATTGTGATCACCCGAAACAATCTGATCATCAAGACATTTATGTTTCTAATCGGAACACCTCGACTTTACACTGAGTGAATAACTATTCATTGGGAATCGCCGAGGAGTTTCGAATGTTATGTTTCGTACTTATATACGGTTATGCCCGATGATAAACGATTGTTACCGAATGTACATATTATAACATGCATGTGGACGAAATTTAAAAGTTTCCGTAAATCTTGCGTGAAATTTTGAAATAAATTTACATAAAACAACTCTAAATCATTCAATCAGAAAACGATAAAGTCTGATTTCAATCCAGATTATCTTGACAAATGACAGATGAAAGAATTTAGATAAATGTTTTAATTTCGGAAGAAAACCTCAAGTGTTTGAGAAACAGAAGTGATAAACCGTCTAACAGAAACAATTACTTAAATAAATTACATTTCTTATATCCAATTTAAAATACCAAAAATTATCGATCATTGCAGTGCATGTAGACGAATAATAAGAGTTAATACTCTTCATTGTTACAAATGAATTTACGAGATAGAAAACGAGAATTTATTGCCATAGCAATTGAATTTACAAGAAAACAAAGCATTTATATAAATGTACTGTAACAATGAATATTCAGTACGTGTATTCAGTAGTATGATATTAAATTAAAATATCAAGAATATAAATGTTCCCTGTATGGACTAGGGATAACTCATGATATACGTGGATAAGGTTTAATAAACTATGTTGTATGAAAATAAGGAAGATAACCCTTTTATTTCAAGACTAAGACTATTGTATGATAAGGGTAATATATATTGTAAAAAGGGGTTTGATATCCCTGTCGATATCAATATGCGAAAGCAGTACGTATCTGTCGAATAGGAATACAAAGTGATCGTTTGCAACAAGTTTTTTCATATCTAAGGGAGTTAACTGCGAATGATATATTCTTTAAACGCCAATGTTGATTATCTCCCCTATATGGAATGAATATAATGTTTTAACAAGAGAAGAAAAATCTAAACGCTATAGTATTGTAATCAATAACTATATTTATCATAGTCTGTTAATGATGTCATTGGATAAATTGATAAGATAACCAGGTCAATGTGAACAAGTTATACAATATATAGTTTATAGCTACTCGCTTAAAAATTTGGTTATTTTTATATGGTAAAAATACCTGTCAGGGTCTTTAATTGTTTAAGAACATGAATTCTTAATAATTTAGGGTACCCAGTTCAACTTTTCACAAAAATTCGAAAAGGCAATCGTAAGACAAATCCGTGATTTTTCCGTTCAAAATCAGAAGGATAATAAACACAACTATTAAATGATATTCAAAAGGTATGCAATATTTTACATAATTCAATAATATTAAGAATTGATTGGCCAAAGAAATGACAGCATTATTAATATGTCTTGCTTTTGACTTACGATGATTTTTATCAGATATTTTTTTCTGTAAAGCGCCACTGGTCAATGGATTGTGAGTAATATCAAATAGAAATATATAAAAAACCGCATTGAAATGATCTAAACCGTAATTAACGGGGTATGTTTTTATACATAACACCATCATGTTTACAGTTGTGCGTCAAATTGCACGAAAATTGTCATCGTCACAACACTGTTTTACTGCTTCCAAATTGTTTATTAATAATTTTCTTAACGTTTTGACTTTTAGGTTGAAATATGCGATATGCCAATCGTAATCATTATACAGGTTATATACTGGGCCTTATATTAAGGTAAATACAAATTTGTATTTCGCAGAATTCTTGTTCCAGACAAAATTTAGAGCATGCACACATAGCACCCACAATCATTGACACTTTCCTTTTTCTTAAATTGCTCACATTAGCAGTTACGGTAGTTGTACTTGATAAATCTGACTTTTCTGCACAAAGTAATTTTTGCTATTTAAATGACCTACTTTACCGCTTGACATGCAATAGGATTCAGAATAAACGACCACAATTCGCAGAAAAAAGACAATTCTCGGGAATACATAACGTAGTTGTTATTTAATGCGCAATTTGATGCCATTCAATTATTTGTCTAGAATGAGAAGTCGGCAAAAATTAATGGCAGTGTTTTTAACCTGCATCTTACGCTGACTTTATAACGTAATACGATAACCCCGCATCATCATTATCAGTCACCTTCAAGCATGTGATCTCACAGTATCATGAGTGGATAGAAACAGTCCGTTCATAAAATTGTTCATGGAAATTGAATATCGCTCCTCAGACCTTTCAAAACCTATGCATGTATCCTACCATTGGATCACTACGAAGCCCTTTAAGTGACATTTTGAAATACTATTTTATTTTCACGATAATTTCATTTAAACGTAATAGTGTTTCGTTTTTACACATTGTCTCCATTTTTACCAACCAATATTTCGCAAAAAAAATCTATTTGGGAAAATGACAAAATAATTTTCAAAATTTCATTTTTGGGGCTCCGTATGATCACTGCTTCTATTACAATAGCAGATTTGTCAATAATGACCTACTGACTTATATAATTTAACCAGTCATTGTTCCATTAGAACCATATCCCATGATTTCAATCAACTCTGAGCAGAAACATGTCGTAAAGCACATAGTATAGCACATAGAAGAGTCAATATTTCAATATGTCACCTCACTGTTACAATTGCTAAGTAAATAGTTAGGAATTGTCTCGTTTAATGACTATATTGGAAAACAAATCACGATCTAACCCGGTTAAAAGGTTGACGTATCATTTGGAATGTAGTGCTTGTATGTACTAATAATATAAATAAATGTTAGAACTTAAGTTACATTTAAATTGACACAAGCCTGGCTAAATATTTCGTAAATAACTAACTTTAAATATTGATCAGTATTATCAATATTGGCGGCAGCGATGTTGGAAGTTGAAAATGACCTCATTCTTGTACAAAATGAATAAGTATGGTTACTCATTATCTTAGTTAGGCCATTCTTAATACGTTCGAGAGTCAAGAAGACATGAAAAACAACAACGAGGAAAAATAAGAGGGACCCTAGTCAGTTATTTTCCCTTGTATACTCTTCAAATAGGTAGGTCCAATTACTTGGATTACTCGGATTTTACTCTTACTTTTCAATGTCAATTTGCCAAAATTAAACTTAAATAACTCTTTTGTAAATCATTTAATTTGTTTGAAATTCAATCTAAGTATTTTAAGGGTAAAGAACTATCTAAATTCCATCACTTCATTGATGAAATATTTTGTTATCCTTACATAGTAAGTCAAAGATAAAATCCGAGTATTCCAACTGTAAGGTCCTATTTACCAATTGGATGTTTCAGATTTTATCAGGAAATGATAACTGATTAAAGTCCCTAATCATACACGTATTGTTACAGCAGGAATCCAATGCATAGGAAAGTTGCCCATTTGCGGCATTTTGTAAAAACAATTCTTTGAATGTTTAATAAATAGAAATATAGAATTAATTACCTGCATTTAGAACAATTCTAGTAGCATGTTCAATTACCCCGAACGTTTCGTAGCGTTTCGAAACGTTCCGTAACATTAGGGTCGAAACAACTCAACCCAAAGACAACTCAACCCGAGACAACGCAATTGTCTCAACTTTGGATTGAGTTATCCACGGGTTGAGTTGTCTTCGGGTTGAGTTGTCCCGCATCCGTAACGTTCGCTAACAGTCGTTACTGAACACACTGCAGTACATCATAAATGTATACAATAGTTTTCAATACTGAATGGCAAGATTACGGATATATAGGTCCTGGGTTTGATCTCGGACACGGTCAATTTCCGTAAACAGATATCCTGTAGAGCATTGTCGTACAGGATCTCTACTATCTCAATGGAGGGTAACGTCGAGATGACCTTTATGTCGACTAATCAATGCGTAGCTTTCATCTAGACGAAACACTATTAATAACATGTTGATTTCGTAATTTCCATTTTTAGACCAAGGTTTGCTAGCTAATTTAACAGTGGTTATATTCACAGTCTGTGATTGGACGGCTCCTTTCAAATCGTATCTCACGTATCATAAAAATTTCGTCATTAATATTATGACGAGAAAAGTTCACCTGAACGTGACCTTTGTTTGGAAAAGGACAGATCTAAATTAGCGAGTAGGCGAGCGGAAAATTTAGATCGGGTTTTAATCAGATTGGAAAAAGGCCAGATCTAAATTAACGAGTAGGCGAGCAGAAAATTTTAGATCGGGTTTAGATCAGATTGGGACATAACACGGTCGGGAATTCCCTTCCAACTTAGTTTAATATTTATCATCAAATTTCCACGTACAATTATATTTTTGATTCATTATGAAGGATAAGTGCGTGAGAAAGTTAGTTAGGTGGATTGACCGCCGTACATACACTTGATATTCCTGATAAACGGAGTAAAATCCATTAAAAATGTTGTAGCTGGAGTATTGACCATGTTTACAATAAGTTCTATCACTCGCTGGTAACATATCATGGTTGCTACTATTTATTCTGTCTGTATTATTAATAATCTAGATTTAATTGTTTATTTTGGATTCCATGCATGTAAACCAATTAGCAACCAGAAACAAATTATAACATTAGATAGAACATAGTCTCTCATTCTCGTCGTAGAATTACAGTAAAACCATTCCACGATAGCCAGTAACAGGACATTTCTAAATAAAGAACTGAAATCGGTTATTGTTTGCTTGAAATCAATAATAATCAGTTAATAATCTGTCTTTTGGTTGGTATAAGTTTAAAGCAACAACCGCTATTCCATATCATTAGGGGTTCTAACTGGTTTAAATTTAATCGGCGGTCTAAAATTGATTTATACTAGAGATATGCTCCCCTCGCATCTTAGTGAATATACTGAGAAAGTGAACATGCATGAAACTTTTAGGCGTGCAAAGGAGAGTATACTAGAGACTGCAAACGGGTCATGTTAACCCAAGCACCCTTTTCTATCATAATCATTAACGACTAAATACATTAAAAAAATTGTATGTCGTAAATATTGCACATTAATTGATAGCATATAAAGTTTATAAATCTTTACTGGATAAGCGTGACAATTCTAGTATAAGTTTACTTCTATAAGAATGAGAAATGTGACTACGGCTGTAACGCACCAGTCTGTTGTAGCCCGCACTTACCCATCGCCAGGAATAGCTGAAACATTGACTTTAAGCCAAGCAAATCCCAATCTGATTAAAACCCGATCTAAAATTTTCCGCTCGCCTACTCGCTAATTTAGATCTGGCCTTTTTCAAACGAAGGTCACGTTCAGGTGACCTTTTCTCGTCATAATATTCATGACGAAATTGTTATGATACGTAACTTGTTTACATCGTCTACGTCACGCAATTTGAAATGAGCCGCCCAATCGCAGATTGTGAATAATACCGCTGTTAAATTAGCATGCAAACCTTAGTCTAAAAATAGAAATTACGAAATCAAAATGTGATTTATAGTGCCTTCGTCTAGATGAAAGCTACGCATTGATTGGTCGACACAAAGTTCATCTCGACGTGACCTTCCACGGAGACAGTAGAGATCCCATACGACAACGCTCTTCAGGATATCTGTTTACGGAGATTGAGCAAATCCTTCCTATAATTCTTATAATACAAAAGACTGATGCACAAAGGTTCATCTTCAATAAAAAAGGTAAGTGTGTCAATAAGAGTGGTTGAGGAGAGGTACTAATTCTGGAGATTTTACTGTATACGTACAATGCCTCAGCTCAAAAAGGCTAGTGTATAAGCGACTGACCATTATAAACATTAAGTGTAAGGTCACTCGTACTCAATACACTTTTGATTCAATACTATTGTATGGTAAATAGTTGATATATATATTTACGTTGTAACTAATTAATGCCATCTGATAAGGTTAAGAGCACCGTATCATTTGAATATAGAAATTTATATAATATAACATGGAATTAACCCAACTGATAATACAATCAGAATTGTTCAACATTAAAGCTAATTCTTAAAAGTTCATTAATTAAGTTACCATGCATTACTTGATTCTGTTTTTTAATTGAACACCAATTTGTTCATCACGTTTAATAACACAGACATTGAATCACATTAACATTTCCCAGAACATCTAACCACAGGATTTAAAACCATGAAATTCAGCCATAAATTTTGCTCATGCGGCACATGAACAAAATTCACTAGTCGCACTATTGATTAATAATTGGCTTTATGAATTTATGATGTTTTTTCCATGTCCAGATTAAACAAAATTTGAAAATTTGAAAGACCTCCCATAGGAATGAATTATCGATACGGTTTTATGTTGAATAAAAGGAATTTTATCGCGCGTATGGACTATGGCTAAATCTTCGCCGTAACAACGCATTGTAAAGGTCATATCACGGCGGTCAGTCTACCTACTCACTGTTCCTGGAAAGGCTAAATCTCTGGATTTAGCTGTTAACATACTTCCGTCAGTGACTGACTACTGTCCTACGTGATTTAGAATCTAATTCCATGTTATATGCTAATTTCCATATCATAACAATATAGTGTTTTATTATTACTTCGTCTAACCTTGACCAAATATTGTTGAAGGGTGTGGTCCGTGCACCTCTCTCGGTTGTATGATATTTGATTGTTTCACCGGGTCGCTCTAAAAGTTTTAGAGCGACCCGGTGAAACAATCAAATAACATACAACCGTTGGAAGAAATGTGAAACTTCTTTATCTAACTTATTCAGGTCAAACAAATAACAATGTAATATAATTATATGGCTATGGTGAAGTGTCTACGTGATTAGCGCGCCATTACAGGGCGGATCCAGGATTTTTTTCTAGGGGGGGGTGCGAACTTTTTCTAGGGGGTCCTAACTTTGAAACCACAACCACTTTATACACATGTTGCAGAATAATGCAACATGTTAATAATAAAAACTACGTAACCATTAAATCTATGTTAAGCACCGAGAAAAATTGCTTCATGCTACTTAAAAATGACTTAGGGCCTACAGTCAAGAAATACACTAATGGACAGGTACATTTCGGAAATTCAAGGGGGGTCCCGCTAGATCCAGTGATCCGCCTATAAATTATGTGTTATATTGCATGGTGACCGTTGACGCTTCAGTTTGTTGTAGTGCATGGTGACTGATATTAAGTTCGACCACATGCGTTCTCTTTAAAGGAAACTTCTTAGATTAAGCATCAGGTTGGGCGTTGGTCATTCCAATACCAAGAGGCTATCAAGGGCTAGCAAGATTCTCGATACTAGATTACGAATATTGATCATCTCTGGGTACGAGAATGGGCGTTGGTTTGTTAGCGACACTAGATTGACTGAAGTGTCACAGACACGATGCCATTCATGGCAAGGAATATCAGGTATCATTACTTCTAACAAGTTATAAAACAAAATAAGTATGTCATCTTTCTGCGGGGTATTTTAAACTACACCTATATAAGTCATTTAAGTGCATAGGTTTATCTAGAATGAATCAAATATGTTAAATACATCCAAAAAATATAGTGTATACGCAGTATGGTTTGATCAAATATAGCAAGTGCACTAAAACGTTTTGCTCGTATCAAATTCTTACTTGGCAAAGAATAACCTCTCTTCCTGCTCCGTTGGCCGTTTTGAAAAAAATATGTTATAACAATAGGTAAACTAGAGACACAATTTATAAAAGTGACCCCAAATGTTTTTAAGAAATAGCCAATTAAGTCAAAATTCTGGATATTATTGCACAATCTCAAATGGTCTGTTTAAAACACTAAAATAATGTACACGCATCGCCTATTGACTGGGCAAGTCCATTATTTTAGTGTAAAAATGCTTATAATCTATAATATATTTTGTATACATGTAGTTCGTTTTTTCTCAACTGTCAAAATATGAATAATTTCACGTGTTCTTTCTCTTATTCATGATAAACTGAATGTGTTATTATTTAAGCTCTTTTTAACCATTGAGCCACCAATCCATATTAATTATTGATAATCTAACTATATATGCGACAATTTTGAATATCGGGGAAATAACAAGTTCGAAGGGGGTTTAAAATAACAGATTCAGTGACCGTATAATTATTTAAGTTGTGACAGGTTAATGTAATAGAACTATAGTAACTATATAGACTATTAGGTTGATCATGACCCCGATTGACATGTCAGTATGGTTAGTATATATACATGTACCTATATTATAATACGCTTAATATATAATGACAATTCTTAGTAATTAACTATATACTAAAATAAACAACAGGTTATTATCACATTGTCATTATAAATCACACGTTCATTTAGGCTATAGCAAATTAATAACTTGTTTTTCATCCACATTTTGGGGAGAGAATGTGGAAGGTGAGTGAGTTGACTATTTTTCAAGCTCAGTCTTGATTATGTCAATAAAATAAAATAAGTATTTTGTTTTATAAGCGATTACCATGTACATACACAATGTATATGCTTTTTGCAAAAAGTATAATCTTTATTATTTATATATTTGTTCATATATCCTGTAAGCCTTTCGAGACATATAACTTTTTAACTAGTTTTTAAAGTGTTTCGATTTTTTTTTCATAAAGTTTTTAAACGTTTTATTTGTACAAAACATGGTTTTAATTGTTTAACAAATGTTGAGAATAATGCTGTAGAATAATGCTGTTTTAAAATTGTCTCTCATAATTCTTTTTAGAAAGGTTTACAGGTTTTATGAAATTTTGTATATATTATTGTTTTATTCGGTATTGTACATGTAAAATGAGACATTAATAAACATATCTTATCTTATCATGTACGTATAAATATACGGAATATATAGAGGATATTTGTTTATTTCAGTGTAAGATCGATTTTTATTTTACAGGTGAGCTAAGGATGCAATATTTTCACGTTTATGGAGCATTTTAGTCTGGCCTGCGGGGATAAGAATCTAGGAATAACTTGCTAATGCCTTACGGTCATAAGGTTGATCAGATCTACCTAATATCATGAGTATAAATATGTCTTTTTTACCTTGAACCATTGACATAAACAGAACAGAACAGAACATATATTCTATTTACTAAAGCATACATAGTTAATATCATAATTAGCCTCACCATCATCTTTATTTGGCGAAAAAGGTAGTGCAAATGCCTTTGGTCATTTACAATATCCATGACAAATACTGTACATTCATGTACAACAGATATATTAAATATGATATTAGATATTACAATAATTTTGTATCAATATTGTAATAAAGACCAACAGTCACTAAATGTATATAAAATAATCCTAATGGGTGATAGTTATTTTATATACTTGCAATATCAATGATGTTCTTTTAAGTTTTTGATTTTATAAAATAGAAGAATATCACATGTGTGACATAATTATTTTTTTAATCGAATATGTCACCTTGTTACATGTACGTATAGTGACATTTGCGGTCTAACATCGCTTTATACACTTTAAATGATTAAAAAGCACCACCTCAATGTCTTGATCAATCTGTATATGCTTTTCTACCTAACAAACAAGTATCATTGAACTTTTTTGAATATATGAGTTCATTACATTGTTGGAGCACTAAATTTACTTA
Organism: Mactra quadrangularis; assembly: GCA_025267735.1. Taxonomy (NCBI): domain Eukaryota; kingdom Metazoa; phylum Mollusca; class Bivalvia; order Venerida; family Mactridae; genus Mactra; species Mactra quadrangularis. The sequence continues at coordinate 48,980,015 of CM046303.1, read as the reverse complement.
AGCTTTCATATTCTAACCACCCGGTGCAATCGTTTTAGGCGTGTCAACTCGGTAAAAAAGAACATTTGCACAGAGACAATGAACGTATAGTATAACTGTTTACCAATTTCAAAGAAGTGATAGGCAAATAAAGTTGTTTTGACATTTTGAACAAACAATTACATGAAAAGGGGGACTATCAGAGTATAAGTCTACTGATAAAGGTTCATCGACTGTAACACGTACAGAATTTAATGTAAATATTCATTGCAGTAAATGAATGAAAATAATTCTATAAAAAAAACATTCTTTTATATTTTTCTGCATCTTAGACCGGTATCAATTAAGAACAATACCAAAGTGTAACCAAAAGTGTGAGTAAATACAAAGGATTTGGATTTTGTCGTATGATAAACTTGAACGATCGTTCAATGAAAATATTTTTTCGTTATATGTAAGATGTCTTACGATGCATTTCAACATTTTCGATCACATTGTGGTGGTCATTTGTCTAACTCACGCTCTCTGGATATACCCAGTTCTCAGAACCCAAGTTTTTACCTTTTTACTAAGAACATACCCTCACAAGTGTCTGACAACTGACCTACTTGATACTGAGATAAGTGATAAAAGGAACATAGAAAATATTTCATGACCAATCTCCTCGATAGTAAGCGGGACACGCTCAGAAATCAAACCACAATCCCTGGATTCGAAAACAGAAGCGCTTAGGACTTAGCTAATCGAAAAGTCTCTGTTTGATTGTAACGCTTTGGCATACCTACTTCAAACATACGTGGCATAACAGTATTCAGTTCAAATACGGTGTGGCATTGTCGCCAACACTACTGGATTTAACTCATAACAACACTTTGTTTATAGATCTAATTAACGGTTCATGATCGTAAAGTTCAACATTCGTATTTTACATAAGTTCGTAAGTCTATTATCAATACTTAATAATAATAATAATACAATAACGATAACTCTGGTGCGAGCAGTCAACAAGGGTGCGTGCACAACCCTAACCGTTACTCTCCTCCAACTAGACCTCTACTGGACTACCTAATATAATACCTCTTGGTGTGTATGTAGAAATATTCTGATGGAATAGGCAAATATTAATAAAAGTCATATCAATCTTACCTTTATACATCCAATAAAACAACAAGTTTCTTCTTTAAATTTTTCCGTCATTTTGAATGAATTTACTGGTCACACACTATTTCGAATGTTCATTTTTGCTGTATTGTTTTTTTTTTTAGAAAATCCTATTTCTATTATAATACCATCATTTTCAGAATTTAGATTATTCAGTTTTTAATATCACTGAACAAATTATTTATTAATTATTTAAATGTCCATTTGCTTTAATCAGACCACAAATAGTTGCTATAAAATCACAAGAAATAAAACCTTATCTACAAAAAAATCAACTCAATGTATAACTCAATGTGATCATCGCTTGTCAATCAAACCATTGTTATTTCCACTATGTTACCATAACGACGAGTGTCGTTCACTTAATGAGTTGTCTAAACCTTTAATTACGTCAATAAAATAGTATAATTATGACAATATGTCACTTGTATATGCACAATAATTAGTCGATGATTCAGTTCGGCTCGCGTAAAACAAGTGTCCGCTTCGAGTCAGGCTCACGTAAAACAAATATCCACTTCAAATCAGACTCGCGTAAAACAAGTGTCCGCTTTGAACCAGGCTCACATAAAATGACTGTCCACTTCGAATGTTGGAAACTGTTTTACAAATACTCAACTCTTATCTAAGATCACGTCCTATACTGTACTGTCTTTTCTTACTAAGCAATATGCAAAGAACGTTTGTACGTTCCAATGGGAGTTGTTTTTAATACAAACACGCAGCCTTAGTCTAAACTGATTACAAATTTATGGAGTGAATAAGTCATTGGTGACACGCTATTTACCGAACTGATCCGTTATCGAATACAATGCCGAGGACCGGAGAGACTTGACTTTAAATAGTTTCCCGCGCGATGTTTGCAAACGTCTCTACGACATGGAGTAAAAAGATGTCTGATAGTAAAAACAATTTACTACTTCCGTGACATTCTGCAATTCGTTTCTCTTCATAGAGAATTGAGACATATAATTTTCCATGGATGTCAGCGGTATTTATTATACCATTTAAACATAATTACTGACTGAAAATCAATCGAAATAAAGAAAAAAGTGCAAATTATGTTTTCCCAGAAATCCTATGCTTCTTCCTGTTTTAAAATATTGTCATTACACGTTTTACCAGTTAAGTAGTAGAAGTAGAAGAAGTAGTATTTTTGTTTTTGCAATAAGATAATTATATTGTAATTTAACGTTTATTATCTTGTCATCAAATGACGAACTCGCCAAGAACACACTCAAAGGATGAAGGTTTAGACTTTGTTTATATAATAGGCAGAACGGTTTTGGGAAAAAATGCTAAGCGATTAAACATCCGTTCCAGATTTCCAGATGGTATGACATATAACAAGCATGTGACCATTTCAGTTATGCGTAGTCAGTTTTTTTGTCTCAATTGATAAATTACTGAAGACCAACAACATGTTTATTTTGTAACTCACGACTACATGGTGTTGAATAACTTTTTTAAGTTCATATATAATCTTACATTCATGCTTTGGCTTTGCAAGTTGATTCCACTGTTGTTAACGGTTACCAGCTTGTCAAACAGTGTTTCTATAATATCCGACCCACAGTGGTATATATAAACGGATTAATTTTACAAGACACATTGTCAAAATATTTGTCTTAAAGCTGTATTATTTCTTGTAAGTAAAAAGTATTACATTGCATGAATAAGTAGCATAAGCTCCAGTTAGTTGTGTCAATGAGATTTAAGAACTGTTGGCATGTTGTGGTAGCTGATTTAAAAAAGTTCTAATACATGTCTGAAAATACTATTACATATAAGTATCCTTAAATTTCGGCTTTAATATATCTGGAAGTTTCCTTAAACAGCTACAGGAAATAAACTCCAGTGGAATCGTTTTCTAGGAGACCTAGGCAGTTTTTAGATCTACCATGCGCGTGCTCCGGAATGTGATCTATGTCGTGTAGTATTTATGATCATTTTATTGAAATAATTGAGCATCTTGCCTTCCTTCCCATGTGATTGTCAGATGATCTGTATACGTGACAAGTAGTCTGTATACATTGCCCTCCAAAGTTCTTAGAATATGCAAATTATGTTCTTAGTTCTTAAGCTATGCAAATTATAAGAAAACAGAGCATGCATACAGCGAGTAAATTTACAATATATTATTAAAATTAATTGATGTGAAACAGTGTGAGTGTGATTCATATGTTGATAAACTAAGTAATGCTAATTTTGGAATTTATTCAGATAACTTTGTTTTTATGCAGTGTGGGGAATTACGTGACCTATTTAGTATATATATATATCTCTCGACTCGTTCAGGACCTCGAGGTAATCAAGAAAACTAGAAACATTGTGGGGTTGAGAGAACTTCCGCTTAAAGAACATTTTGTACTGCTTAGATTGAACTCAGTCTGATAAAAATAATTTATTTATAAATGTCATTTACATTGTCTTTTTCATATAAATTTGTTGATCTGGTCGTAATTTTTGCCGTGTTAGGAACCATATAGGTCACGTGATTCCCTACACTCTACTCGCTAATTAAGATCTGGCCGTTTTCTTTCGAGGGTCACATTCAGGTGACCTTTTCTCATTATAATATTCATGACGAATTCGTTATGTTAAGTAACTTGTTTACATCGTCTACGTCACGTAATTTGAAATGAGCCGTCCAATCGCAGACTGTGAATAATACCGCCGTTAAATTAGCTTGCAAACCTTGGTCTAATAATAGAAATTGCGAATTCAAAATGCTATTAATAGTGTTTCGTCTAGATGAAAGCTATGCATTGAATGGTCGACACATAGATCATCTAGACGTGACCCTCCATGCAAACCTTAGAGATCCTGTACGACAACGCTCTACAGCATATCTGTTTTCGGAGATTGCTGTATCCGTGTCATGTTATGGTCGTATTAATTAAACTTAAGTTCAAGTTGTTTTCTTGAACATATTCCCGTTTCGCTGAACCTGTACAAACATCAATGATATTTTACCACGCGAAGTCACCGTGAAAATATTCATGTTTTGACAGTTGAAAAAAAAACGAACCATAATCGTGGAGGATCATCCGCCTGAAGATTATTTCAATGATCAGTGGTTATCGTAAAAAATGTACGTACAATTGTACAGTGAAGCAGAGTTTTAACCACATTTAAACATTTTTCAAGACGCACGTTAAACGCCGAAGGCGACTCAATCCCGAGCAAGAACTTTCCTAGAAGTCGAGCTAGAAAGGAATTGATTGATTTCTAGAACACAATGTAAAGTATATACAAAATAAACTATCATGATTGAAGGGCTGTCTTCTGTAAAAGACTTAAATCATAATGCTAACATTATCTAATACATCACATTTCACATATTGACGACTTTCATAACAAATCTTGAAGCTCAAGTCACATGTCAAAGTATGTAACCACTCACGGGTCTAGTAACGTGCATCAGTAAAGTAAAACGTTAACTTCTCGTACGTTTTGAATTATTCGCGTACAATTCTCGCGTTTGACGAGATTTTGTTACAATGTTTTAAACATTTCAATTTGTTTACTGCTAGTTCTTGAGTGCTATAATTAACATGACGAGCGATAACATCATTGGCTTGCAATGTTTGTGGCTCTTCAAAACAAGTTTGATAGTATATTTCTATGATTGCTCAAATTATTCAAAAAACGGATATTTTCTTACACATGATGTGGCTTTGATCTTCCTAATGACACCATCTCCATCATTATACAATCACGTCCTCATTTGTCTCTTCGAAGAGTTATACATGTATTTACATAAAATACATAAAAAAGCTTCTTTCCACGTTGGACTGTGACACACGTCATTAGAAATGTACCCAATTACCGAGTGAAAATGATACAAAACCAGTCTAGATTTATGAGATTCAACTTTAACTGACGTTAATTCGTCCTACTATGCAAATAATGTAGTTGTGTCTCTTATTTCCAGTCAGACTATGCATTCGTAAAACATCGGATATATTCGTACATTCCGTTTCATGCCAAAGCATAAAAACCTACAAGAAAATCAGACAATTCAGTAAGAACCGATTCCAAGCCCAGATGAGAAATGGAGAGCGTTATCATCAAAGTTGTAAAAAGGGAATCAGCTAATCAACACTGCTGAAAAAGATCAGCAGAGGAGGAACTTTCTGACAATGAAAATACTTTTATAGGCACTAAGTCTTGCTATAAACTTCTGACCAGGGTCTGCACATAATGCATTTTAGGAGCGGACGGACGGACATCAAAGACTTAATACCAAACATCATCATCAGCTGTCCGACTACTGAGGCTTAGAGCAATTTAAAATCACGGCTCGGAGATCATTTCTACGGTGCTCTTCGAAAGTACATTGACACACGAACTGTTTTACATTTATTCGTGAAAAATAAAACAAAGATTCGTCCGAGCTAATTTCAAATTCAGAATTAATCAGTTCATCGACATATGAGTTCAACTAAATTTTTAAACTAAAACTACTTGTGGTATAAACGCTCGTTTTTTGTTGTTGAAAAGTTCAATTTAAGAATTTTTGAAAAGCAGTTTGTACTACATGTTAAACTGTTGTCACCAATATATGAGGCTCGGAATAGTACGATTTTCAAGCTATATGTTTTGTTCTCTTTTTTAAAGATTCATTCCTTTAAAAAATGTTTTTACAATATAATCAAGTAATTATTATTAAGTAGAAAAGCACGGCACTGTGACATGTCCCAAATGCTTTTATTTCTGTTATGCTCCATCCTATGCAGAAATGGTTACTTTGAGTAATCAATCCTCTATTGCGCCCAATCTCCTTTTAAAGATATCCTGTAGAGCATTGTCGTACAGGATCTGTACTGTCGACCAATTAATGCGTAGCTTTCATCTAGACGAAACACTATTAATAACATTTTGAGTTCGTAATTTTTATTTTTAGACAAAGGTTTGGAAGCTTATTTAACAGCGGTATAATTCACAGTCTGCGATTGGACGGCTCATTTCAAATTGCGTGACGTAGACGATGTAAGCAAGTTACGTATCATAACAATTTCGTCATGAATATTATGAGAAAAGGTCACCTGAACGTGACCTTCGTTTGGAAAAGGCCAGATATAAGTTAGCGAGTAGGCGAGCGGAAAATTTTAGATCGGGTTTTAATCAGATTGTATTGCACCCTGTCCAGTTTTGCCTCACTAACCTTCTAGAAAAGTGCGATATAAACTGTGCTAGTTGTGTCGAAACGGAATTATATCATAAACGCTGTAATAATAGATAGTGCATTTATAAACATGTATATTTAAATGTTTACTCATCACTTCAATACTGTAACATATCTAAGTTTACTGTGTTAATTAGTTTTTTCATGATTGATGATTAAAATCTAGTACTCTAACATGTTTGTCAAGTCTAAATGGGTTTATGTTGCTTTAAATATAGAATTTAGTTACCTTATGATATTGTATGTACTAGTTAATTGCCGTTTTATACAATAACATTTCTGTTTATATCAACAACAATCTCATTCACTGTCGAAAGAAACTATACTTTCAATAAAGAAAGCCGCTCGGCTAGCTCAGTTAGTAGCACGCAAGTTCACTGATCGAGGGGTCGTGGGTTCGAATCCCGGGCGGGCATACTTTCATGGAACTTGGTCATGAAATCATTTCTACGGCCATTCTCCCTCTTACCAATGATTTTCAATTATGTAGGGCAGTTGTCAGTCACTGACGAAAGTATGTGCTTAGTAGTTGGTTAACAGCTAAATCCAGAGATTTAGCCTTTCCAGGAACAGTGAGTAGGTTGACTGCCCGCCGTGATACGTTAAACCCAACAAAAACAAACAAATCAATAAAGAAGAAATTTGTACTGGAGTTGTGTTCCTTTCTTATGTTAGAATAAGGTACCAACAGTGACAGAAGGACAATGAAACAACGGCGATAAAGGTCATCCATTATGAACATTTCTTGTTTACATTCACTGCAAAGCATTAGAAATGCGGCCTCAACTCGAATCTCGATCAACTGATAAGAAATCCAGATAAGAAAAAGTGTATTAAGGAGCCATTATAATTTCTAATTAATATAATAGAACAGAATAGAAGAAACCTTTATTTTCTTTGATCATTATCAATGATACATGAGTAAGTGTTTAATTATAGAATATAACAGAACTGAAATGCATTATATATACAGAGGTAAAATAAACTAAGAAAAGAGAGTAAGAAAGAAAACAATAGAGAAGTAAACCCGAGATAAATTCAACATTTGAAATACTGTTGCTTTCGTATTTATCAATTTTAATACAAATAGTTTTCACGTGTTGATATTTGCACGTGTTTAAATTTAGTCACTGTTAGGGGAAAATAAGCCTTTAATTCAAAACATGTGATATAGTTGCAAATATAAGACTTAATCATTTATTATTATACATCATGTTAAAAAGGATAAAATTGTAATAAAAAACGTATAACTTGGTATTCATTGTAATTAATTATATTATTAGAACGCTTGTTCTATTTTTACAGCTCTTGTATAGCGTGATTCTTGCTGATTAGGAAGAGTACAAATATTTTTATGACATATTTATGTTATGTATATACACGTAGTTCAGTTTGATATTTGATATTTTAAGGAAAGGTTTATATCATATCACGTTGTAAAGTCAGGTTTTTATAAGCATGTCAAATTAATTAAATGTTATAAGTGACCTTTTAACTGAAACTGTATCAATATTATTGGGTTCCTATTAGTACACGTGATCTTATTTGATACAGTACCCACAAGAAGTTTGGAAACCAAAGAAATGTACTACAATACATGTATTTGAATTTTAATTACCGTTTTTGTAGAATCATTAACTTCTTTATATTTAAGTATGGTTTGTGATAAAATGAAAACTAACTGCATGAATGCAGCACATTGATAAGATTCAACATCTGACATCATAAAGCATCCAAAACCGTGTAATTGTAATTATTTTCCAAAACATAGCTTTTATGCTTTTTTATGCTCAGTTATAATTATAATGATAACCAAAAAAATAAAGCAAAAATAAAACATTTCAAATAAACAGTTATCACTGATAACTGTTTATTTGAAATGTTTTTTTTTTGCTTTATTTTTTAACATTGAATGTTAAATGATAGTTATTTAGTAAGCCTACAAAGTGAAAATGTCTAAAAACTGTTGGTGGGTACTATACACATGTATAACCCAGTTCAGAATACATCTGCGGATTCAAAACTATTGCAAAGTCCATTTTTTTAATTTTTGACAGACTCCTTTCAAATTTTCAACAAATGTAGATCTACCTATATATGGGCATAACACCAGTAAAGTTTCATTCTGATATTTAAACTAGAAATATTTAAATGTTGAGACAAAAGTCTAAAGGCACATGGAAATTGTAGTACTCCCATGATAACGAAGAACTTCCACAATTTAATAAGCTTTGTTTATGGCCACAGAAACTGCTATATAACAATATATTGTATTTCTTATGTTTTCACCATGTCAGAATTTTAAATTACATTAACTATATTTTTGTAAATGAAAATGGTTATTAATTACCTTTTTTTGCAAATTAAGATATATATCTATATATAAGCTATATTTTTTAAATGAAAATGAATATTAACTATATTTTTGTAAATGAAAAATGGATATTAATTATCTTTTTGCAAATTAAAAATATATATAAACTACATTGTACCTTTTTGCAAATTAAAAATAGATATTTACTTTTTTGCAAATGAAAATGAATATAAACTATTTTTTTGTAAATGAAAAATGGATATTAATTATCTTTTTGCAAATTAAAAATACATATATATATTAACTACAATGTACCTTTTTGCAAATTAAAAATAGATAATTACAATTTTTTTGCAAATGAAAATGAATATTAACTATTTTTTGTAAATGAAAATAGATATTGAATATCTTTTTGCAAATTTAAAATCACTCCATTATCATATCAAAGGGAGACAATAACTTACTTTCAAAAAACATTGTAGCAAGTGCGCCACAGAGAATTATCGCAGTTTACAGAAATTAATTAAATATTTTTGAAAGAAAGAGGTCCACAAAATGTCCCGTAGATTAGCAATGCGAGCGAGCTGATAATATACGGCAATCAGATTGAACCACAAGTTTTGTTGGTCAACTTTTGCTCTTTCCCTTTCTAAATAAAGATGTAAACTTCACGGTGGCAGTACCACCTAACTTTGACATAAACAATGCTACGGTTTGAAGAAGAAAACAGTGAAAAATCAGCATCGATCCGCAGTTTTTAAAAGCTGTAAGTCTTTTAATTCTTGTCTGATTTCAATGATACATACGTGAGTCTAAGGACAATATATAGGCCCCTTGCTGAGACTATAAAGCATAAAGTTCTTTTTGCAGAGCGGTTAATCTCCAACGCCTGTTTAATACTTTTTGCTTACACCCTGGAAAATTCTCCCTTTTCAGAGTGCTGCAGTGAAAAGTCGTTGTCCTTTTTGGATAGGAAAATCGTTGGTAGGTGAGACTTGATGAGTGATTGATTATAAGAAGAATCAATCGTATAGTTCTAAAATGAACTGTTAATATTGATGCTATCATTAGGAATAATTATCTTTTATCTATTAACATCAAGAACTGTTGCATTGGTAAATCAGAACTGGATTTCCTCCACGTGTAATCATATATCATTAACTTCAAACTATCGTACATACTTTGTTGGCTTTGACAAGTGAAATGATCGTGTATCTCTTTATAGGACCCCCTCCGACAGACAATCATATCCGCTAAATAACAATACTTATCATAATTAAGGCAACTTAAAACATTATTATGACGTCCAGTGTATGGTGTTAAAAGGTAAAGTGAAATTACACTGTCAGCGTATTTCTAGAAGATCATTTCCGACGTATAGTATTCAGTATCAATAAAATAGGTGACTTTATCACGTTCTATCAGAAAATATTCAGCGTAAACGTATGTTACTTAATAGTGTGTGCGAATAATATTTAAGAAATAATATGGAGGCGCCTATGTCTTGTTTGATACATCCGCTGTCTGGTCCCCCAAAAATCTGGTTCCCAGTCGTACTTTGACGATTAAAAGTACGTCAGGCAAAGCAGAATAATGGCGGCGCCCGATATATTGTACTAGGTATCGGATAAAACTCTTTCAAATGAACATTTCTCACTATGTAGGCTTAAATCAAAGGAACTTGGTACAAGAATTACAGTGGGTACTTTTTAGTCTTTCGGTTACATTTATGCTAAATTAAGTATCCGAAATTCTAACGAGAAGTGGTCAACGTCGGAATCGTGTCTACTTTGCAGGTATGGTTTTTGGTTAATTGTTTGCTAAAGTTAAGTGCTTAAAGAAAAGTCTACTTCGAATGACATATGTGGTACCAAACTTCTACAAAATTGACCATCGTCAGAAATAGCTATGCAAAATAAAAAGAAAATAAATATTTTTTGTAACCTTAAGCTACCCTGGTTGGCCCCGCCCTTATTGCACTTTGTTTGACCCACTAGCGATAGTGGTAAGGACCAGGTAATCCATACTAGGTCCCCCAGTACTAAGGTAGAAGGATGGCCATATATTTAATGGTAACCAGTCCAACGTCGAAACCACTTGGCCACGCCCGCTCCAAAAACAGAAATCGTCTTTAAATGGAATCTGGATTAATAGGCTGGCATCCAGAAATGTGTTCAAGGACAATAAAAGACTTACGTCCCATTGCTAGTCCATCTAGACATAAACAAACAAAAAAGTTATTTAATCTGATTAGATAAAAAAGTATTATATTTCAAAAAACATCTTTTGTCTACAAAAATCATAAAAACTATCATTAAAATATTATATAACTATTAACTTAGACTGAATCAATATTTAACCATATGATTATATCAGCATCCATTGGTTGGTTGTACAACTTTTATTGAAATCTAATATCCCATTATAACAGACATATTTACAATAAAACATATAAAACATCGACATACAGTGCCCTCCAAAAGCCTTTGGATCAAATCCTGGGTTTAGAATAAACCAATTCACATCTACAATGAAAATGGAATAAATTTTGGTCGTTTGAAAAGGCGAATTAGACGAAAATTACTTCCCCTTAGTTTAAAGCCCCAATAGGAGGCGTAAGTGTAGCATGAGTTTTCGCGCTATCATTCAGCTTTAGGACATTGAACGTTACACATCTGCAAGTTTTTTTTTGTTGTATTTTGTGAATGTAACGGGTTGTAATTTCAATAAAAATTTAATAGATATATATGCATGATGCCATTTAAGTGCCTTATATAGCATGAATTAAGTTAATTGCACACTAATGTTTATGTATGTTTTAGTACATAACAATATTATGTTGTATGTTAAAACACGACAACAGGTCGTTGGTCCCCAAAGGCTTGTTAGTTATTCATGGTGCGAGTAATGCGCTATCGGAGGTGATGTTTCTAAAGGGAAACAGAGTCATCTGAGCAAATTCTAAAATCAGCATTTATTAGTTTATTGACATATTATTCGAACTACATGTATATTACATAAATAAGCTTTACTTACATATTAGAATTACCTGCAGTATGTATGACCAGTTTTTTTTTCAAAATTGCATTTGTCCATGGACTTTAGGAAGGGACTGTGCTCATATTAAAACCAAGACATAATTCTTTCAACACATATATATTTCAGATTTTCTCTCGTTATAAAGACAATCCAGACTCTAGACAATATATATCATACATTTTTTCTCTATGTGATCATAATTAAAGCTTATGATAAAAGCTACTCAGTCACAGCTTTGTTCTCATTGTTCTGGTGTTGTTTTTGGGTTATTTTAAATTACCGGTCACTCTTAGTAATTGTGTGTAAAATGAATTATTCAAGACAGAGCTGACAAAAAGATTGTAAAAATATAAAGTAAAAGTCACAAAAAACGCTTTAAGGTCATTTATAAACACCATATTAAATAATAATGAAAGTGGAATGTATCATATAACATGGAATTCACTATTCTCATTTTAACGCCTCTTTTGTTCAAAACAATAGTCTAGAAATTATTTCTACGACCATTCTCCCACCTACCAATGATTTTAGTTATGTAGGGCAGTTGTCAGTCACTGACGAAAATATACGTTTAGTAGTTGGTTAACAGCTAAATCCAGAGATTTAGCCTTTCCAGGAAAAGTGAGTAGGTTGACTGACCGCCTTTATATGACCTATACAATGTGTTGCTACGGCGTTAAACCCAACAAAAAACTATAACCAGCTCTCTAACGGGATGGTTTTGATACCTAAATTAACCATCGTAACAGCTGTATGACAATTTGCACTAAAATTGTCATAACCAGGACATTGTTGACTATTTCCAAGATATGTTTTTTAGAAAAAAAAATTTAAGTTGCAATCTATGAACCGGCAGCTTTAACAAAGATGAGTAAATCAACATGAACTTGTTGACAATAGGTCGATAACACATTTTAGAAACACGAGATAACAGACGCTAACAATTATCGTTAGATGTGGCATTATTATTTTATATAATGACGTATAAAAACAAGGAAGACAGTTTGAAGATTATTTTTTATTATTTAGATAATTCGTATACATATTATTGTCAATGCTAGATCAAATTTATTATTTAAATATCTTGTATACATATGATAAATCACAGTACACGATGAAGGCACACAACACGAATAATATAAGAATTCTGTTTGAATGTACGCATTTAGCAACGTCATTGAATAACTGACGTCACTGCTTTGAGTATTTTAATGATTTTTTATGTCCGTATACCTATCACTATCTGGTCCTCATGGACCGAAAGTTTTACAAGATTTTTGGAATATTAATAATACAAAAATACGATTTTTAAACCATTTTTGTGTCAAGTATATTCTCAGGATTAAAAAAAAAACATCGCTTATTGTTGCAACGGTGGTGCAGTAATAACTTAATGGCTTTCAAGTTCTGAAGTGTGTCCAAGACGATCGTTAGGTGAGTGGCTGCTTCACATAACCTAAAATAACATCGGAAAGAATATTGATTTGTTGTTTGTTGAGTTTAACGCCATCGCAACACATTTTATAGTCATATAACGACGGTCATTCAACCTAGTCACTGTTCTTGGAAAAGCTAAATCCGTTAACCAATTACTATATGCATACTTCCGTTAGTGACTGATACTGTCCTACATGATTTAGAATCAGTGGTAGTAGAGGAGGCTGTTGAAATGATTTCATGACCAAGCTCTACGAAGGTATGCCTCCGCCAGGGAATCGAACCTACGATCCCTTGATCATTACATTTCTGCGCTACCGACTGAGCTAGCCGAGCGAGCTTAAAAAATATTAAACAAACTGAGTTAGCCTCGTATTGTCAAACAAGCAAGCTGTTCATATAAAGGCACATGGTTTACAGTACAAAAATCATCACATTACTTACGCACTTTTTAATGCCATTTTTGACGCTGCGTCTATGTTTTGTAAATCAAATTTTGATTTAAAAGGTTGGGTCGAGGGAACGGTCAATCGGAAGTATTGTCATCATGTGCCATGTTCGTATGTGAACGACCTGAGAGAGAGAGAAAACCCATTCGTTTATCACAATATTTACATCAATCTTCATGACAAACTTTCATCACCACTTGATATTTATATCATTGAAATCTGTTATGCCCCAGTCCCATAAAATCGTTGCTTGTTACGGACCCGTACGTGCAGACAGTTGTAAGCCGTAGGAAGCCTTGCGTTTCAAGGTTACGGTACGTACATTGCACAAAACAACACACACGTACAGAGCCGTAGCTGGAAGATATGCATGTTTAATGCATACTCGGCCCCTATTTTGTTAACGATTGGACTCGGAAACTGATACGTGTATCCTGGGCTCATCTCACGGACCCTGATAAAAACGTAACAGTCCGTACGGGTACGCAAGAGTTCGTAACGGGTCCTTGCGGAGTTTGATCGCACGGCGCCCGTACGGTGCCCTCACGGCTATTTTTATGTTTATGGGACTGTAGCTAAAATAAGAATTGAAAGACTTACAGCTTTTAAAAACTTTGAGTTGATGCGGATTTTTCGCTGTTTTATTTTTCAAACAGTAGCATTTGTGATGGCAAAGTCACGTGTTATTGGCACCGTGAAACTGCCACTCATGCTTTATCCTATACATTAAAGGCATTGACGCCTCGTGTTGGTATTGACACAAAAAATAACAAGCTTTCCAATCAGTTACAATGCACGGGTGCCCCGTGCAGAAATTGAGAAAGGGAATTGACAAGTTTTTAATTAGTTTCAAGCGGTCTATTTAATCAAAAGGTCAAATATATGGATGAATATAAGCCAATTAGTGATTTAAATAAATGAGTCGAAATGACAATCGTGTTACTTCTTGTACATTTGAATTTTAGATTTGGTGGAAATTACGACAAATTGTTCCAATTCAAAGTTTTGGTTTTCATTAGCCAATGATTCTGTGGTATATAACAATACTTATAACATTACCAATTACAAGAAGTTATGCCTAACGACAAAATTCGTCAAACAATTATTATCGGCATAGGCAGATCCAGCGGGGGTCAGGGGGTGTCCGGAACCCCCCCCCCCCCCTGGAATTTCCAAAATGCACCTGTCCATATGTGTATTTCTTGACTGTAGGTCATTATTAACTAGCATGAAGCAAATTTTTATGTAGTTTTATTATTAATAATTTGCATTTATCTGCTAAAAGTGTATAATGTGGTTGTGGTTCGAAAGTTTGGACCCCCCTAAAAAAAGTTCGGACCCTCTCTCCCCCCCTAGAAAAAGTCCGGACCTCCCTAGCTTTGTATAAGTTTCAAATTGATAGAAAAACAGTATGGTTTAATTAATACATATCCGTTTTGACTCACTATTCCGTGCGATCGATTCGAAAAAAATGCGTTGATAAATATCATATCAAACTGCTACTCTTGCTCTATCCTACACATAAATAATTTTACAACAAATTACGACTTTTATTGGATTTTGATAATGGTGGCTGTAAAAAGTTGGCGGACAGACGGACCTCTCACATTCTAAAAGTCACAAGACCAATGGTGACGGTCCACTAGCTTTATTCGAAGGCTGCAGTACAAGATATATCATTAGGCCATGCTAATGTTAAAGGTCAAAGTGTTCTATTTAAAATAAGGTACGTGCATCACATGTATTTATGTAAGCAAACCCATCATTTTAAAGGTACTAGTTCACAGATTTGGTAAAATGTTTTCTATCTTTTCAAAATACCATACAGTGTCTTTAATTGTGTAAAAAAATAATTCTTAATATTTTAAGACAAATAGACCTATAGGTTGCAAGAAATATACAATACAAGTAAAATTACTGCACTAAAATTGTCTAAACCGTTACATACGGTGTAGATTTTTACTACATCAAACACTATCATTTGTAGCTGTATTTCAATTTGTACAAAAATTGTCATTATCAGAGCTTTGTTTTATTGCTTCCAGAAATGTTTCCATACAATTTTTATAAAAGAAAAAAAATGATATTTTAGTTGAAATCTGCGAATGAGTACCTTTAATAACATAAATACGTATGACCTACCATACGCCCCGAATGACATGGTAGGTTCACTTTCATATCATAAACATCATTATAATAATGGTCATAATACTCTTACTGATTGATTTATGACAGAACACACATGATAAATGATATAAAAAACTGTCAATAATAATTATCCTATGATCTATAATATATACATGTATTATCATAATATCTTATGTTTATTTCCTAAATATTTTCATGTAGCTTATCATACGCTATATATCTTAGGTCTGACCAAATACAATCAGGTTTTATTGCATTCCTTCGCCCCGCCTTCATAATCCCTGCAGATTGAAAATATCTTGTAGAAATTCTGGTCAAACCCCCTAATTACACAACATATACACAAAACAAAGACGTAAGTAAAACAAATATTTTGTACCAGAGCGTACATTGTTCTATGGAAAAAATGACGGACCGACTATGAAATGCAAATCAGGGTCGGTAGACAACAATCCTATACTTTTAAGCGTGGCCTCATCGGCAATTTCTGATATTCCCAATGAAATTGAGAAAAAAGGAAATATTCTGACATTCTAGAATAATGTATTAGCAGAGAGATATGTTTGGTCAGTCAAATGAAATTAAAAGTGCATATTTACGAAACCTGTAAAATTTGACATTTCTGTTCGGTCATAAAATGCGAATGGATTTTATCAACCTACATTGTACTGTTTGTGGCCTTTGACAACAAGTAACTTAGACAATTTGCTTCCATATTGCATATATATGTGTAGATTTTCAATGAGTGTCCGTAGGTATTCAATAAGGCATGGAATTTAAGTTCATTCTTTTCCTTATACATAGTGCATGTACTATTTAATTATCACTTGTACAAAAGTTCTATTATATCTAAAACACGAAATTCTAGCAGAATATTTCGCTATATATCGTCAATTTTAACAATTAGGTATTTATACTTCTTGGAATTTCATGCATCCTGTTCCTTTTCTCGCTAACTTCATTTTTTCCATTAACCTTTAAAAATCTGCAAACGATATGTTGCAATGTTTCGTGTGATACTGTGGCACGGACTTACACTAATTGAAAATATTGTCAAATATCACAAAATCACACGACAAGACTATTAAAACATTGCAATATATCGTTTGCTTTTTACCAAATGTTGAAAATATTGGACAATAGTGGTCTGTGGCGCTTTTCACAAAAACTCTAACGATAAAAAATATCGTAAGTCAATTGCAAAAAGTATTGATAATACCTTCAACAATTTTCCAGTCTAATTATAATATTCTTTAATTAATATACATGTATGTAAAATAATGAATACTTTCCAAAACTCATATCATTATTTGATTTCACATCTTTTAGTCTTTGAAGTTTAAAGTTTTGAAATTGACTTACGATAGATCGAGAATATTGATAACCTCTGGGTACGAGAATGGTAAACTTTAGAATGAACGCTTATTGCACCATTTTATCAAAACATGATTACACTGAGGCTGCTTACTAGTATTTTCTCGGATTGTGAGAATAACGATATCGCCTAAGTAATCCGCATGTGTTTTTTTAAAATATTTTGAATCGGACTAGCTCGGTTTTGTCCATAAGAGGTTCTAACTAGGTTTCGGCAAAATTTACAAGTTTCTATCCACCAATCGTAATCTCTTAAGATCTCAGTTATAGGCAGAGCTAAACAAAGTAGGGGAACTCTTGCATTTAAATGATTTCTAATTTATATCAAAAATCGCGTGGGCTCGAAGTAAACTGTTTGACACGATTGTTGGTTGGTATTGAAAGGTAAGTGTAACTGTTACTGGTAGCTGGTATAAGGGGGTGGTTAATTTGTAATGTTAAATTGAAATTTATATTGTCTACTGGTGTTGTCGCGATAAGTTTAATTTCGCGGTATATTTCGTTTTGGATTACAACACCTAGCAGCATCAACTTTTAAATTAAAAGTTGCTATATCAATGTAATATAGACGAGAAAGTGAACTGACAATATGCTAGTGAATCGACAAGTATAGTTTATTTATAGAGATCATGTGGGTCGTAGTTAAGTAACTCGAAAATTAAAGCCAATAGTCTATGGTGCTTGAGAAGTAACATCCAGGGTGTGTTTTATTTCTGAAATTATGATTCTGTTGTATACAATCTTAATCATGATGTTAATGATAATAAAACATCTTAATTTGGCTTATTGTTTAAATATGGCTACTAACATTTCTGTGGCAAAGAAGAAAATACTTATTGCGAGTGCCTGGCAGTTCCTTGAGTTCTAGAGCCAATCCGCCGGTCCGTCGAAACACCCAAAAGAAAATAATTTTCATGAAAAATGAATCACAAAAAATGGGTTTTCTGGCTCACAATCAATTTTTCATCTTCATTCTTTTCAACCTACTTTACATAATTACAAAATATAGCAATTTTTATTTTTAATGCGTATCTATTGTTTATCCTTGGAATTAAAAAGTTTTCTACGCTTTATTTGGGGATTTCTTAGTTCTTAGGGGTTTCTCTGGGGTTTTTAAGTTCTTTGGGGTTCTTCGAGGATTTTCGACAGACCCTAATGGTGTCAACATGTGAAGGCTCTGCTGTCAGTGCATTCAACCTCCGCGATTATCTACGAAGATATATGTTTATCAGTGTAGAAGATCGCTGTGTTAATTCCGAATGCTGTCAGTGTCAGATCCGCCATCTTTGATTGTATTTTAATCGAGCTTGGAGCTTGATTAATATGATCTGAGAACATGTTCATGATTCTATTAAAAAGACGACTGAATCACAATCATGATCGGTAATCCAGATTCTGATTCGTGTTAAAAAACACACATCCCCAGTATACCATAAACTTGTGAGTTCCAATTTTCATGATTTTTCCACTGGTACAATCATACAAAAGAAATTAACTTGTGTTGCGTGCTGTTCAGCTATAATGTGTAAAAATAACTTTAACTGCGCCATGTACGTCGACAGAGTATTAAAGTTCCTGGTTATTTTAATTTCTATTACAGACATTTTATCAATATAATTATTTCATCACAATAATTCTATTATATCATAAAATGTTATATCATTTCACAGTCATTTTACAATAAACAGTGCCATCCAAAACTCCTTGGACAAAATCATGTTTTAGGATATACCAATTTACATATACCCATGAAAAAAGAAACATTGAGCCTTCTGAGGAAATTCAAAATTCAGCACTAATTAATACTTTCATCAAACTATGGATCAATCTATGTTACATAAGAAAAGCTTTGTTGAACCTCATTTTTCACAACCCGCGTTTTTCACAACTTGTGAAAAACGCGTACGCATTTTTCACAACTTGTGTGAAAAACACGTTAGCATACAAATTTCATACGAGCATAGAAACGCATTTTTCACAACTTCAAATGTGACGTAAAAAGTTTTTGAAACATTTGAGTTTTTTTGGTACTAACGCATTTTTCACACATGTGATTTTTTTAGTTGCTAGCTGTAAGTAAGTTAGTAAGTAAGTAAGTTTTTTTTTATTTTCGTGACATGTTTTATGACAATATTACAAACATGAAAACAACATGAAAAGTATTTACAGATAAACACGAGACCCAGTGGGTGTAAGAACCACACTTGCAAAAAGATTTTTTTTGTGAAAAACGAGGTTTAAAGTTTGTTACAACCCGTTTTGTAATAAAAGCCCGAATTGTTTTAATTATTACAAAACGGGTTATTACAAAAGTAATTGAACATACAAACGCAATTTGTAATCAAATCCCGAAATGTAATAAAATGTCTAGTTATATTAATTTTATCATAAAATATAGTACGATACTTTGAATTATTGGCAAGGAAAGAAAATAATGTTTAACAAGCAAACATAAATGTTTAAATAGACAAATTACTTACATTTGTCATATTAATTTGAAGATTTCGTCAGAAAAACAAGTTGTCATATTATATTGCAAAACGAGTATTTAAAAAGTGGTTGAACTTACCAACCCGTTTATTATAAATAATTATTACAATTCGGGGTTTTATCACAAAACGGGCAAACGTTGAAAAAAAACACGAGCGTAATTTTTACAGGTTGTGAAAAACACGGTGTGTGAAAAATGAGGTTCAACGTTTGAACCTCATTTTTCACAGAACGCGTTTTTCACAACCTGTCAAGAGCAAGTTTGTGAAAAACGAGGATCAATACCGGAATATGTTGTCGGCCTCGAGGTTTTATCGGCACACTTTCTCAGCAATTTTGTTACGAATTCCAATATTGAGCGACGGTAAAAAATCTGACAATTAAATCTGAACCTCTGAAATTGACCACTGTGTAACAATTCACAAAATATAACTCACAATTATCAAAAGTTTGCATATTAAAATCGATGACCTTTACTTTCATATATCAATTATATAAGCTATAACCATATTTATTTAAGTTTAATGCATCTTCCCAACATGTAAACCTTTTTTACCAACTGTATATCTTTCCAAAATATGAAATAATTTAGAATCTTCATGTTGCCAGCTATGCACAATATATAAATATTAGTGTCAGGGTGGATAATGGGTTATGTGTTTCATGCCCCAAGAGTCGCTAGTTTGAACTTAAACGACTAAGGCTAGATAGAAGTTGCTATGGACATAAATGTTACCATGGATATTCGTGCTGTTTCTAGGGAGCATAACATAGGATGCTAGGACCTAAATGTTTGCTAGAAGCATTAAAGTAATTACTATGGGCAATGAAAATGTTGCAATGAGAGTGTGCTTGAGCAGCTGCTATGGACCTCGAGGCGGTCGCTTTGGATGCGAAGCTTGTTAATATGGACATTATAACAGTACCATGGGGCATGTGTGCTTACTATGTACCATAAGATGGTTTCTCTATGCGCGTAAGTGGTTGCTTGCACGTAAAGGTGGTTAAATAAGGCACACATCTGGGGTCCGTATTATCAAGCATCTTACGATGGATTTTAGTCTTAAATCCTTGCATTGTTAAATTATCGTAAGATTTTTGATAATATGCTGCCCTGGCTGGTGGAAGACCTTGGGTGGTTGCGACATCTTGCTTCCATGCGCGACGTTAACCATCAAAATGATATATTAAAAAAAACTGAAACATTAATTTTGTTTATCATAATATACTTTCAAATATACTTTGATATTGACTCATGTTGTGAAAATTGCGTTAGGACTAAAAATCGAAAAATATGTCTAACGTAATTTTCACATTGCTCATTTGTGAAAAACGCGTACGCAATTTTCACAACTTGTGAAAATTACTAACGTGTATTTCACAAGTTGTCTAACGTAATTTTCACATTGCTCATTTGTGAAAAACGCGTACGCAATTTTCACAACTTGTGAAAATTACTAACGTGTATTTCACAAGTTGTGAAAATTGCGTACGCGTTTTTCACAAGTTGTGAAAAACACGGGTTGTGAAAAATGAGGTTCAACAAAGCTTTAATCATGATAAACTCTGATTTGCTGTATGCATAGTCAGTTATTGTTTTATTCAAACTTCAGCTGTATGAGAACTTTTGGAAGGAACTGTATAATGTAGTCTTATAACCAAGGAAACATGATACATTTATAATATATGCATGTAATAACCATTTATGAAATTATACAAGTTCCTATCTTGAACTTTGTATGGACAATGTTTCTCTATATCTATATGGAAGGGTTCGGATAAACTTAATTTTATTTGAACTCTTTATTGACTATGTGTCCCTATATACATAGATTAATACATTTTAATATTTTCTTCAGATAATTCTTTTCTTCTCAATGTATATGAGTGAGTTCTGGTAGGTTTGGTTTGAGCTCTTTATTGACAATGTATCTCTATATATATAAGTGGAAAAGTTCAAATATGATTTTTAGTAATATCCATTACTGACAATGTATTTCCATATACATGTGGATGGGTTCAGAGGAGTGGTAATTGAGCTCTTATTGATAACTTATGCCTACTGGTGCGAAAAAGTTAAGTAAAAATTTTGGTTTAATTATTTTTGACGGTAGGTGTTGATTGATATGGACCTGTTTCAAATATACTTAGTAATATTTACCAAAGTCAATACATCTTCATATATATATGGAAATTTTAAATGAATGTTTGCAAACAATGAAAACATACTACATGTATATTGAACGTGAACATGTTGTACAAATTCTATCTTGAATAAAAAGTTACAAAAAAGTTCCTACCTTGTCTTTTTGTCCTTGAGTTAAAGTGCCCTCTGCCCCTTTTATCTCGGATTCAACGACGTTCTCAGGCATTCTTGAAGATACTAATATCCCGCATATATCCGCTAACAAAAATCTTTAAAATTCAATTTTTGAAATTTTGAATGTTTTAAAATTGTGAATATTCAATGTATCACCTTTACAAATCGAAAATGCATGTATCAACTTGCATATGTGCGTTTTTATTAACGCCTCAATGAGTTTTGCTGGTTCTATTTGGGTAAACCGCAAAACTTAACTTAATTACTTTTACTTCCAACTTAATTTCAACATATAGGTTAAAACCTCAAACTGAAATACCTATTAACCTTTTGATGACAACCGATTTCAATTTAACTAAATAACTACCTCCAGTTTTATTATTTTAATGTCCAAGGGTAAAACTGGTATCAAGTTACTGCCGTGAGAAAGACCTACCGAAGGTCATGTAACAATACACCATACATGTACAGGGTTAAGACTATCCATATATCTCGAATTATCCAAAAACAAACACCACATGTTGTGAATAACATTTATTGTGACAACCAAGATTTTTATTGGCGATGAAAAAAGTGCCCCCACGTTTCAGTGAATGTTAAGAGTACATCAATTACATATATAGATGTCAATTCATCATTTACATAATTATAAATTATTAGTGCATAACATAACTCACATTTCTGCTTCATCATCATATTTAAAACTATTTGCTCGCCCGGCTAGCTCAAGTCGTAGCACACAAGATCGAGGGGTCGATTGGTTACGTATTAAGTTTGGTCATGAAAAAAATGCACAGCCATTTCCCCCTACCACTGATTCTTATTCATGAAGGACAGCTGTAAGTCCTGATGGAAGTATGCGCTTGTTATTTTAGTATATGGTAAAGATTCGATTATAAGCCTATGGAAAAAATCTTTTTTTCTATGGAAAAGATTGGAATTTTCCTCAATGGAAAAATTGAAATTTTCGGCTTTGTAATGTAAAAAAAATGTAATTACATTTTATAGTCTAAGTTTCATGCTTACGAACGTTCACCGACTTTACAGCAATTACCCCTGGTCACTGGGCTACTGGTATCTATCTATCAATCTCCCTGGGGAGTCTTTTTACTCCGCTTATTAGTGCAGCCGACAAATTGGCGCAGCGGAATTATACCACCCTCGCGGGTACCCATTTACACCTGGGTGGAGTGAAGCAATTGCAGGTAAATTTCTTGCTCAAGGAAATTAGCAGTGCCCCTGGTGGGATTCGAACCCAAGACCTCTCGATCCCTAAGCGCGCGTCCTACCACTGGACCACTGAACCACTGCTCCCACTTTGGAAATATTTATTTAGTCTATGGAAAAGATTCGACGTTTAGATTGTGGAAAAATGTGTTATTTTAGACTACAGAAACTGGAAAATATTGGATTTTAGTCTTTGAACTTAGTTATTTTAGTCTATGGAAAAGATTGGATTTTAGTCATTGGAAAAAATGGAACGTTAGTCAATGGAAGAAAATGAAATTTAAGTCTATGGAAAGGATTTGAATTTTAGCCAATGGAAACTCATGGATTTTCAGTCTAAAGAAAAAAAAGCTATTTTAGTCAATTGAAAAGTTGGATTTTTAGTGTATGGAAAAAAATTGGTTTTTTAGTCTATGAAAAAGTTTTTAAGAGTTTATGGGAAAAAATGTTTTTAAGTATATATAAACGATTAGATCTATAGTTTATAGAAAAGATTGGATTTTTTGTCTATGGAAAAAATGAATTTTTGGCTATGGAAATTTTTGTTATATAAGTCTATGGAAAAGATTGGATTTTTAGTCAATGGAAAAATTTGGATTTTTAGTCTATGGAAAGTTTTGAATTTTTGTTAATGGAATTTTTGGTAATGGAAAAGAGTGGCGTTTGAGTCTATGAAGAATATTGGAATTTGAGTCTATGGAAAAATGTTTTTTTTTAAGTATATGGAAAACATTAGATTTTTAGTCTAGGGAAAAACGTTATTTAGTATATGGAAAAAAAATGAATTTTTGGCTATGGAAACTTTTGTTTTTTTAGTCTATGGAATAGATTGAATTTTTGGTCTGGAAAATTTCAATTTTTAGTCCATGGAAAAAAATGTTATTAAAGTATATTTAAATGTACGATTTTTAGTCTTAAGGAAAAGATTCGATATTTAGTTTATGGAAAAGATCGGATTTTTGTCTTTGGAAAAATTTGAAAATTTTTGATATTTTAGTCAATGGAAAAGTTTGGATCTTTCGTCTGTGGAAAAATTTGGATTTTTAGTCAATGAAACGGATTTGAATTTAATGGAAAATTGTTATTTAAGTCTAAGGAAAATATTGGATTTTTAGTCTCTGGAAAATATTGCTATTTTAGTCTATGGAAAGATTGGAATTTAAGTCTATGGGGAAAAGTGGAATTTTAGTCTATGGAAAAATTTTTTTTAGTCTATGGAAGTGTGTTATTTTAGTCTATGGAAAAATATGTTATTAAAGTCTATGGATAAGATTGGATTTTTAGTCTATGGAAAAGATTTGATTATAAGCCTATGGAAACAATTGGATTTTAGATAATACATGTACGCCGTGCATGACCAACATTTATACTTCAAACTGTTGAAAATAAATTTAGCAGAGCGCCGAATATCTTTTTTTAAAGATATTTCTTAAGATTTATTTTGTGTCGGCAAGATTGCATAATGTGCAAGTTCTAATAAACTTTTATAACCGACTACAACTATAACTTGATTAACTTTCAATATATTTCAATCACAAAAGATACTACATGTATATCATAACCTACTCCTCCTAAACATATACTGAGGTATGAGCAGAAAAATAGCTAGTCAATCTTTATATTTTATATACCCTAAAGCGCATGACGTTGACGCTCTTTTGTTTATAAATAATATGATCCGCCGCTGTAGCTTCAGGGTACTTTTTGTTATAAAATTTATTAATCAAACTGATGTATAGTGCCTATAAAACGCAACATTTTGTAATTCCCATTGATCTATGTAGATCAATGTCTTTTCCCTAATAATGTAGAAACGAAAACTCTGATTTGAAATCAGAAACGGTTTGGTTAATTTTTATCCCCGCATTTCATGACTCGGTAATCTCCGTACATACGAGATCGCCCGAATAAAACTACACACGAAATGATGACGTAGTACACAGCAGATAGACAAAATGGCGACAGAATGTCGTCGAAATCCGAATTTCTCCAACATGATTTTTGCTCTATTTCTTGTTTATATCTCTTTTAATTACTGTAAGTATGATCTTAATTAAACAAGCATAAATCAATCTATCTGCTGTCTGGCTATTTGTTGCGTAAACTTTGCTGATTGCCGAAACAAAAGCTCGTAGATTCAGTGTTTACACTGAACAACAAAACCAGTCCATGACAGTTTCTTCTTCAGTCGTGAAGACAATTCTATAATTCTGCATTCACATAACTCTGGCTAGTCTTGCGATAATGCACTTTATTTCTATTGATCATTTCTTTAATCCATGCATGTATTGTTTTATCTAAATGACCGATATAACGCTGTTTATGTACACTAACAATTTTGACGAAAATGATCAATGACTATGTTATAATCTTATCAGTGTTTTTTTTTCACGCTTAGGGGAAAGGTGGTGGAGTCCTTTTACAGGGGAAAATAGCGACAAAAATGAAAATAGGGGATTTTGTTCAATACTTGTTGTTTCACAATTTTTGATGTACATCTAGGACCCTATTATATACCCTGTAGGGTCCTTGTGTACATTGATTTTAAGTAAATGCAGGGATTCTATTATAGTTTTTTATATAAAATCCCTGGTAAATGGTAGTCAGGCTATGTAACTATTTCCTCCGAATTTTCATTTGAAATAATCTCGGGTCACATTATCTACTCTAGCTTTATGCAAAGGTGTTCGAAATTACTTACCTTATTATGTAATGAAGTTATCTGGTGGGCCATAACAAAATTCAGTAATTAAGAAGACATTGAATCACTTTGCAAATGGAGCAATGAATGGTTAACGAAATTTAATGCCACACAATGTAAATGTATTCAATTTGGAAATGTAAGACATGAGTATAAGTATACCATGATGGACAGTTCAAATTTAACACATGATTTACCTATTGAAAATGATGAGTGTGATCTTGGAATTATTTTTCAACAGAATCTCAAATTTGACACTAGTATAACCAAAAAGACAAACAAAGCCAATCAATTACTGGGAATGATAAAATGATCCTTCACATTCAAAAAGATGCGTCAGATGCTAGAGAATGTTCAACGTATAAGCGGAACATTGAATGTGTAGAGCACAACACTCAGATGAAAGATATACACATAATTTCGGATATAAACATTATTCAAATACGAAAGTGAGGACTCATCTGATAGGAATACTGACTCAGATTTCCCCCCAAAAATTGATACAACTTCATTTTCTGAGCAGGGAAATTTTTCTTAAGACAATGGGAAAAATATATACTTTTTTAGGAGAGGAATGGGGCCAAAATTTGGCCCTAGAATGGCTTGCAAAAGTAACACTGTTTATATTTATGTCTCGGATAGAATCTAGTTTAGCGGACCCTGCATTCTGAAGCTATTGCGCATGCTCGGACATTGTGTTGTTTACAAAATTTTGGACACCATTTTGTATTTACCGATCGATGCTGTTTTTTTATTCCTGTCTTTAATGAATTATTTTCAACAAATACTTTAAAATGCTTTTTTGTAATTCATTTTACAATATCAGCGGGGGTGTGGGGGCGGCAGCCCCCATAATAACAGAAAATTATCAGCACTTAACTTCACGCGTCGGCTCATAGAAACGGCAGGCTGCGCACGCATTTTTATATTAACTTCCGGGGTCTGCTAAACTAGATGTGTTCCTTATGTCTCTTCTTATAAATGTTAAGGTAATCAATCATAGAAGGGGAGTTTGATATCCTGGATAAGACTGCTTATTCCCAATTAATCAGTAGTACTTAGTATACACAATTTTTAGATAAAACTTTGTACATGTCAGAATCAGAAGTAAATTGTTAGGAAGTCGGGCTTTAGTCTTTAGTTAAAATCCTTTGTTGTATGTCTGTGATGTTTGTTTGTAGATTATTCCATTTGCTTATGCTTCTTAGAAAGAAAAATTTGCATTTTGTCCACCTTCCTTGTCTAACTAAATTCATTGTCCCCAAATAAAAACAACTAGATTCAAATCTAAAACGTTTATATCTTGTAAACATGAAAAGGTTTTTATCTGTCAGTGGGGGTGTATTTTATGTCTTTAATATTTTATTTCTTTTATTTTATGTATTTAATTTAAATGTATTACATTATGATTGTATTTGTCTTCAGGTGAAGGATTGAGATGCTTCTGTAGTCCTTGCCATGAAGGGATTGATATCAATGGCACTTGTTTTGCCCCAGAAAATAGTATGTGCTTTGCATCAATTCAAGCTATATTTGAAAATGGAGAAAGAATACATGAGTTAGTATATGGATGCTTGCCAAGCTTTGAAGGAGGAACAAAAATGCAGGTATGTTATATGGTTTAAAAATTGAACTAAAAAAAGTTAGAACAATGTTTACATGTCTTATTCCTGTTTTTAGTCTTGTGAGTCCAGAAAAAGAATGTATGCATAGGTCTTATCCCAGAAAGTTACCAATTTTTCCTTGATAGTTTTTTGCTGATATGTTTACTACTATCAACTTTGAAATGACTCAAAACTAACATTAGTTAATGAAACATTTCAATTTCAAGACTGTGAACAGTGAACATTATTCTTGGTCTTGTTGGTGATTTTTGTAGCGATTGAAGTATTCAAAGACACTCTACTGTCACTTCTTAAAGTTGTGATTGAAATCAAGCTAAACATAGCATCTACAAAATTGGTTATTTTTGTTAAGTTTTGTCCTGCAGCTGCAATGAACTTAAATTGTATTAAATTTCAATATTTTTCTGTATTAAATGTAATAATCAGGGCTTATTCCCAAATTTTTTGCGGTCCAATCACTTAGTTTTCCATAAACTTGGAGCTTACATTGTATAATTATTTCCCTTATGAATGAATTTTCCTTCAGATGTGCTATATAAAGTAAAGCTCATGCCCTCTCCCCTATTCAATCAATCAAATCTAGATAGTTTATTTGTCATATGATGCCGGTGTCCCAGGAACTGTGAAGACAGCAGGCGGCTAGAACTTCTTACATCTGACCTCCACTTAACTCTGTCTAGGGGATCACTGTTATGCAGGTTTTATTTCTTCAAATGAGCTTTTACGCACTCTGACCAGCACTTTCTTGCAGGGTTGGCAAAAAGGCGGTCAATATGTGTATTGACCGGGCCAGTGGTCAATACTGGTTTTAACCAGACAATACTGGTCAATACTGGTCAATTGATTTTTACAACATATTATTATTGTATGTTATTCTTAAACTCTTATAACATTGAAAGCCTTAAACTAATGAATAAACATATAATTAAAGACAATAAAGCTAAATTCCATTGATGACCATTTAAAACTTTGATGATGTCAATAACGTCTTCCAGTCCTTATAAATAGGCTTAAATTTCAATGAATAACAACAATTAAAAAATTAAAAATGAATATAAGAACAACAAAAATAAATCCTTTTTTAAGCCTAAAAACTCATTAAACTTAATACTTTTTATTTGTCCACCAATCGACCAGTATTGACCACTTTATGAGTATTGTCCGGGGCGGTTTTTACTGATAAAAAGCAGCGGTTAAAACCAGGGGCAGTTTTTACCGGCCAACACTGCTTTCTTTTTCTTGGCCACCTACGTTTACCAGAGGATGGGTAAATTTGTAATTGAGTTGATGCACCCTGTAGAGCCCAACACTATTACTGGACAAACCCTGAAATTATCTTAATATGATTATTTTCTATGTATATTTCAGTGTATGGCTAATCTAGTTCCACATAGAACACCTACTGCTATAGAATGCTGTGCTGATGAAGATGAATGTAATAAAGGGGTTGTACCTATTTATAATGAAAGATCTACAACCCATAGACCTGGTAAGTAATGTTTAAAAGGCTTTGGGTAGTGGAAGGGGGGTACAATCATAGGATTTTGTATTAGTATCTGACCACTCATGGAGGACAGTCGACTGTTTAAGGTTTTAGTCTTGTATGTCTATTCTGTTAGTCAAGCAGATACATATAATCTTATCTAAACCCAGTGAGAATGAATATTTTAAGGTTATCTTAGATTAGCTATAAATAAATAAAATAAATGTTTATAAATCACTTTCTGCTTAAATAGTTGATGCCAAATAATGTGATCTAATATGTATTATTTAATATCAAATAACTTCAAATATTCCTTTATATTTCAGATTATGAGCCAAAAGAATACACAAGTGAAAATCTAACACATATTGCTCTATTAGTATCAGTTTGTTTATGTTTGATTATACTTATTATAACTGCATCATTTGTGTATCTAAGGTGAGTGACTCTCCTCGTGCACTATATTTATACCCCCGCTTCGAAGAAGAGGGGGGTATACTGTTTTACCCTTGTCCATGCGTGCGTCCGTCCGTCCGTCCGTCCGTTACAAAATTTCCGTCGCAGTTTTCTCAGCATCTATAACATGCAGCAGCCTAATACTTTGCATATTGCTTCATCCCATAGTCCCATGTGGTGTAAAGCGATTTCATGCTCCTTGCTCATCTACTTCCTGTTTGTCGCATATTTTTAGATTTTTGCGGGGGTATCACTAGTGAGCATTAGCTCACAGATTTACTTGTTTAAACAGTGTTTAAAACACCAGGGCTCGACATTAACTTTTTTTTTAACTTGTCCTGTCGGACAAGTACTTTTAAAAACCACTTGTCCTGAACAAAATCCAACTTGTCCTAACCTTCAGTCATACTGGATGGATTTGAAATAGTTTCAATAAGGGTAATGACAATTGTGTATGTTCTATTTAAAAAAAAGAAACATTTACTCATAATAACATAACTATTTATTTAACTGAGAATAAACAACCAACAAACAACTAACAATTAACATACAACATGTATACATTGTTTTGATGGTGTTAAGTCATAACTTTTGGTACATTTAATCGTTTATGGAAACCAGATATTTTACAAAAGTTAACATTTTGGAAAGAAAATTAAATTATGCATCCAATGATGTTACTTTTAGTTTTGTATCTTCCTTTACAATAGAATAGCTAGCAAGGTCATTGCTAATTAGAAATTAAATTATTGCAAAAAAGAATCCGATGTTTTTTTGGCGATTTTTTTCTGAAAAAATCATCGACAACACCAAAATCGGAAACGGACACAATGCGCTTGCAATAATTGATTTTCTTATGTTGAAAACGGAATTAAAATATTTGCACCAGAAAAAAAGTTACATGTGTATTTGTAATGCGAGGTAAAAGTCTGATTTTACCTAATGTCTAAAGTTAATTCACACTTTTAACACGGACATCATTTCCCATGACAAACTCACCTAATTTTAATTAAATTTCAACTTATTGCTATCTAACATGATAATTAATACACCCCTCTCCAATTGATTTCCTGTCTAACTACTAACAACGATAAGCGGCGGCGATTTTCTTTTGATCAGAGAAGCACCGCTCCATATGACGTATTTGCCATGTGCCATATTGAATACTTCAAAAACGCACCGCTATACAAGATAAAGTTTGGGACCTCAAGTATGATAGAAAATTGATTCGTGGGCGCAATTAATTTAAGGAAGGGTACGTATCAGCAACTTTCCGTGTTGACATGTCCCATTAATCTCTCCTCGCATTGATATTATAACAGCGTACATTAATAAATTAATTAACAATAAATAATCTTCGGACATAAAGTTCATCGTACCGTAATTGTTCGTTATCATAGTTTCATTAGAACATGTTTGTGCCTATTACTAATTAGTTATTTTTTAAATAAAATTTAACGGTGTTTTTTCAAGTCGCGATTTATTTGCATTCTTCACATGTTATTGTCGCATCAATGACTTATCATAATAATTATTGTTTGTAACAGTTTTATTTTAAAGTGTTGTGAAGTTTAACCAGATTTATAAACTTGGCAGCACAAAGTTATTTTCACGGAAATGTCGTTTTGTAACAGATAATAGGTGTTACAAATATTAATAATACAAAAAATAATAACAATTATCAACGAAACATTCAATAAAAGAAACGCTACAATGTGTCAAATTTGATTTACCAACAATTGCACTTGAATGGAAAAGTGTTACAAATTAAATAAAAATAAAAACATTTTGAAATTAAAATAATATTTGTGCAGAATAAATTAACTTTTAAAATAGCGCGAATTAAATTCCAGGCAGTGACCTTGATTTAATTATTTGCCCAATCTATCTTCACCCGCTGTGCTTATCGTTACGCTTATCGGTGTTAAGATGTTTTCATATACACATGACGGATATATGGGTCACGCGGCGATCAGAGGTTTAATACAAGTCTGTCGGCGTATCGATTGAAGTTTAGGGGACGCATATTCGCGGCACTCGTAATAGAGAGCAGCAAAATAGTTACGCTTATATAAGACATTCATACAGAATGGGTTAAGACATGCTTTTTAATATCCCAAACTACTTGTCCCGTCGGACAACCGGCTCTATAAAGTACTTGTCCGGACCTTGGTTTCACTTGTCCCGGACAGTCGGACAATGGTTAATGTCGAGCCCTGAACACTTGACTTGTATGTGTAATGGTTTTACTAGAAAGTGGTGAGCAGGCTGAAGATATGAACATGAAGTGCCAGATGGTTGGTGTTTGGAAGTAACTATTTCTGCATAAGGGGTAGCAAAAAAGGCTCTGCATAGGGGAGCAAAAAGGGCTCTGCATAGGGGGCAGCAAAAAGGGCTCTGCATAGGGGGCAGCAAAAAGGGCAGGATGCAATGCCCTACCATTCTGTTATAGAATAATCACACATAACAATAAAGGTTCTTATCCGGTTTCTGCAATTCCTTGAAAATTCAGTTATAACCATGATTTCCTTTTTATTTGGAGCTGTAGCTCTCAGGCCATTATTCATTCAAGCGGGTTGATAATTGCCACCAGGCCTTCCTCTGCCATGTATTAACCTGGAAACAAGTTTCTTTACTTTTTTACTTAGTTATATTTCAGCATTAGGCAACAGCAAGTTGATCATGTGTTCTATGGATTCGCTCACACCTTAATTTTTAGTTTTTACCCCCCCCCCCAAAAAAAAAAATATTTTATATCCTAACTAGCTCATAAAAATTTGGTCAAACTGCTATATGAATTAAGCAACTGAATTAAGATTTTTTTTCTTAGCTCGCTTGCCCATTTTTTCCAGAAAAATTTGTAGAATACATGATGAACTTGTTGTGGCCTTATAGATATAAATCATTATAAAGTAATATTACAACTCTATAAATGTATATGTAGGTATAGAAAACGTGAGATAGAACAACAAGAAATGTTAAATGATATAGAGAAAGAAGTTATATTACCACAAGATGAAACATTATCTGAAATGATTGAACATTCTTCTGGTAGTGGATCTGGTCTACCTTTGTTGGTATGTACCTACCTATAGTCTTAGCCTAAAATTCTCTCTAGCTCAAGCCTGATTGATTCTAACCTGGGTCGGTGGCACAGTTGGTAGCGAGCCGGGATTTGGAATCTTGTGTCCTGAAGGGGGTACGGGTTTGAATCCCATTTGGGGAGGTTATACACTTCCATGAAAATTTGACAATAATGTCAATTTTCCTCCATTAAAAAGGTATATGGAGAAGTTTTCGGTCTTGTGGAAGGGTAGTTGAGTACTAGTTATAGACAATGGTCCAGGAAAGCTAGGTTAGGTGCGCTGGATGCTGTAAAATGATCTGAATTGTGTTGACACGGTGTTAAACCCCCCCAAAAAACTAATAGATTCTTCTTTAATAGCTTGGGTAATGGCTATCAGTCATTGCTGACTATTATGGCTATGCATGGGGGTTAGTTAAGTGACCTACCAGGCCCCCTTGGCTTCTCAATCTACCAATGGATTATGCATAGATGAAACATTTTAGCAGTAATACTAGTTTCATTATTTTGAGAATAAATTACTCTACATGTACTATATGTGAAATCTGTCAGTAGTTTAAAAGTAGGTTTTCAGTAATTTTAAAACTCAGCTTTCACCCATGATTATGTAATATAGTAAATTGATAAATTTTCTTCTAGCTTATTATATGAAATAAGTATTTTTTTTACTAGCCCAAATCAATTTTCATGCTTAAAGCTTGTGGGTTAAGACCTTTACTTTTTACACGATGTTATTAATACTAAGAATTGGATACTAATTTTCAGTTCAACTCTGTGTCCTTTAATAAATTCATTCCACTTTTTTTCCTGGTGGGATTTTAACCCACTGGAACCTCTGTGAAAAAAAACTGTAGTTCTAACTGATGGATTTTCTCTTGTCACTTTTCATTGTAACTGTAAGTAGAACTAGAACTAAGTGAATTAATCTTAGCAATGTTGGTATAAAGAACTATTGGTGAACTTTTTCTTACTATTGTAGGTACAAAGAACTATTGCTAAACAAATACAGTTAACAAAATCAATAGGGAAAGGAAGATATGGAGATGTATATAAAGCTAAATGGAGAGGTGAAAATGTTGCTGTAAAAATATTCCTGACTACAGAAGAAGCTAGTTGGATTAGGGAGACTGAATTATACCAAACAGTTTTATTAAGACATGATAATATTCTTGGTAAGATATAGATTGTTTATGCTGACCTGAGATCTGAACCCAAACCATAATCTATTCACTGTTAGATCACGATTTCAAATTTACTTTCTGACCACGTTGATTTAAAGACTTGAAATTTATTTTCCAATCATATCAAGTTGAAAACTTGAAATCTATTATCTGATCACAATGGGTTAAAAACTTGAAATCTATTATCTGATCACAATGGGTTGAAGACTTGAAATCTATTATCTGATCACAATGGGTTAAAGACCTGAAATCTATTATCTGATCACAATGGGTTGAAAAATTTGAAATCTATTATCTGATCACAATGGGTCGAAGACTTGAAATCTTTTATCTGATCACAATGGGTCGAAGACTTGAAATCTTTTATCTGATTAGAATGGGTTGAAAACTTGAAGTCTATTATCTGATCACAATGGGTTGAAAACTTGAAATCTATTATCTGATCACAATGGGTTGAAATCTTGAAATCTATTATCTGATCACAATGGGTTGAAGACCTGAAATCTATTATCTGATCACAATGGGTTGAAGACTTGAAATCTATTATCTGACCACAATGGGTTGAAGACTTGAAATCTATTATCTGATCACAATGGGTTGAAAACTTAAAATCTATTATCTGATCACAATGGGTTGAAGACTTGAAATCTATTATCTGATCACAATGGGTTGAAGACTTGAAATCTATTATCTGATCACAATGGGTTATAAACTTGAAATCTATTATCTGATTACAATGGGTTGAAGACTTGAAATCTATTATATGATCACAATGGGTTGAAGACTTGAAATCTATTATCTGATCACAATGGGTTGAAGACTTGAAATCTATTATCTGATCACAATGGGTTGAAGACCTGAAATCTATTATCTGATCACAATGGGTTGAAGACTTGAAATCTATTCTGAGCACGATGGGTGGAAGACTTGAAACCTATTATCTGATCACAATGGGTTGAAGACCTGAAATCTATTATCTGATCACAATGGATTGAAGACCTGAAATCTATTATCTGATCACAATGGGTTGAATACTTGAAATCTATTATCTGATCACAATGGGTTGAAAACTTGAAATCTATTTTCTGATCCAATGGGTTGAAAACTTGAAATCTATTTCCTGATCCAAATGGGTTGAAGACTTGAAATCTATTATCTGATCACAATGGATTGAAGACTTGAAATCTATTATATGATCACAATGGGTTGAAGACTTGAAATCTATTATCTGATCACAATGGGTTGAAGACTTGAAATCTATTATCTGATCACAATGGGTTGAAAACTTGAAATCTATTATCTGATCACAATGGGTTGAAACCTGAAATCTATTATATGATCACAATCGGTTGAAAACTTTAAATTATTTAAGGTATCCAATTAGTTCTTTGTTCACTATTTAAATATTATGTTATTTATATTACAGGTTTTATTGCATCTGATATAAAAGGTACAGGTTCCTGGACACAGTTATTTTTAATCACAGACTATCATGAGAATGGTTCATTGTATGATTACCTCACTGAGACGACGTTAGATCATCATGATATGTTAAAAATAGCTCATTCCATTGCTTGTGGTTTATCACATTTACATACTGAAATATTTGGTACTAGAGGTAAGCTTAATGTATTACTTTTTAATTGAACTGTCATCGATTCTATTAATATAGGTGTATTGTCGATATTTTATTATCGGTCAATAATCAATATGAATTTTGAAATATCGATAATAAAGGATATGTAGATAAATGTATAAAAGTGTAAAAAATTTCAAGACGATCCTTTTATTGTGAGCTGAAACAGATGCGCTGTCATAATATGAAGGGATAATAAACAATCAATTTGTGATAGATCTTTTTATTAATTTATTATCAATACAAGTCCTTTTTACCAACAACTGACCAGTTTAATGCAGAATACCAAGGTATAACATTCATGGAAAATATACATGACAACATAAATGGTCTGTATAGTACTGCAGTGAATGCATGGATATATATCAGCGTATTGTCGATATTCATTTCTTGATATCGTCGATACACTTTGAGCCCAATCAATGCCAGCTCTACTTTTTAAGACTTGAGAACATACTTATGGTTTTGTGGTGTTTTTCTCACAAAAAAACTTAGGATAAAAATCACAGTAAGTCAAAAGCGAGAAACATTAATAAAATCAGTCATTTTGTTTGGCCAATCAATTCCAAATATTATTAAGTTACGTAGAATTTGAATACTTTTTATATCATAGTTAATTTTATTATCTTTCTGACAATTTCTGAATTATGAAATTGACTTACAAAAACTTTTTTTGTAGGATTTTTATTAAAAAGGTGCACTGGTTTCCTGACAGAACATAATTTTTTACAGTAGACTTGTGATTTTTTGTCAAACTTTAGAAAATAAGACATTAGGTTTTGAATTAATCTCTTATAAATTCAAATCTACAGTGCCATTTTTGAAGAGTGCTTAATTAGACAGATTTACTGGTAATATCACTAAGCAATGGGCAAAAATAAATAAGTTTTAAAAATTTGTTTAGCTTTAGGCACTACTGTCATTTTTTTTTGGGGGGGGGGGGGATGAAATCTAAAACAAAACTCTTTTTAGTTCTTTATCAATAGAAACTATATGAAGGTAATTATTCGAATGTGGAAGCAGAAAAAAGTTGGTCAAAGTTATTTGCTCATTATGTTAAGGTTTTTGCCCAAACCAGGTATTTGCTAAAACCAGGACTTGGAGAACCAGGACTGGTGTGTGAAAAATACATTATGGAATACCCTTAAAACTATATTCACATCAATATCAAGCTATTGTTAAAGTAACCAAAAACTGTACTTCTCCATGCTTTAAATTTTAATGTACCTTTGTTTCAGGGAAACCAGCAATTGCTCATAGAGATATCAAAACGAAAAACATTCTTGTAAAGAAAGATTGTTCATGTTGTATTGCTGATTTAGGATTAGCAGTAAAATACATCAGGTAAATCAAATTGTATATAATATTATAGTATGGTTGTCTCTTACTTAGTGACTAATTTACAGAGAATAGTATGGTTGTCTCTTACTTGTAGAAAATGGACCAGAAAAGCTAGGTTAGATGAGCTGGTCACCGTGAAATTGCCACAATTGTGTGTTGATGCTTCGTTAAACCAAGTTAAAAATCAAAATAATGAAAATTTTGCTTGTAATATCAGAGAAGTTGCTGGCTTGTTAAGGGAGATAATCAAAAGCTGGTATGGAAGAGTTTAAGGAAGCTAGTTGGATTAGCTAGACTTTGTAAATAAAGCTTATGTGTTCATACTGACAGATCCACCACTTGTTATATGACAATAAATCTAATGATTACACTGTGAGCCAATTTTTTACTTGATATTTATAGCTTGTTGAACACTCTTTACATCAGTTTTGTGATTGTGGACTTATTAGTACCACATCAAAACCTACCAGCCCTTGGAATAGTAGGTTTTGACCAGTGATAATATATTTGGGCTTGTGAGAAACACTTATGCTACATTGCCAGGCTTGTAAAATAATTATTTTGCCATTTACAATGTATATCATAATAAAATTGAGATAATGCTTAGAAAAATAAAGGTGATTACTGACTTTAGCCTTGATAAGTTGCTAAGTGGTCTTGTTAGTTTTTTTTTGTTGGTTGGGTTTAACACCATTGCAACACATTGTATAAGTCATGTCAGGATGATCAGTCAACAGACTCATTGTTCCTGAAAAGGTTTAATCTCTGGATTAAGCTGTTAACCAGATACAAGACACATATTTCTGTCAGTGACTGACAACTGTCTTACATGATATAGAATCGCTGATAGGAGAATATTTAAGAAAATATTTCATGGCTGAGCTCCACAAAAGTATCCAGAATCAAACATATGACCCATAGCAAGCTCAATCTGTAGACATGGGCTGCACTGACTGAGCTAGTTGGGGGGGGGGCTGTAAGTTGTCTTGATATTGAATTTTTATGTTTTGTTATTTCAGTGAAACAAATGAAGTTGATATAGCACCTAATACAAGACAGGGAACAAAACGTTATATGCCACCTGAAGTTTTAGACGAATCTATAAATAGATTCTCATTTGATGCATATAAACAAGGGGATATGTACTCTTTTGGTCTTTGTTTATGGGAGATATGTAAAAGAACTATAGTGTCTGGTAGGTATATGTATTTCATGGGTGGAAGTTTTCAGTAATTATACTGATTTCAGTATTTTTTCTATGTTATATTTATGAATTATGTCTATTTCAGTATTTTGAAAGTAGGTTTTCAGCATTTTCAAAACTATCAATTTGTA
Source organism: Mactra quadrangularis (assembly GCA_025267735.1). Classification (NCBI taxonomy): domain Eukaryota; kingdom Metazoa; phylum Mollusca; class Bivalvia; order Venerida; family Mactridae; genus Mactra; species Mactra quadrangularis. The sequence goes on along the minus strand of CM046303.1, from coordinate 48,942,043 downwards.
CCCATGTATAATTCTATGATATGTTTTAGATTTATACATGTATATAAACACTAAAAACAAAAATTGTCAGAATGATGGATTAGTGTGGGGATTAGTGATAAGTATGGTGAACTTGAGATCTTTGTTCAATTCCTGACTGTGCCAGGTCATAATATCATAGCCTTTCTGAAAATTTATGAAGCTATTGATAATTCCTTATATTTGGGAATATTATGTATTGTGGGCTATCTATGAAAAGCAAAACAAGTACAGGTTAATAGCAATTTGCCAAATAATCAACACACCAAACAACATGAAATTAGCCATTTATTCTTGCTGGAATCAACATTTATAAGTCAAGGTCTTAGGATTAGTGGGTTAAGAAAATGACCTAGCCACCAAAGTTATGCCCTTTTTAACTTAATTGTCAAAATTTTGTTGTCTTTCTCATCACATAATTGATTGATGAGACATATTTTGTGACACAATAATTAAATAAATGTTCTTATACATCAGCGTCATGGTGTTTTGAACTACTGAAATAATAGTTTAGGTAAAATTTTGTGATACAATGACTTCAGTGTTGTAGTATACTGGTTACAGGAGCTGTAGATGAACAGACTATACCATATCAAGATTTGGTTCCATCTGATCCAAGTTTTGATGATATGAAGGATGTTGTATGTACACAAAAAATACGACCAACAATACCTACTAGATGGCAACGAGATGATGTGAGTATAATATACCTTAAAGATAGCATTATCATAATGAGTCTCATGTGACAAGATACAAGTTTGTGCTACTTAAGACTGGGTGTTTTTAGATTAAGTTTGTGCTACTTTAGAAGACTTAGGGTTTTTACAGTATCATGTTCGTGGGTGGAAGTTGGTCTGATTTATTATATTATATTGTAAATGGTAAAATTATCAACTAGCTTAACTTAATTTAAAAAATATTTTTACTGGCCCTAACCACTTTTCACTAATGCTGGGCTTTGGGATAGTGGGTTATGGCAGTGACTTCTGGTCATAGAGTTCAGAATTTATGACTTGAAAATATTCTTTTCTATCTAGTTAAAGTTACAGATATAGTGAAATTCAAGATTTTGAAATTTTTGAATTATCACTCTCAATTTTTTTTAAAAGTCTGCTTTCATGCACGTATTCAGCCGACTTTACAATTTTTATACCATTGTTGAAGTCTTCTGTAGGCAGATGATGCCTCACAGTACCCATTTACACCTTGATGGAGTAGAACAACAGTTGGTAAGTTTCTTGCTCAAGGAAATTAGCAGTGCCCCAAGTGGGGTTCAAACCCAGTCTTTTTTCGTATGTGGTGCTTCCACTGGACTACTGTTCCTACTCACAATAGCAAAGGTTTGCTGACCATGACCTGTACTGCAAGCTTGTCTCCTTTAAAATAAGCAAGTTCAGGAGCAGAGAATTTTAAATCAGGCTTTAAGGACACTGCAGATGTAGCTTTATGCCCTTTAATATTGATATGTTTAATATATGTATATTTTCAGTATATGAAAGTAATGACAAAATTAATGATGGAATGTTGGAGTGGTAACCCTGCAGCCAGATTAACTTCTTTAAGAGTAAAGAAAACACTTGCTAAACTTGGTGAAATTATGGAAGCTTGTGAAAAAATAGCAAAATTACAGTCAATTCAACCGTGACACTATGAACTGATAAAATAGTGTTAAAGATCAGTTTATATATGTGTCTGACATTAAGGCAACTTAAACTTCATTCATTGAATTCTGACTCACATATGTAGCAGATTCATTAAAAGTAGCATCAAGTGCTTGCTAACAGTGAAGACAAATCTGTTTGACTTTGCTAACAGATTTTTTATGTATTGTGTACTTTACATACTGAATATTTGCACAATGACTTAAAACTAGACATTTGAACACATTCAGCAAACTGTTCAACTCAATGTTTGTGCTCTCACTAAGTGGTAGGCATATTTTATATTGTGACCACATTGTCCATTTTGTTACTAGATACATATGTCACAAAATCATCTTAAATCAGAATCTTTTCTCCTCATGTCATGGCAGATTTTGCTAAATTTTCTCAGTTATGCCAACACACATTGTAGAAGCTCTTTGAAGAATTAATTTAGCTTTCTTTTATGTCAATATGGTCAAAAGATATAACATTGAATGCAGTAGTGTATATAGAATTGATAGAATTGCGAGCCAAAAAAATGCTTTGGTTTACCCAAGTGATACCAGCCAAAATTATGCTTATAATAACACATATAATTGATAATTAAGTCCATTTATTATATGCTTTCCAGTGGAATACTGGGATTTGTCAATCAATATTCCACTGTTTTGAAACAATGAAAATAAATTTGTTAGTTTTCACTGTTTGGATGTGACGTTCTGATGACAAATCATACTTAAACTTTAAAACAGCCAGTTTGAAGCATATAATAAACAGAAAATTTGTTTATTTCAGTGTAGGATCTATTTATTTAACTCGTGAGCTAGTGATATTATATTTTCACTCGTGGCTATGCTACTCATGAAAATATTGCATCATTAGCTCACTCATGAAATAAAAATCGACCCTTACACTGAAATAAACAAAATCCTCTATATCATTGATATATTTTACTGGATTGGATATTTTCATTAGTTGAGATATTGCACATTTTATTGGCTGATGATGTGGACATTTTCATTGGCTGATTAAGTGCATTATTTATTTCCTGAGATATTGCAAATTTTAATGAAAGTGGGAATAGACATTTTCATTGGCTAAAGGAATGAACATTTTTATTGGCTGATAGAGATAAGACATTACTCGGTCCCATCATTAAAGTTTTCCAGATTTATACTGAACATCAGGATTTTGAAATGCTTGTACTTTTAACAATCCTGGTTTTTAATTCTGTACTTGGTGGAGTAGAAATTAAAGTTGAATTCAAGCCGATATAAGACTTAATCTTATAAATGAAAGAAATAATTCCACTTCCTTGGTCATTTTATTAGCCGGATTTTTCAACGAAAAAAATTCGGCTTATAGTTTGGCGAAACCTGGGTGGGCAGTCGGTCTGGCTTCACATGTCTTTAACAATTGCATTAAAGTTTTTCTTTACCATATACTTTTGCCATTTATTGTCAGATCTTTATGCAACTTCATACAATGATAACATACCATGTGATAAACAGAATTAAAAAGTAACCACAACTGTACCTGGCTTTATTATGGATTATTTTCCTTTGTAATTTTTGCGTTAAAGTTTTAAATCCGGCTTTAATGTGGTTTCCACATTACATTTCTTGTTTAATGTAAGGTTAGGAAAGCTTTACAGCATATCTAAAGTCATGTAAGTCTAATCTGGTAATGTAGATCTATGGTATAGAGATTGATATTGATGTTTGATCTAGATGATGATAATAATAAGGGTAACACGGTTTTCTCTTCCATTTTTTATATGAAATATATATCCTGGCCAGTTAAATTGTTAGAGTTTTAATTTGTTATATTTACACATGTATGCAATTGTAAAATATTGAATAAGTTCAAAAATCTTTTGTGGATATTGTAAACTTGTATTATTGGTGCATTTTATAGTAATTATATTGTCACTCAAAGTTCCTTTGATCCAATTAAAATCACCTAAAGTATATATATCTGTTGCTGATTGATTTTGTTGCTAATCTTGATGAAACTATGTTTTACTTGATGTATTTTGCAGGCTTAGCACAAAAGGGTCATGACTCTTTTAAAAAAGAGTGAGTTATGACCCTTTTCCCCTAAGCCCACGATTTAATAGATAAATGGCAGGTATACAAACAGATTTACACACTGTAGTGTCCAGTCTTCATTACAGATATAGTGAAAATTATTCTGAAATCTAGTGTGAAGCTTTGTTGTTACTAGTGTGGGAGGTCTTTTGTTTATAGTTTTTTCATTGTGTCATATAATTGTATCATCGAGACAGCTGTATTAAGGTAGAATTTCTCTATAGTCTTTTGCATTATGTCATGTTACTGTTTAATGATAGGTGAATCTCTGAAACTATGCAGATTTGGGTAAACTAAACATCGATTTTCTGATCCCATTGCACTACTTTCAATAAAACATGAATGAATGTGTACAGGACTGATTCTGAAATTATTTTTTTTAATTTCAACTCTTGGCAATGTCAAATACAATAGAGGAATTTTTACCTTATTGATCTATGATAATTATCTTTGTTTATTAACAGAACAGAACTGTTCTATTTGTTAATTAACAAAGTTTGGTATCTATTCTATGGCATGTATATTTACTTCATTTTTCTATGCTGTACTTTTATACCTTTACCATTATACATTGTACCCATTTACAATTTTGTATTACTAGAACTTTATTAGGTTATCCTTAATATAAATTTTTTATTTTATAGTGTGTGATTGTTACATCTTTTCTATCTTTAAAGTTCTGTACATACATGTAGTACAAGGCCATATACTTGTCACTGAATTAGGGACTTTAGTCAGTTATCTTTCCTTGATAAAATCTGAAACAATCCAAGTAGTAAGTAGGTCCCTACAGTTGGAATCCTAGGACTTTATCATAGAAGTCCTATGTAAGGATAACAAAATATTTCATCTAATATCTGTCTTGTTAATTAAGATATCAACTTAAGTGATACACTTCAGATAGTTCTTAACCCTAACAATACTTAGCTTGATTTTCAAACAAATTAAATGATTCACAAAAAAGTTATTCAAAATTAATTTCAGCAAATTGACATTGAAAAGTAAGGGTAAAATCCGAGTAATCCAATTAGTTGGACCTACCTATTTAAAAAGTATTCAAGGGGAGATAACTGACTAAAGTCTTATTAATGAATCATTTTCTAATGAAGTGAATGAAAGATTAGTTTAAAATTTTAGATTATTCTTGTTATATATGTTCTTAAAGTGATGAAATGTGACCTTTCAATTCATACATAAAAGTCAATAGCTATTTTATAGTTTGTGTTTCTATTGTTTATTAAGTTTCAAAAATCATCTTTACTTTAGCATATATTTTATTTATATGATGTAAAAGTTATCTCCCCTGGACCTTGTTATAAAAAAAGTGGCTACTGTTATACAGTGATAAAAACTGTTGGTAATTAAATTCTATATTTCTGAGTTGGATACATAAAATTAAGTTTAACATGTACTTTACACATGTATGTAAAATTAGTTATGTATTATTTCCATTTTTCCCCATCACAGTTTGTAGATCTGCTGTTACTGTCAAACAGCTTTGAACAGCTATTTGTATACATAACCATCTTTACTAGTTGGAGTTAATTTATGTTTATTTTGTGAAATGGTATTTTTTTAGTTCTGGAGAATATTGAGAGTAGCATACTCAGTTGTGCATTTTGCATAATAAGTCTTGGTTGAGCAAACCTTGGTTAAGGGTTTTAGGGATTTCTTTGAAACTACTGTATGGATTTTTTTCAAACTTGACACCTGTCAATTAGGTCATATACCAAGTTGCATAACTCTAGCCACAATGTGATTAAGCCAAAAGAAGTTTTTTTGAAATTTTACTTATCTCAATAGTCTATTGATTTTATTTACCCAAGCACCCAAAATAGTGTAGCATGCTGTCTAAGGCATTTTTATCATTTCTAACAGATATATTATTTTAAAGATAATTGTTTTATCAATAAATATAATTATGTAGCATCCCACCTTTTGTAACTATATCTTTACTACCCTATTTCTTTATTATGTATTTTTAAAATGTATTTTTGTGAATTGGTCTTAATCTGTTTTTTATTGTTTTTTAATTTTAAGATTTTTATATTGAAGTTAATAAGGCGTTAGAATGTAGATGATTCCATTTTTTATTAATTTTTATTGGCATGGATTGCGTAAACAATTCAGGTCTAAGCAAGTGACATATTTTAAAACGCATCACAAAATGTCGCGGACGTAGTCATTGGACAGACATGAGGATTCAGATTCAGTACAACAGTATGTAGTTAGGTTAACCCAATGCATGAATAAATAGTCCCCTTGTTAACAATATCTAACAGTATCAAGCAGTCTTGTTGTCAACACACAATACATAAAAGGATCATTGTTAATTCTGTTTTTATTGTTTTGGATTAAGAACTGCCATTGATCTGCTTAAATATAGATTACAAGTTATGTAACCTCTGACCCGTTTCTGTTCTTTTTGTACATTCAACTGGTTCCCCAATGTGCTAAAAATAGACAAGCCTGCAATATTCCACTGTCTATAAACAGATCATTTACCTGTGGTGTAGGAGGTCATGATCGGTTGATTCACATTTTTCTGTGTGCCTTATCAGCATCATGATCCTTCGTTATACAGTTTGTTTGTGTATTTTAGACCCCGCAAGTCCTTTTTCTAATGATACTACCAAATTTTGCCCTGATAAATCCATGTCTGGACAGTGCTATAGGCTCTTTGACTCTAAATAGTAGTTATATTGAAATACTTGCATGTTTGATTTAAATATGCTATGTAACCAATGAAGCTCAGTACAATGGCAGATATAGAATATTTCAAATTACTTGTACTTTATCTTAGTGATCTAATAAACTCAAATAATTAACTTTCTTAATGCTTTCACTTCCCTATTAGCTCAGATGGTAGTGCCTCTGACTACAAATCAATGGTTATAGGTTGAATCCTGACATACATACCTTAGTGGAATTTGATCATAAAATATTTTCTACCGTCATTCTCCTTTTAGCCCCTATATACATTTTTAAAGATTTTATTGATATCTGATATATGACATTGACCTTTATAAAAAAGAATTTTACCTTTTTTCTATCTTTTTTTTGTACCCTATGTGACACTATTACATTTTTTACTTAGTTTTATTTATAATAAGCATAAAATCTTACTATGTGTTATTTAAGAATAAAACCTTTTATATTCATTTATAAATACTAATATAACAGTGATTGGTGCTATGTCTATGGTACATTTTGAATGTTGTTTTAAGTTTAATACTAGACTGTGATCTCAAATAAAAAATTGTTACATTCAGAACAAATATTGGCCATTGTAATACCTTATTTAACTGTTCATTTTCCACTAAAAAAAGCATTTTTTGAGACTGAATTACTAACCATATTTACTGAAGTTGGCTACACTACATCATACTTTTGTAAACAAACACTTAGCAGTCTGAGAATTAGAGGTTTCAAAGGTACAGAGTGATTTATTGTATAAAACAGCCATTTTAGCAAACCTGGTTTTTTTGTTTCCATTGTACTTTGTGGCAGCCAAAATATATGTTAAGTTGTCCTGCTTGAAAGGTGATAAAATATTCGAAATTTGGCATTAAAAAAAATGGACTATATTTTTTTTATGTTTTAATGAAAGTGTTATTGGATAGTTTTACTTTGTAGTAGAATTTTAACCATTAGTTTAAATAAGTAATGTTTTTATCAAACAATGAATTTATACATAAATAGCATGATTTCCCCCCTTTATTATTTGTATATAGCAACACTTAAACTTGTTTTCATAGTTCACCGAATGAAATAGAAACCAATTTTACACCAGATTAGATGATTACCATCTATATGTCATTATGTAATACTAACTTAAGTGATTAGATTAATTGATTTAATTATTTGCTCAATAATTAATTATATAATTGAAATTCAAACTTCTTTACGTATCTAGTGACATCATTATGTCACATTTACTGTCGACTCATTAATGATTTACTTGCTTTAGACAGATTTAACATGTGGGAAATGATTTGACATTTATCAAATGTTATCAACTTGGCTATGTATTAGTACATGTATTGTTATTTCCCTGACACATTATTCCAAGTGTTTTGCTAGATAATGTCGAGGGTTGCCCACAAGACTATAGTTACTGTAGTCTTGTGGACAACCCTCAATATCAAGTGCAGGCTTTCTGTGGTCATACCCATCCGTCAAATCATTGATTTTTTCTCCCCATAGGGTGAAGCTTGCCAGCTCATTGGGGAAGGATACACAAGTACTGGAAAAAAGAAATTTGTCCAGGAAAGCTGGTTTGGTAACTTTGAATTGTCATTAACCAGTATAAAACAATAAATAGGTTGATCCCTCCTTTTGTGATTAACTGTCTGGCTTGATTGTTTAACATTGATAGATACAATGATGATCTCTTGGATTGATTTCTTTAACTTGTGTAGTTTAAATGGTTATTGAGGCTTGTTTATGTTCTTATAATAATTATACCCCCGCTTCGAAAGAGGGGGGTATACTGTTTTACCCTTGTCCGTCCATCTGTCCGTTACAAAATTTCTGTCGCAGTGTTCTCAGCAACTATAACATGCAGCAGCCTAATACTTTGCATATTGCTTCATCCCATAGTCCCATGTGGTGTAAAGCGATTTCATGCTCCTTGCTCATCTACTTCCTGTTTGTCGCATATTTTTAGATTTTGGCAGGGGTATCACTAGTGAGCATTAGCTAACAGATTTACTTGTTTAACTTGATTTATTATATATGTACTTTCATGGATATTATTGTGAAATTAAAATCTAAAACCATTTAATTCATAGACTGTCTTGAATATTTGAAGTAAATACTTAACTGCATAAACCACTAGGCAAATGGTGAAAGTCATATACATTTATGTATCGTTTTCAATAAGTAAGAGACCCATACGTTGAAAAAGTCTACAATGTATGCTTTCATTGCTGAAAAAGCCATCCCATTTTGTCATACATGTTAGAATACTGTTTATTGCATTTATAAGATGTTAAATAACTACATTGTAATAGACAAATCACAATGTAGTAAAGTTTTCCAGCTCTTTAAGTGTAATCATCTTGCTGTATAAATATTGATTAAATAACAGTTTTATAGGCATTTAAAATAATGCTCTCTTGGGTTACTGTACCCACTCCTGAGAAATGATTTAAGTTTAAATGTATTATCTTAGTTAAATATAGCTGACAGGAGAATAGATATTCAGATAGTCTATATTGTTATCTACTTGATTTTCACTTTCATGCAATGATAAAGTTCAATATTTATGTTGTTCAAACATGTTTTATTGTCTTATTTTGCTGGTTTAGCGCAAAACAGTTGTAATTCACAATTTTCTTGTATTGAGTTATGGCAGTTTTTCGCTAATCCTGCAACTTGCAGTGGTACAATTTTTTCCCTTATGTATCAATAGTACAGTATATCGTTCAATGCCTGTTGAAACATTATTCCTATGGTACAGTTAAACTTATCATCTTTCTCGCTCTTATTCTTGAAATAACATCTTGTATATTGACTTTTACTTCATTACAAAACATTTGATGTATGATTTCTTATGCCTTATTTTAACTTGAAATTTAAAGCAAATTGTCTTAAATTCAGTTGTCCCTGGTATAGGTCTAGTACTGTTAAATATGTTGAGTTTGTTTTAATTTCATTTGGTTGGGTTTAATGGCATAGCAATGCATTGTATAGGTCAAATTACTGTGGTGAGTCAACCTACTCACCGTTTCTTGAATGGCTGATGCTTTGTTTAAATTGCAACAAGTTACAATTACAAGAATTACTAGTTCATGGATAAAATATTTTTTTTATTAAAGTGTCTGGCTAAAAAAAAACAGGAAAAATAAAAAAAATAAAATAGATCCCAAACAAGTTGCTCTTAGGTGGTGTGGTGTCACCTACATATTGGAGTTAGAGATTTGCAATACATTTATGGCATATTTTGTTTTAATCTCTTACAGTGCCATTGATGCATTATAAAACAATATGTAACTAAATATTCAGGTACCTGTTTCTTTGATCTTTGTGTGTAATTTATTTTCTATCTAAAACATATCTTTTTTCATATTTATCTGAACAAAATAATGAACAACAGTTACTTTGAGTACAAATATGGAAGTTGTGTTGCTATGGTAATTTTTATTTTAATTCAAGACTAAGTAAAACGAAGTACATATAATTCCATTTTATTGTGAATGTTTCAAGCTTAAGAATGTTCATTTACTTTACAATAACTACAATATAAGAGTAATGAACCTAGTTCACTTTTATATGAAAAAAAAGAATTGAACGTAGTTCATTGTTATATGAAAAACTATATTGTTTCTTGTTGATATAGTACATTTTGTATATAGATATATTATGTGTATTTATTGTAAACTTGTGTGCTAATACATCAATATGTATATATACATACATTCAGGTAATCAGAAAGTTTGTCAAAATGTTTGTCTCTTTACATGTTTTACTATTTACTTAGAGTTTATAGGATAACCAATCTTCCTTCTTGCTGCTTACTTTTACAGTGAATGTAGTTGTCTGGTTCCCAGTTGAACTTAGACCGGTAAAAGAATGTCAGGCAAAGTATGATAATGGCTGTGCACTATGTAAGGAATTAGGTATTGGATAATTGTGTTTTCAAATGCTCACTACACAGGCTTAAATCAAAGGATCATCGACAAGAATTACTGTGGATACCTTTTTTAGTAGTTCGGTTACATTTATGCTAAATAAAGTACCTGAAATTCTAACAAGACTTATCCACATCCAAATTGTGTTCACTTAAAGACATGGTTTTTGGTTAATCGTTTGCTAAATATACGAGCAATCAGAAAAATCGACTTCAAATGACTTATTATTTTATTATTATAATATTATTATTATATTTTATAGTACCAAACTCCTACTAAACTATTATCAGCAAATGATCATGCAAAATTAAGAAAAGTAAAAGAAAATTTTGTGACCTAAATAATAACTGTCACTGAGGGGTCGGCCATGATCGTGCTCTGCCCATATAACGATAGTGGTAAGGGGCAGGTAATCCAGGCTATGAATACAGCTGATGAAACCATAATTTATCTTGTAATGATATGAATTATTTAGCCATTTTTAAAACCAAGCTACAAAAGACTATATCAGGAATTCAAATATTTGATTTTTTACTGCAGTACAAACTAACTTTCACTGTTACTTTAAAATTATGTGTACATAGAAGAAAAGGATTTATACAGGCTTTGTGCATTTTGGCGACAATGTGTAACAAACTTTGTTTGTACTGTCTGTGCACGGATTGAAAAGGGCCATAAGTTAAAAATACAAATAAGATCTGTTTTTTATTGTTCTTAACAGCCTTTTTAAAATTCTGTTTCATTTTTGCTTGATAGTCAACATTGTTCATTAAACAATTGTGTCGTACATGTATTAAGTAAGTTAGTTATGTTTTAATAACACAGTGCATAAGTACAATCCATTTACAAAATAGTGTTGATAAATTTGTTTACAAAACAAAAACAAACTATACAAATAAATGTATTCCGTTTTGATTTCAATTTCTTTTGATTATTATGTGAAATAATAAAATCTTTTAAATATTTATTATCAATACTTATAATCAATGAGAGTAAGCGGTTTCAATACATTGTATTTAACTGATAATAAATTTAGCATGAATTTGTTTGATAAAAAATTCTTTTTTAAATCTTAATAATTATTCATTACTATTTCATCTTAAATTCATTTTGTAAGTCTTGTCATGTTATGTTTATTTAATAGAGTGTAGTTTCTGCTTGACTATGTTACAAAGTTTCAATCAAATGTATAGTGTTTGATTTATTTGCTTCATTTAAGTTCAACGAAAAATCATAAGGGCTATATATGGCATCACTGATAGTTGGTTTGCTATTTGTTATGTTGCTGTATGTTATTACATATTTCTAACCTCTGTCGACTTTTTTCAATGAAATATTAATGAAGTGAATATTTCTCTTAAATATTTTATTGGCAATTTCATATAGGTATAAATGTAGATGTGTTGTCAATATTTATTTCATAAGATAAATTTATTGTGTCATGCTTTTCAATTTCAGTTGTTGTTTTTTAGCCAGATTTTTAAAAGAAAGAATTAGGCTTATTTTCAAGTTTTATCTTTGAACAAAGTTTAATTTTCTTGTTAGTAAATAGTTGATTTCTATACATTTTACATTTTCAAATTAGGTTTATTTGAAGGAATGAAAATAGCTCGATTATTTCCGATGAACAATTTATTTGTTGTGTTTCAGCTTTACATTTAATATTTGTGTAGCGTTTTCATTTATTTTATATCTAGTATTCTACCTCTGTTGTTCTGCTTCATGTTTGTAAATACATTGTATTATTTTGTAAATAATTTGTAAAAATATGTGAATAAAATTAAGGATATTTGTAAAAAAATTACTTTCTCTTATTTTTGAGTTATAATGATAGTGCATGCACCTAACCCCACAACAATGAGTCAACTTGTTAAAACATTTTATAGAAGTTGCACAATATCGTATTGTCTCTGTTGTCTACTTCTGTTAAAAAATAAAAATGGAAATTTGTATTCAAATTGTAGTTTTATGAATAAATAATATTTACCTGACATTACAGTGTGGATTTCTCTTTTTGGATCTGCATATTACGCCTCGATTTTCCTGGATGTTAAACTTTACCCATGACCTAAAATTTAACTTCCTGTAAATACTGCCACATTGTCAGTAACTCAGTATTCCTTTTTGGCAAAACAGTTCGCACAAGGATACTGAATGACTGTGGGGCAGGTGGGTGGGAGGACAGAAAACAGCATGGATCAGTATCCATTTATTGTTCTATATTTTAGTCCCTTTTCAAACAGGTATGTAAGAAGCTCGGCACACTGCACTAAAGTTGCTGAAAACGTATCAATTTGTTAAGTATGACACCAGCTATTGAATTGTCTGAATTTACATATGTAATCTTTCTGTGTCCCTTGTCTCCAAGACTTGGATAGTAATTTTCTATTCTGTTTAGAAAAGCCCTTTGCTAACAGGTTTCTGTCGATAACAACCATGCAGTCAGTTGTAACTGTTATGGTTTTGGGCGGACAACTTTCCCCTTGCAATGGGACAGAAGTCACTGACTGCATGGTAATTTCAGAGGCTCTGCTATCAGATAACTGAGTAACTGTGGATACCAGTGTTGTCTCGGCCAAAGTGGAGCAATTAGTATCATTGTACACTGAAATTTCTGGAAATGTATTAGTACTATTGGAATCAATTGAATTGGTGGGAAGGCATAAACTGACATGTTCTGCCATACAATTGATAGGGCATCCAAAGCATATGCTTGTGGATGTGGTGTCTAAGAGTTTTCTTGTTTTCCACTGTTGCGAACATGTCTATGGATGGTTGACCCCATATTTTGAAAATTTGAGCAGTCACTGAATAGTTGAGTGACCATTCTGTATTCTTGAACTTCTCTCGACTGAGAAGGTCGGCAAAACAATTTTCTACCCTTAATATGTGTACTGCTGTCAATTTCATGTTGTTGTTCAGAGCTAGGCTCCACAACGTCCATGTTAACTGGCATAGCTGGACAAATTTTGTCCCCCCCTTGATTGTTGATGTATTTGACTGTCGTGTTGTCCGTCCGTATCAATACATTGCAATTCTTCAAATGTGATAGGAAATGTTTCAAAGTCAAAATTACAGCCATCATTTCCAAACAATTGATGTGTAACAATTTCTGAACATTGCTCCACTTGCCTTGACATGTCATGCTGTTCATGTGACCTCCCCAACCCCAAGTGCCACTTACATCTGTGGTTACGGTAATCTGAAAAAATTATTTCTGAAAAGATTGACCCTTTAAAATGTTGTGATCCTGTAACCACCAATTTAGATGTGAAACTAATTGTGGAGTAATAGGAATTTTGTGAGACATTGACATTCGTGCCGGACTCCAATGTTGAAGCCTGTGAAGTTGTATAGGTCTCATGAACAGCTTTGCATATGGTATTAACTCTAGACATGATGCTGTCTTGCTCAAAAGAACTAAAATTGTCTGGCTGTATTGCAACCCTGTAGAATAGCACATACTGCTAATTTCAGACTGGATAGTCTTTCTAGACTCAGAAAAACTAGACCTTTCTGGCAATCGAAATTGGCCCCTAAATATATTAGATTCTGAACTGGAACCAACTGAGACTTGGTCTTGTTTATCATGAACCCTAATTGAAAAAGAAGATCTAGTATCAGCTTCCGATTTTGCAAAAGGTCTTGTTTTATTTGATTTAGTCCTAACCAGTCGTTTAGATAACTGGCCAGACGAATTCCGAACTTTCTCAAATGAGATATAACTACTGAAATGACCTTGACAAAAGTTCTTGGGGCTGTGATGAGTCCGAAACACAGCACCCGAAACTGGTATACTATGCCTTGGAACTGAAATCTCAGATATTTTCTGTGACTTTTGAAAATCTGTATATGGAGGTAGGCATCTTTTAAATCAACCTTCCGACGCCAATCTGATTTCTTTACTAGATTGAGAACTTTGGTCAAGGTATCCATTTTGAAATGTTGTTTCCGGAGATACTTGTTGAGGGGTTACTGGTCTGAGTTCTGGGGTGTCCTTTTTTGGAACTAAGAATAAGGTATTGTAAAAACCTGAGTGAGCCATTTTTGGATCAACAATTTTCCCCAAACATATCATATAAACACTTTTTCTGAGACTCAGACATCTTATTCTCTGGTAACTTATACTCGCTGTCTGACATGTCATTGTCCGAATATATTTCACCATTCGAAATTTGACTTTTAGCAAAATGGACACTATGTCATCATTCTCACTGTCACTATGAATTCTACGACTTCGAGACGGACCTGCTAAAGTAGAATTCTGTGGGATATTCTCTTTATTAGAGCTGGAGTTGTCTCCATAGCCTTTTCTGATAGTTTGTTGCAGGAAGGATCGGAGTTTGTCTCCGTTGCCTTCTTCTCTAGAACATTATGCAATAAATTTCTAAATTAGAGGAACGTTCATTTAACTCCTCATATCTAGAGCGTTTTTTAGTCTTGTTCTTCTTTGTGCGATACGATGAAGAAGAACCTGCGAGGTTTGGCTCGCTATCAGCAGAAGAAGGTATCTACTGCGGCAACAGCTCTGATAATAAAGTAAAATACTATACTGGATTGAATAACTATTCTGTTCTTAAAGCCTTGTATGACTATGTACAAACAGGCATTACAGTGAACCACAAGAGTTCTTTAAATAAGTTTCAGCAGTTAATTCTTGTTCTAATGAAATTGAGATTAAACACCTCCAATCAAGATCTTGCCGACAGATTCAGCGTATCTGACACCACAGTATCTCGAGTGTTCTCCAGTGTATTAGAAGTATTGAGTGTTTACCTAAAACCTTTGATTCTTTGGCCAGAAAGAAATGATTTAAGAAAGACTATGCCAATGAGCTTTAGAACACATTTTGGGACAAAAGTAGCTGTCATAATAGACTGTTTTGAAATATTTATAGAGAAGCCAAGCAATTTGAAAGCTCGTTGTGAAACTTGGTCAAATTATAAGCACAGTCACACAGCTAAGTATCTCATTGGTATCACACCACAAGGTGTTATTTCCTTCATCTCTAATGGATATGGAGGAAGAGCCAGTGACAAACTGATAACAGAAAATTGTGGTATTCTTGATAAACTATTGCCGGGAGATGTTATTCTAGCCGATCGAGGCTTTGACATTCAAGACATGGTAGGAACAATGAGTGCACAAGTGTACATCCCAGCCTTCACAAAAGGCAAGGCTCAGTTGGGAGCACTGGATGTGGAAAAGACCAGAAGGATTGCCAACAGTCGTATCCATGTGGAAAGGGTAATTGGAATGGTCCGACAAAAGTACTCTGTGCTATCATCACGAATACCTCATGACTACCTTCAGTCTGATAGGGACAGTATTCCACTAGATAAGATAGTAAAGGTGTGTTGTGGTTTAGTAAACATGTGTGATTCAGTTGTACCTGTTGATTGAAGCCGACAATTTGCTAAATTATGCTAAGACAATGGTGTATATTCTTAATGCCAGTTTATTCTGTTATTTATCGAAAGTCTTTCATTAACTCTGTTGATATTTATTATCTTTCATTTAACTGTTCGCATATTGACTTTACAATACTCGGTAGAATTCATCTGGTTCTCTATTGTATGTGGTTGTGAATTCAGCTTAAATATTTATCAATTGTTATATGTTTATATTGTTCTTGTTGAAATCAGTTCAATAAATTTTGAAAACATATTTCAGTGTACTGATCATATCAGATTTTAATTGTGTGCATTTGCACTGACTG
Source organism: Mactra quadrangularis (assembly GCA_025267735.1). Taxonomy (NCBI): domain Eukaryota; kingdom Metazoa; phylum Mollusca; class Bivalvia; order Venerida; family Mactridae; genus Mactra; species Mactra quadrangularis. Next base: position 48,925,938 of record CM046303.1, on the reverse strand, counting down.
AATCATGCTTGCTTAAATCTTCATAGTGAAACAATTTATAAGCTGTAATTGTACTTGAATATGTCTCCTGGTTCCCTGTACTAAGCCAGCGATAAAGTTACACACTGAAGGAAGCAGTGTTTAGTAAATTGTAATACTATTTAGAACTAACTCTATATACAGTTCCCACCATAAGTTTGGAGACATTTTCTGTTTATAAGCTTATGCTATTTCATATATTTTCCAATAGTTAGATAACCTTTTATTTTAAATGCTTTATAGTGTTGCTTATTTTTTTGTTCTCGTGCTATTTGAATTATGTAGTTCAGACAACTGATGTAGCTTAAATTCTGTGCATAGAAAATAATTTCATTTGTCTCCAAACTTTTGCTGGGTACTGTACAGATTACAGCTCATGTGTCCAGTATCTCAACCGGTTGACAATGCCTCATTCCCTCATTCGATTCCCAGATAGGACATATTTTGTCAGTCACTGACTTAAGTATATGTTAAGTAGTTGATTAACAGCTACACCAAAAGATTTAGCCTTTCCAGGAGTGAGTGGGGTGACTGACCGCCACTATGACCTATACAATGTCTTGCTACTGCGCTAAACTAACCAAACAGCTTTCCGAGTGACAAACAGATAAACAAAGATGAACTGGCTGGTTTACAGACTGTAAATCAATTTGAATTTATGTACAACAAATGACAAACAGGATTTGAATATTGGTTTGAATAGTATAACACTATATATACAGCCCGTATACATACTCAACTCATCTTTGTTAACCTGTTTGACCTTTTAATGTATAAAAAAGAACGAAAGAAAATTTCATATTAAGTATTCAAAACATTTAATGCATGTCTATGGCAACATAACAAACAAAATTAAATCAATATTATGCAAAAATTATGGCATGGGTGAAAGTTAAAAGTTTAATAAGTACTAAATTTTACAGACATCACATTAATCACTTACATATTGATGTATTCTCAACATACTGAAGTCAGTGTTAATACTTAAAACTTTTCCAATTAAGTGAAAATAGAATAATCAAACTATCAAATACTACATTCAGCTAGCAATAGAAAATTGTCCGAAGCACAAATCTTAGCACTTTTTAGGTTTCTTCACTGTCGTAAGTTCCTGCTTTCTTCGGCGTTTTTGTTGCATTTTTCTGCAGTCAGGGCAGAACCATTGCCCCCTTGGTGCAGTTTTCAATCCTAAACACTCATAATGAAACCAAATATAAGAACAGTCTGGATTCTCGCATTCCACCATGTCTCCATATTCTTCATCTTGGCAATAGCACCAAAGTCTCTCTGTTGTTGACTGATGATTGTCTGAGTCGGGGCTCACTTCCACCCTTGAAAAAAACTTGCCGACAAGTTCAGGGAGCACGGCTGTCTTAAATATGTGTAGTGACTTATGGCATAATTGGATCCAAAATTCAGTATCTAACATTATCATCTCAACATGAAGGTCTTTTTCAGTCCATACCACAAAATACCCACTTTCACAGTTCATAACACCCATCTGGGTTTGTAGTTGATAATAATAAGAATGGTTTTTAACCAACTTTAATTCATTGTTACTATCTTTCTGTAAGCAGAATTTTTTGTCACTGACTTCATTCAGCTTACAGTCTTTTTTACAAAATGGACATTTAATTTCAACAGGACTAGTTCCACAGCAGTCACATGTCATAATAGCATCTGGTGAAGCACCAATATGAGAATGTTCCTCACTAATTATAAATCCAGGTATCTGTAGCCGAACATTGTCATGTTTTTGTATCATAATCTCAAGGAACATGTCACGCGCAGTATTTTCATGAGAACAACCCCACTTTGTAGCATTAGTTGTGAACTTAACTGACTCGGGATAGCACACAGAATTTATAACACTTAAAGCAGGCTTAGCTGGATTAGTGCAGCAAACAGCTTTCATTCTGGAGGCAGTCACTCGCCCTGATCTAAATCTATACCAAAGACGGTTAGAAGATTGCTGCCTGGTTATGAATTCAACATGATCACTCTGTTCCTTTGTAACACTAACATTTATACTGGCACATTTTTTAATCAAGTCATTGTAGTCAAGTTTCAGTGATTCCTCATTATATAATTCTGTCAACACATCTGGTAAATTACTCTGGAGTACTATAGGCACATAACTGTCATTAAACTCAGGTATAAGGGACAGGATTGCCGGTTTAGATTTACTATTACTTAGAACATGCAAAAGTCCTTGAAGTTGGGTCTGGTCAGGTGGCGTTACAGTTTTTCTTGTTGGCTTTGGAGTAGTTGGTTCAGTGTCTACACAAGTCTGATCAAATCTCTTCTTCATAGTAGAAGCAGAAGAAAAATCTATGTGACGTAACTGTTCATATGTAGCCTGTTTAAATGTGGCAGGAAGTTTCCAGTAAGCTGGCACATCTGTACATGTTTTACTGTTTCTTATCTTGACTGCTGCTTCTACGTAGAAGAGAAGGGCTGCGACATGGGAACAAGCTTCTCCTTGACCAGCCATACATGTACAATGAGCAGTAAGTATCTGACCGTCTTTCTCTGAAATGACCCATGGACGCAGAGGTTTCTCACTGAGACGCTGGGAATGAAGAACCTGGAAAATACAAAACGACATTTTGTTAGGCTACTTAAAATGCTGTTGTTTCTCATTATTAACCAAAACAATGAATATTTACCACTGATTTTACTAGCCATCAATTGATAAAGCAGTATACATGTGTAATAATGACTTTTATTTCAAAGAAGTCTGCTAATTTAAATGGCCAAATATGGTAAGGCCGTTGAGATATGTGTGCGTCGATACCCTCTGAGCAAACCGAACTGATGCTAAAATTGAACTTTATCTATTCTACTCAAAGCCCGGCATAAATTACTTACGCATTAATACAACATTTGCAATTTGTACATACATTAATAACATTTGTACAAGTTCGCTTCACTGTACAACATAAAAAAACGTCTGCATGTTCTACTTCATCATGACATCTTAACACCAACTTTTAGTATAGTATAGATCTCAATAGATCAGTTCTATACCCCAGCTCATATGTTAACAATACAGGGTTGTGAAACATGATTAAACAAATATGTAAGCATTGAACTTTTGTGTAAAACCAGAGGCTATTTTTAGCTCGAAATTTTATAAGTTGAATTTTGAGAGTCTTACCTTGGCAGTCAATATGCACCTTTCATTTACTATACAACAACCTGTATCTCTAACCCAACCATTCACAAACTGGTTGTAGGCATCTAATCCTTTATAACAACGTAATTCTTCTGCAGTATACGGGCTTGGTTTGAACACTAAATAATTAATAATGTCAATGTATGTGATATTTGGAAACAGATTGTTGTCTCTCGACCATGTCACTATTTCATAAGGGTCCTGACCTTTCACCAAGCGAATCTTTTCAATGTATCTTTCCTTTTCTATCAAATCAAGTCCATCTTTATAGCTTAACACACTTTCTTCTATTCCATTCACATTAAATTGCTTTTTATTCGATTTTTTTTGCAGAGCTAATTGACGTACGATGTTAAAATCGGCCATTTTGTTAACAGGCTGATTTTCAGCGCACCTGTCTACCAAGATGGCGGCGGTCTAAAAATAGATCGTTTATCGGGTACGCTCTAATAGAGCGAACCCGTGTGACGTCACGCATTTTATCGCCATCTTGGTAGACAAACAAAATAAATCGGTCAGAGGTCACGAACTTTTCATTGTTTACTCTGAGTTTACTTTCGTTTTGAGAATCATTTATTTACAATGCCGTCGTTTTGTGCGGTATTTGGTTGTTCTAATAGACATGATAGAGAGAAAGATAGGTCGTATTACAGACTGCCTAAGGTGATAGTACATCAGGGTGAAAGAACAATGGAACTGTCTAAAGCTAGACGTGAGAAATGGTTATCTAACATCAGTCGAGCAGATCTAAAACCCTCAAGCTATGACAACATTAGAATATGTTCTGATCACTTCATCAGTAAGTTTATTTCTTGTTTTCATTTGTGCTGTGCAGGACATGTGTTTGCATTGGAGTGCATTATTGACCCCTGATCCCAGTGCCGGAGTGTTTGTTTTAGTCAGTGTTTGTTACTTTCATTCTCAAATTTTATTTATTTTTTTTACTTTTGATTTTTAGTTTTCTACTTAAGATTTATTTAATTTATAAGTCTTTGTCAAGACACTTACCTGTTCTTATTATGGGAAGAAGGATATGTAAACGGCCGGATAGCTCAGTCATTTGGGGCAGAAATATGAGACAGTGACAATTACTTGGTCGGTTGAGAAACACTTGTTACAAAATTAAGTTTCTTAATACGACCTGATTTATGAGGGAAGTATGTCATGGCACTTAATTGTTCACATTATGGGAAGAAGGATATGTAAACGGGCGGATAGCTCAGTAAGGAGAGCACTATTCCTGTAAGCGAGAGGTCCTGGGTTCGAGTTCCAGTCATACAATTAGTAATTAAACCCGGTTGTAATATTTAAACTAAACGCATTTATCATAACTCCTTAGTACTTGACTAAACTTGTAGAAGATATTTAACATGGCGGTCTTCTCCTAGAGAAATATTCAGCCCATGTGCTTATAATATATTTATAAAACAGCGACAATAACATTACTTTTTATAATTTCAGATAAACCAGCTGATTTGTATGATAACTTGAATCCAGACTGGGCTCCAACTGTAAGGATGGGGAGAAGTCATGTGATACAGACACCATCACCATCAAAATCAAGGTATAATAGATTACTGCAGAGATCTACAAAGAAGAAGGTATCTACTGCGGCAACAGCTCTCTTAGAGCTACGGTGCTTAACTCCAGATCTGGAAGCTTCCAGTGATTTAGATATTGCCCCGGACTCAGACATAAACAAAGGTACTGAAACAGATATAGACTGCAATCTTTTTGGTGCGATGGAAAGTGAGTGGCAGAGGCTACAGTTAGAAAATGCTGAATTAAAGTTATTACTTGACCGACAGAAATTTGACTTGCCATTTTTTAGAGATGATGATAATAAAGTAAAATACTATACTGGATTGAATAACTATTCTGTTCTTAAAGCCTTGTATGACTTTGTACAAACAGGCATTACAGTGAACCACAAGAGTTCTTTAAATAAGTTTCAGCAGTTAATTCTTGTTCTAATGAAATTGAGATTAAACACCTCCAATCAAGATCTTGCCGACAGATTCAGCGTATCTGACACCACAGTATCTCGAGTGTTCTCCAGTGTATTAGAAGTATTGAGTGTTTACCTAAAACCTTTGGTTCTTTGGCCAGAAAGAAATGATTTAAGAAAGACTATGCCAATGAGCTTTAGAACACATTTTGGGACAAAAGTAGCTGTCATAATAGACTGTTTTGAAATATTTATAGAGAAGCCAAGCAATTTGAAAGCTCGTTGTGAAACTTGGTCAAATTATAAGCACAGTCACACAGCTAAGTATCTCATTGGTATCACACCACAAGGTGTTATTTCCTTCATCTCTAATGGATATGGAGGAAGAGCCAGTGACAAACTGATAACAGAAAATTGTGGTATTCTTGATAAACTATTGCCGGGAGATGTTATTCTAGCCGATCGAGGCTTTGACATTCAAGACATGGTAGGAACAATGAGTGCACAAGTGTACATCCCAGCCTTCACAAAAGGCAAGGCTCAGTTGGGAGCACTGGATGTGGAAAAGACCAGAAGGATTGCTTAACAGTCGTATCCATGTGGAAAGGGTAATTGAAATGGTCCGACAAAAGTACTCTGTGCTATCATCACGAATACCTCATGACTACCTTCAGTCTGATAGGGACAGTATTCCACTAGATAAGATAGTAAAGGTGTGTTGTGGTTTAGTAAACATGTGTGATTCAGTTGTACCTGTTGATTGAAGCCGACAATTTGCTAAATTATGCTAAGACAATGGTGTATATTCTTAATGCCAGTTTATTCTGTTATTTATCGAAAGTCTTTCATTAACTCTGTTGATATTTATTATCTTTCATTGAACTGTTCGCATATTGACTTTACAATACTCGGTAGAATTCATCTGGTTCTCTATTGTATGTGGTTGTGAATTCAGCTTAAATATTTATCAATTGTTATATGTTTATATTGTTCTTGTTGAAATCAGTTCAATAAATTTTGAAAACATATTTCAGTGTACTGATCATATCAGATTTTAATTGTGTGCATTTGCACTGACTGAATCATGCTTGCTTAAATCTTCATAGTGAAACAATTTATAAGCTGTAATTGTACTTGAATATGTCTCCTGGTTCCCTGTACTAAGCCAGCGATAAAGTTACACACTGAAGGAAGCAGTGTTTAGTAAATTGTAATACTATTTAGAACTAACTCTATATACAGTTCCCACCATAAGTTTGGAGACATTTTCTGTTTATAAGCTTATGCTATTTCATATATTTTCCAATAGTTAGATAACCTTTTATTTTAAATGCTTTATAGTGTTGCTTATTTTTTTGTTCTCGTGCTATTTGAATTATGTAGTTCAGACAACTGATGTAGCTTTAATTCTGTGCATAGAAAATAATTTCATTTGTCTCCAAACTTTTGCTGGGTACTGTACAGATTACAGCTCATGTGTCCAGTATCTCAACCGGTTGACAATGCCTCATTCCCTCATTCGATTCCCAGGTAGGACATATTTTGTCAGTCACTGACTTAAGTATATGTTAAGTAGTTGATTAACAGCTACACCAAAAGATTTAGCCTTTCCAGGAGTGAGTGGGGTGACTGACCGCCACTATGACCTATACAATGTCTTGCTACTGCGCTAAACTAACCAAACAAACTATGCAGCTTTCCGAGTGACAAACAGATAAACAAAGATGAACTGGCTGGTTTACAGACTGTAAATCAATTTGAATTTATGTACAACAAATGACAAACAGGATTTGAATATTGGTTTGAATAGTATAACACTATATATACAGCCCGTATACATACTCAACTCATCTTTGTTAACCTGTTTGACCTTTTAATGTATAAAAAAGAACGAAAGAAAATTTCATATTAAGTATTCAAAACATTTAATGCATGTCTATGGCAACATAACAAACAAAATTAAATCAATATTATGCAAAAATTATGGCATGGGTGAAAGTTAAAAGTTTAATAAGTACTAAATTTTACAGACATCACATTAATCACTTACATATTGATGTATTCTCAACATACTGAAGTCAGTGTTAATACTTAAAACTTTTCCAATTAAGTGAAAATAGAATAATCAAACTATCAAATACTACATTCAGCTAGCAATAGAAAATTGTCCGAAGCACAAATCTTAGCACTTTTTAGGTTTCTTCACTGTCGTAAGTTCCTGCTTTCTTCGGCGTTTTTGTTGCATTTTTCTGCAGTCAGGGCAGAACCATTGCCCCCTTGGTGCAGTTTTCAATCCTAAACACTCACAATGAAACCAAATATAAGAACAGTCTGGATTCTCGCATTCCACCATGTCTCCATATTCTTCATCTTGGCAATAGCACCAAAGTCTCTCTGTTGTTGACTGATGATTGTCTGAGTCGGGGCTCACTTCCACCCTTGAAAAAAACTTGCCGACAAGTTCAGGGAGCACGGCTGTCTTAAATATGTGTAGTGACTTATGGCATAATTGGATCCAAAATTCAGTATCTAACATTATCATCTCAACATGAAGGTCTTTTTCAGTCCATACCACAAAATACCCACTTTCACAGTTCATAACACCCATCTGGGTTTGTAGTTGATAATAATAAGAATGGTTTTTAACCAACTTTAATTCATTGTTACTATCTTTCTGTAAGCAGAATTTTTTGTCACTGACTTCATTCAGCTTACAGTCTTTTTTACAAAATGGACATTTAATTTCAACAGGACTAGTTCCACAGCAGTCACATGTCATAATAGCATCTGGTGAAGCACCAATATGAGAATGTTCCTCACTAATTATAAATCCAGGTATCTGTAGCCGAACATTGTCATGTTTTTGTATCATAATCTCAAGGAACATGTCACGCGCAGTATTTTCATGAGAACAACCCCACTTTGTAGCATTAGTTGTGAACTTAACTGACTCGGGATAGCACACAGAATTTATAACACTTAAAGCAGGCTTAGCTGGATTAGTGCAGCAAACAGCTTTCATTCTGGAGGCAGTCACTCGCCCTGATCTAAATCTATACCAAAGACGGTTAGAAGATTGCTGCCTGGTTATGAATTCAACATGATCACTCTGTTCCTTTGTAACACTAACATTTATACTGGCACATTTTTTAATCAAGTCATTGTAGTCAAGTTTCAGTGATTCCTCATTATATAATTCTGTCAACACATCTGGTAAATTACTCTGGAGTACTATAGGCACATAACTGTCATTAAACTCAGGTATAAGGGACAGGATTGCCGGTTTAGATTTACTATTACTTAGAGCATGCAAAAGTCCTTGAAGTTGGGTCTGGTCAGGTGGCGTTACAGTTTTTCTTGTTGGCTTTGGAGTAGTTGGTTCAGTGTCTACACAAGTCTGATCAAATCTCTTCTTCATAGTAGAAGCAGAAGAAAAATCTATGTGACGTAACTGTTCATATGTAGCCTGTTTAAATGTGGCAGGAAGTTTCCAGTAAGCTGGCACATCTGTACATGTTTTACTGTTTCTTATCTTGACTGCTGCTTCGACGTAGAAGAGAAGGGCTGCGACATGGGAACAAGCTTCTCCTTGACCAGCCATACATGTACAATGAGCAGTAAGTATCTGACCGTCTTTCTCTGAAATGACCCATGGACGCAGAGGTTTCTCACTGAGACGCTGGGAATGAAGAACCTGGAAAATACAAAAAGACATTTTGTTAGGCTACTTAAAATGCTGTTGTTTCTCATTATTAACCAAAACAATGAATATTTACCACTGATTTTACTAGCCATCAATTGATAAAGCAGTATACATGTGTAATAATGACTTTTATTTCAAAGAAGTCTGCTAATTTAAATGGCCAAATATGGTAAGGCCGTTGAGATATGTGTGCGTCGATACCCTCTGAGCAAACCGAACTGATGCTAAAATTGAACTTTATCTATTCTACTCAAAGCCCGGCATAAATTACTTACGCATTAATACAACATTTGCAATTTGTACATACATTAATAACATTTGTACAAGTTCGCTTCACTGTACAACATAATAAAACGTCTGCATGTTCTACTTCATCATGACATCTTAACACCAACTTTTAGTATAGTATAGATCTCAATAGATCAGTTCTATACCCCAGCTCATATGTTAACAATACAGGGTTGTGAAACATGATTAAACAAATATGTAAGCATTGAACTTTTGTGTAAAACCAGAGGCTATTTTTAGCTCGAAATTTTATAAGTTGAATTTTGAGAGTCTTACCTTGGCAGTCAATATGCACCTTTCATTTACTATACAACAACCTGTATCTCTAACCCAACCATTCACAAACTGGTTGTAGGCATCTAATCCTTTATAACAACGTAATTCTTCTGCAGTATACGGGCTTGGTTTGAACACTAAATAATTAATAATGTCAATGTATGTGATATTTGGAAACAGATTGTTGTCTCTCGACCATGTCACTATTTCATAAGGGTCCTGACCTTTCACCAAGCGAATCTTTTCAATGTATCTTTCCTTTTCTATCAAATCAAGTCCATCTTTATAGCTTAACACACTTTCTTCTATTCCATTCACATTAGATTGCTTTTTATTCGATTTTTTTTGCAGAGCTAATTGACGTACGATGTTAAAATCGGCCATTTTGTTAACAGGCTGATTTTCAGCGCACCTGTCTACCAAGATGGCGGCGGTCTAAAAATAGATCGTTTATCGGGTACGCTCTATAGTTACCCATAATGGCCGACGTGTTTGTCACGTCTTCACTTTCCGACGTTTCCGGGGTATAGATAGATAGCGAAAACATCTTGTTTTCGCGAAAACAACTTTTTTTTACGAAAACAACCTGTTAAATTAATATTATATGTTATTTCAAACAAAACTTAATATTTTATGAAAGCATATTATAAAATACGTTAAATGAGCAAGTTGTGGTACAAAATTTCGAAAAATAATGATTTACATATCATGGATACTTGTTTTTATATTACCTTATTAACAATTTAAAAATGGAAATAATTATGATATAACTGTTTTTCTTCACGAAAACATCTAGATCTACCAATATAGCTGTTTAGCTCTCGTACGAAAACAACTTAACAAACTGTAAAATCATTATTTTCCGTGTTTTTATTTGAGCTCTTTTTACATTAGCATCATTTCTTTAGACACTTGATTGGTAATTAATTATAATAATAGACAAATAATGATGTTACGACATGCTATTTTCACGAAATCAACATCATGTCTGACTAACGAAAACAACTTTTCAGTACGAAAACAACTAAAAAAATTCATTCTTTTCACGCTTAATCCAAACATAAGATGTTTTGTTGATAAACATTATAATTGACTTATTGTTGTTATTGTTGATAAAGTTGTTTTCGTGAGGCTGACTGATAGTTTTTTTCATAGGAAAAGTTGTTACATAGAAATAGTGGTTTTTGTGAGACTGACTGATTGTTATGCACATAGAGACTATCATACAGCTACTTCGATATAAAAGTTGTTTTCGTAGAACTGATTGTTGCTTTCGTATATAAGTTGTTTTCGTGAGGCTGACTGATTACTGTTTTCGTAGGGAAAGTTGTTTTCGTGAGACTGACTGATTGTTGCTTTCGTATAAAAGTTGTTTTCGTAGAAAATTTGTTTCCGTGAGATTGACTGATTGTTGTTTTCGTAGAAATAGTTTTTTCGTGAGATAGACTGATTGTTGTTTTCGTAGAAAAAGTTGTTTTCGTGAGACAGACTTAGTGTTGCTTTCGTATAAAAGTTGTTTTCGTAGAAAAGGGTTTTTTCGTGAGGCTGACTGATTGTTGTTTTCGTAGGGAAAAGTTGTTTTCGTAGAAATAGTTGTTTTCGCGAGACTAACTGATTGTTGTTTCGTCTAAAAGTTGTTTTCGTAGACTTGAATATTGAAAAACTAAATCCTCGTAAATGTCTAACTGCAGCCTGAACACTGTCTAACAATAACTATGAAACCAACAGACACACGAAAACTAAATAACACGAGGCAAGCTAGAGCAAATGACGTCCGAACTGTTTCGCCAAAAAGAGAAAACTGACAATGTGGCAGTATTTACCCGAAGTTACATTGTAGGTAATGGGTAAAGTTTAACTTCCGGATAATCGAGGCGTGATATGCGGATCCAAAAAGAGAAATCCACACTGTAATGTCAGGTAAGTTTATTTATGAAATAAAATCCATGCACATTCATTTCTACGTACTATTTATTCCTTTAAGCCCTAAAACACTGAAAAACTGGATCCAATCGAAGACAAACATGGCCGACGGCTTGCATCAAACGCATGCTAACGAATGAAATTAATCCGCACTATTGCGATATTTGGCTGTACGTATGAAAAATAGTCTTAGATACTAATTTCAACATAAGACCTTTGGCCTTTATGCAAATTAGCTATCAGCAAAATGACATTAATTTTTTGATGAACGTCAGTTTCTATGAATTCATTCCTAAAAAAGTAATGTATTCATTATTATTGCACATAAACAAATATTTACTGTCATGACTTATCCAACTTTCATTACACACGTCATAATATAAACTTTCAGTTTGAATAGAAAGCACTTAATCATTTTTTTCTATAGTTTAAGATCTAACAAAACATTTTAACCACACCTGCAAATAAAATTTACTACTATTCTCAAGTCAACCTACTGTTTTTTATCCGAATTGTGTCAAGTCCGAATAACATACCCTTTAAGTGTTTACTTATCAAATGATGAAAACAATTGAATAATTTCAATTCTTACATGCATTCTTTTATCTTCAAACATGTTTGTTTCAGCTTATTTTCTGTTCTTATAACTGATAAGTGATAATTTATGTCTCACAACCTGTTTACAAGTTAACGGTTGCTGTTCTGAGGTTATGTACAGTGGTGGCACACCACAGTTTCCTAGGCTTCTCGGCTGAAAATACCCCGCCACACAATGAAAAGCTCACACACTAGCCTGTAATCACACACCTGAAACAAATGTTTTTGAAAATTAGCATGAATATATGTTTCTCAATAAAAACAATTAAATACACATGATCAAAACAAACTTTTCTGTCTGAGGGGCCTTTAATTCTTTGTTTTGGTAGTCGCGAAAATAGGTGACAAAATGGCCAAATATCCCTATACGCAAAGTCCCACATAATTCTTAATTCCGACGATGGCCACACATATCGCACTGATTCTTATTCATTAAACCATGCACAATCTGAAAATAATGAGGAAATAGGGTGCCATCCGTGACTTTATTGCTCTAAATTTGCAATTTATGAGGTACCTTGAAAATGGACAGCAGAGGTGCGTTCAACAATGCGAGCGCTCGGGGCGACATCGATCGCCCGCGTTCTGAACGCGGGCGATCGCGCGTGCGCTCGCGATACAGCTCGAGAGGTGTTTCGCTCATTCGGAAAACCGCTCGGGTGATTCCGTAAACTGACGATCAACCCTCGGATATATTTGGTGGATGAATATGTCGAAAATCACAGCATTATTGTTCGGTTTTAAGCCTACGCTAAAAAGTAATCCCTACGGAGATGAACGAAGTTGCCGGAGAGTGTCGAACGCTATAAAAGATGGCTGCCGAGAAGATAAAGAATGTCAACACATTGAAATTATGGAGGTATTTTGTGTAGTTAGACGGATAGATGGATTTGTTTTCGATTGTAATTGATTTGAATATGATCAAAGAAGTGTTTAAGCGATCTAAAAGTGTTTGATCGATTCTGCATGGCTTTGTAATGATGACGGTAAGCCGGTTTTTTGCATCATTTCATTGTATTAATTGTAAAGTGAAACTGAAAGTAGAATTGACGCGTTCCATACATTGGTGCACGGATGCACTGAACCTTAAGGCTTAAAAAATAATGAAATATGCATGAGTCGTATCAAGTTTTCACCTGATATTCTGGTAAATAATGAAACAAATGTATCGTCTTAATAGGCAAATACTATTGCTTGGTGAAGTCTCATGGGAACAGGTAATTTCTCCACTAAGTCATTTCTCCCCTGGTCATTTCTCCACGTTTTAGTAGTCATTTCTCCACTTTTTAGTAGTCATTTCTCCACTTTAACGGTTTGTTTTAATGTTGTTTTTTTTATTTTCAACCCGACTGTTAAACAAGTACTTACAACTTGTATTAATCACTTTTGAGTGCTTCCTGGTACTAAGCCAGTAGGATATAGTTTCTTGTTCATGGAAACAACATGAAAGGTTTTAGATTAGATTCTAACCAACATGGAGCTAACTATCGACTGATAACCAGTCCAATGTTGTAACTGCTCGGTCATGCCAGCTCCACTCTAATGAGTTATGATAAAAGTTAAAACCAATGTGTAATGCAAATAATCGGGCAGTTATGCAGGGATGCGGAATTCCAATTTTTTCCCACTAATCAACAAGCAAGGGAATTCTAAAACTCAACATGTCTTGGATCATAATGCAAGTAGAAATTCAAGATTCAAGAAGAAATATTGAAAAATAATATCTTAAAGACCTACTGTTAAATATTAATTGACAATGAAAATGTCACTGTTGAAAATAATTGATCATTAAAAATTTC